>OU744316.1:61756265-62123907 GCA_916610145.1 Eristalis arbustorum | reverse complement strand
AATGTTGCCGGATGTCCACCAAACTCTCAGGATCTGTTAATGCACACACCAGGACATGCAAAAAGGTGTGCGCACTTCGTTGGTAGCCCTAATAGGGCCGCTGTGGCATTTGGGAGATGAGCCGTGAAATCCATCAGAAATGCCTTACTAACCACTGCTTAGATTTTGCGGTCAAAAACTGAATGTTGCCGGATGTCCCCAAAACTCTCAGGATCTGTTACTACACACACCAGGACATGCAACAAGGTGTGCGCAAGTCGCTGGTAGCCCTTATAGGGCCGCTGTGGCATTTGGGAGATGAGCCGTGAAATCCATCAGAAATGCCTTACTAACCACTGCTTAGATTTTGCGGTCAAAAACTGAATGTTGCCGGATGTCCCCAAAACTCTCAGGATCTGTTACTACACACACCAGGACATGCAACAAGGTGTGCGCAAGTCGCTGGTAGCCCTTATAGGGCCGCTGTGGCATTTGGGAGATGAGCCGTGAAATCCATCAGAAATGCCTTACTAACCACTGCTTAGATTTTGCGGTCAAAAACTGAATGTTGCCGGATGTCCCCAAAACTCTCAGGATCTGTTACTACACACACCAGGACATGCAACAAGGTGTGCGCAAGTCGCTGGTAGCCCTTATAGGGCCGCTGTGGCATTTGGGAGATGAGCCGTGAGATCCATCAGAAATGCCTTACTAACCACTGCTTAGATTTTGCGGTCAAAAATTGAATGTTGCCGGATGTCTACCAAACTCTCAGGATCTGTTAATACACACACCAGGACATGCAAAAAGGTGTGCGCACTTCGTTGGTAGCCCTAATAGGGCCGCTGTGGCATTTGGGAGATGAGCCGTGAAATCCATCAGAAATGCCTTACTAACCACTGCTTAGATTTTGCGGTCAAAAACTGAATGTTGCCGGATGTCCCCAAAACTCTCAGGATCTGTTACTACACACACCAGGACATGCAACAAGGTGTGCGCAAGTCGCTGGTAGCCCTTATAGGGCCGCTGTGGCATTTGGGAGATGAGCCGTGAAATCCATCAGAAATGCCTTACTAACCACTGCTTAGATTTTGCGGTCAAAAACTGAATGTTGCCGGATGTCCCCAAAAGTCTCAGGATCTGTTACTACACACACCAGGACATGCAACAAGGTGTGCGCAAGTCGCTGGTAGCCCTTATAGGGCCGCTGTGGCATTTGGGAGATGAGCCGTGAAATCCATCAGAAATGCCTTACTAACCACTGCTTAGATTTTGCGGTCAAAAACTGAATGTTGCCCGATGTCCACCAAACTCTCAGGATCTGTTATTACACACACCAGGACATGCAACAAGGTGTGCGCAAGTCGCTGGTAGCCCTTATAGGGCCGCTGTGGCATTTGGGAGATGAGCCGTGAAATCCATCAGAAATGCCTTACTAACCACTGCTTAGATTTTGCGGTCAAAAACTGAATGTTGCCGGATGTCCCCAAAAGTCTCAGGATCTGTTACTACACACACCTGGACATGCAACAAGGTGTGCGCAAGTCGCTGGTAGCCCTTATAGGGCCGCTGTGGCATTTGGGAGATGAGCCGTGAAATCCATCAGAAATGCCTTACTAACCACTGCTTAGATTTTGCGGTCAAAAACTGAATGTTGCCGGATGTCCACCAAACTCTCAGGATCTGTTAATACACACACCAGGACATGCAAAAAGGTGTGCGCACTTCGTTGGTAGCCCTAATAGGGCCGCTGTGGCATTTGGGAGATGAGCCGTGAAATCCATCAGAAATGCCTTACTAACCTCTGCTTAGATTTTGCGGTCAAAAACTGAATGTTGCCGGATGTCCCCAAAACTCTCAGGATCTGTTACTACACACACCAGGACATGCAACAAGGTGTGCGCAAGTCGCTGGTAGCCCTAATAGGGCCGCTGTGGCATTTGGGAGATGAGCCGTGAAATCCATCAGAAATGCCTTACTAACCACTGCTTAGATTTTGCGGTCAAAAACTGAATGTTGCCGGATGTCCCCAAAACTCTCAGGATCTGTTATTACACACACCAGGACATGCAAAAAGGTGTGCGCACTTCGTTGGTAGCCCTTATAGGGCCGCTGTGGCATTTGGGAGATGAGCCGTGAAATCCATCAGAAATGCCTTACTAACCACTGCTTAGATTTTGCGGTCAAAAACTGAATGTTGCCGGATGTCCACCAAACTCTCAGGATCTGTTATTACACACATCAGGACATGCAAAAAGGTGTGCGCACTTCGTTGGTAGCCCTAATAGGGCCGCTGTGGCATTTGGGAGATGAGCCGTGAAATCCATCAGAAATGCCTTACTAACCACTGCTTAGATTTTGCGGTCAAAAACTGAATGTTGCCGGATGTCCCCAAAACTCTCAGGATCTGTTACTACACACACCAGGACATGCAACAAGGTGTGCGCAAGTCGCTGGTAGCCCTAATAGGGCCGCTGTGGCATTTGGGAGATGAGCCGTGAAATCCATCAGAAATGCCTTACTAACCACTGCTTAGATTTTGCGGTCAAAAACTGAATGTTGCCGGATGTCCACCAAAATCTCAGGATCTGTTATTACACACATCAGGACATGCAAAAAGGTGTGCGCACTTCGTTGGTAGCCCTAATAGGGCCGCTGTGGCATTTGGGAGATGAGCCGTGAAATCCATCAGAAATGCCTTACTAACCACTGCTTAGATTTTGCGGTCAAAAACTGAATGTTGCCGGATGTCCCCAAAACTCTCAGGATCTGTTACTACACACACCAGGACATGCAACAAGGTGTGCGCAAGTCGCTGGTAGCCCTTATAGGGCCGCTGTGGCATTTGGGAGATGAGCCGTGAAATCCATCAGAAATGCCTTACTAACCACTGCTTAGATTTTGCGGTCAAAAACTGAATGTTGCCGGATGTCCCCAAAAGTCTCAGGATCTGTTACTACACACACCAGGACATGCAACAAGGTGTGCGCAAGTCGCTGGTAGCCCTTATAGGGCCGCTGTGGCATTTGGGAGATGAGCCGTGAAATCCATCAGAAATGCCTTACTAACCACTGCTTAGATTTTGCGGTCAAAAACTGAATGTTGCCCGATGTCCACCAAACTCTCAGGATCTGTTATTACACACACCAGGACATGCAACAAGGTGTGCGCAAGTCGCTGGTAGCCCTTATAGGGCCGCTGTGGCATTTGGGAGATGAGCCGTGAAATCCATCAGAAATGCCTTACTAACCACTGCTTAGATTTTGCGGTCAAAAACTGAATGTTGCCGGATGTCCCCAAAAGTCTCAGGATCTGTTACTACACACACCAGGACATGCAACAAGGTGTGCGCAAGTCGCTGGTAGCCCTTATAGGGCCGCTGTGGCATTTGGGAGATGAGCCGTGAAATCCATCAGAAATGCCTTACTAACCACTGCTTAGATTTTGCGGTCAAAAACTGAATGTTGCCGGATGTCCACCAAACTCTCAGGATCTGTTAATACACACACCAGGACATGCAAAAAGGTGTGCGCACTTCGTTGGTAGCCCTAATAGGGCCGCTGTGGCATTTGGGAGATGAGCCGTGAAATCCATCAGAAATGCCTTACTAACCTCTGCTTAGATTTTGCGGTCAAAAACTGAATGTTGCCGGATGTCCCCAAAACTCTCAGGATCTGTTACTACACACACCAGGACATGCAACAAGGTGTGCGCAAGTCGCTGGTAGCCCTAATAGGGCCGCTGTGGCATTTGGGAGATGAGCCGTGAAATCCATCAGAAATGCCTTACTAACCACTGCTTAGATTTTGCGGTCAAAAACTGAATGTTGCCGGATGTCCCCAAAACTCTCAGGATCTGTTATTACACACACCAGGACATGCAAAAAGGTGTGCGCACTTCGTTGGTAGCCCTTATAGGGCCGCTGTGGCATTTGGGAGATGAGCCGTGAAATCCATCAGAAATGCCTTACTAACCACTGCTTAGATTTTGCGGTCAAAAACTGAATGTTGCCGGATGTCCACCAAACTCTCAGGATCTGTTATTACACACATCAGGACATGCAAAAAGGTGTGCGCACTTCGTTGGTAGCCCTAATAGGGCCGCTGTGGCATTTGGGAGATGAGCCGTGAAATCCATCAGAAATGCCTTACTAACCACTGCTTAGATTTTGCGGTCAAAAACTGAATGTTGCCGGATGTCCCCAAAACTCTCAGGATCTGTTACTACACACACCAGGACATGCAACAAGGTGTGCGCAAGTCGCTGGTAGCCCTAATAGGGCCGCTGTGGCATTTGGGAGATGAGCCGTGAAATCCATCAGAAATGCCTTACTAACCACTGCTTAGATTTTGCGGTCAAAAACTGAATGTTGCCGGATGTCCACCAAACTCTCAGGATCTGTTATTACACACATCAGGACATGCAAAAAGGTGTGCGCACTTCGTTGGTAGCCCTAATAGGGCCGCTGTGGCATTTGGGAGATGAGCCGTGAAATCCATCAGAAATGCCTTACTAACCACTGCTTAGATTTTGCGGTCAAAAACTGAATGTTGCCGGATGTCCCCAAAACTCTCAGGATCTGTTACTACACACACCAGGACATGCAACAAGGTGTGCGTAAGTCGCTGGTAGCCCTAATAGGGCCGCTGTGGCATTTGGGAGATGAGCCGTGAAATCCATCAGAAATGCCTTACTAACCACTGCTTAGATTTTGCGGTCAAAAACTGAATGTTGCCGGATGTCCCCAAAACTCTCAGGATCTGTTAATACACACACCAGGACATGCAAAAAGGTGTGCGCACTTCGTTGGTAGCCCTAATAGGGCCGCTGTGGCATTTGGGAGATGAGCCGTGAAATCCATCAGAAATGCCTTACTAACCTCTGCTTAGATTTTGCGGTCAAAAACTGAATGTTGCCGGATGTCCCCAAAACTCTCAGGATCTGTTACTACACACACCAGGACATGCAACAAGGTGTGCGCAAGTCGCTGGTAGCCCTAATAGGGCCGCTGTGGCATTTAGGAGATGAGCCGTGAAATCCATCAGAAATGCCTTACTAACCACTGCTTAGATTTTGCGGTCAAAAACTGAATGTTGCCGGATGTCCCCAAAACTCTCAGGATCTGTTACTACACACACCAGGACATGCAACAAGGTGTGCGCAAGTCGCTGGTAGCCCTAATAGGGCCGCTGTGGCATTTGGGAGATGAGCCGTGAAATCCATCAGAAATGCCTTACTAACCACTGCTTAGATTTTGCGGTCAAAAACTGAATGTTGCCGGATGTCCCCAAAACTCTCAGGATCTGTTAATACACACACCAGGACATGCAAAAAGGTGTGCGCACTTCGTTGGTAGCCCTAATAGGGCCGCTGTGGCATTTGGGAGATGAGCCGTGAAATCCATCAGAAATGCCTTACTAACCACTGCTTAGATTTTGCGGTCAAAAACTGAATGTTGCCGGATGTCCCCAAAACTCTCAGGATCTGTTACTACACACACCAGGGCATGCAAAAAGGTGTGCGCAAGTCGCTGGTAGCCCTTATAGGGCCGCTGTGGCATTTGGGAGATGAGCCGTGAATTCCATCAGAAATGCCTTACTAACCACTGCTTAGATTTTGCGGTCAAAAATTGAATGTTGCCGGATGTCCACCAAACTCTCAGGATCTGTTAATGCACACACCAGGACATGCAAAAAGGTGTGCGCACTTCGTTGGTAGCCCTAATAGGGCCGCTGTGGCAGTTGGAAGATGAGCCGTGAAATCCATCAGAAATGCCATACTAACCACTGCTTAGATTTTGCGGTCAAAAACTGAATGTTGCCGGATGTCCCCAAAACTCTCAGGATCTGTTACTACACACACCAGGACATGCAACAAGGTGTGCGCAAGTCGCTGGTAGCCCTTATAGGGCCGCTGTGGCATTTGGGAGATGAGCCGTGAAATCCATCAGAAATGCCTTACTAACCACTGCTTAGATTTTGCGGTCAAAAATTGAATGTTGCCGGATGTCCACCAAACTCTCAGGATCTGTTAATACACACACCAGGACATGCAAAAAGGTGTGCGCACTTCGTTGGTAGCCCTAATAGGGCCGCTGTGGCATTTGGGAGATGAGCCGTGAAATCCATCAGAAATGCCTTACTAACCACTGCTTAGATTTTGCGGTCAAAAACTGAATGTTGCCGGATGTCCCCAAAACTCTCAGGATCTGTTACTACACACACCAGGACTTGCAACAAGGTGTGCGCAAGTCGCTGGTAGCCCTAATAGGGCCGCTGTGGCATTTGGGAGATGAGCCGTGAAATCCATCAGAAATGCCTTACTAACCACTGCTTAGATTTTGCGGTCAAAAACTGAATGTTGCCGGATGTCCCCAAAACTCTCAGGATCTGTTACTACACACACCAGGACATGCAACAAGGTGTGCGCAAGTCGCTGGTAGCCCTAATAGGGCCGCTGTGGCATTTGGGAGATGAGCCGTGAAATCCATCAGAAATGCCTTACTAACCACTGCTTAGATTTTGCGGTCAAAAACTGAATGTTGCCGGATGTCCACCAAACTCTCAGGATCTGTTATTACACACACCAGGACATGCAAAAAGGTGTGCGCACTTCGTTGGTAGCCCTAATAGGGCCGCTGTGGCATTTGGGAGATGAGCCGTAAAATCCATCAGAAATGCCTTACTAACCACTGCTTAGATTTTGCGGTCAAAAATTGAATGTTGCCGGATGTCCACCAAACTCTCAGGATCTGTTAATACACACACCAGGACATGCAAAAAGGTGTGCGCAAGTCGCTGGTAGCCCTTATAGGGCCGCTGTGGCATTTGGGAGATGAACCGTGAAATCCATCAGAAATGGCTTACTAACCACTGCTTAGATTTTGCGGTAAAAAATTGAATGTTGCCGGATGTCCACCAAACTCTCAGGATCTGTTAATACACACACCAGGACATGCAAAAAGGTGTGCGCACTTCGTTGGTAGCCCTAATAGGGCCGCTGTGGCATTTGGGAGATGAGCCGTGAAATCCATCAGAAATGCCTTACTAACCACTGCTTAGATTTTGCGGTCAAAAACTGAATGTTGCCGGATGTCCACCAAACTCTCAGGATCTGTTAATACACACACCAGGACATGCAAAAAGGTGTGCGCACTTCGTTGGTAGCCCTAATAGGGCCGCTGTGGCATTTGGGAGATGAGCCGTGAAATCCATCAGAAATGCCTTACTAACCACTGCTTAGATTTTGCGGTCAAAAACTGAATGTTGCCGGATGTCCCCAAAACTCTCAGGATCTGTTACTACACACACCAGGACATGCAACAAGGTGTGCGCAAGTCGCTGGTAGCCCTTATAGGGCCGCTGTGGCATTTGGGAGATGAGCCGTGAAATCCATCAGAAATGCCTTACTAACCACTGCTTAGATTTTGCGGTCAAAAATTGAATGTTGCCGGATGTCCACCAAACTCTCAGGATCTGTTAATACACACACCAGGACATGCAAAAAGGTGTGCGCACTTCGTTGGTAGCCCCAATAGGGCCGCTGTGGCATTTGGGAGATGAACCGTGAAATCCATCAGAAATGCCTTACTAACCACTGCTTAGATTTTGCGGTCAAAAACTGAATGTTGCCGGATGTCCCCAAAAGTCTCAGGATCTGTTACTACACACACCAGGACATGCAACAAGGTGTGCGCAAGTCGCTGGTAGCCCTTATAGGGCCGCTGTGGCATTTGGGAGATGAGCCGTGAAATCCATCAGAAATGCCTTACTAACCACTGCTTAGATTTTGCGGTCAAAAACTGAATGTTGCCCGATGTCCACCAAACTCTCAGGATCTGTTATTACACACACCAGGACATGCAAAAAGGTGTGCGCACTTCGTTGGTAGCCTTAATAGGGCCGCTGTGGCATTTGGGAGATGAGCCGTGAAATCCATCAGAAATGCTTTACTAACCACTGCTTAGATTTTGCGGTCAAAAATTGAATGTTGCCGGATGTCCACCAAACTCTCAGGATCTGTTAATACACACACCAGGACATGCAAAAAGGTGTGCGCACTTCGTTGGTAGCCCTAATAGGGCCGCTGTGGCATTTGGGAGATGAGCCGTGAAATCCATCAGAAATGCCTTACTAACCACTGCTTAGATTTTGCGGTCAAAAACTGAATGTTGCCGGATGTCCCCAAAACTCTCAGGATCTGTTACTACACACACCAGGACATGCAACAAGGTGTGCGCAAGTCGCTGGTAGCCCTTATAGGGCCGCTGTGGCATTTGGGAGATGAGCCGTGAAATCCATCAGAAATGCCTTACTAACCACTGCTTAGATTTTGCGGTCAAAAATTGAATGTTGCCGGATGTCCACCAAACTCTCAGGATCTGTTAATACACACACTAGGACATGCAAAAAGGTGTGCGCACTTCGTTGGTAGCCCTAATAGGGCCGCTGTGGCATTTGGGAGATGAGCCGTGAAATCCATCAGAAATGCCTTACTAACCACTGCTTAGATTTTGCGGTCAAAAACTGAATGTTGCCGGATGTCCACCAAACTCTCAGGATCTGTTAATACACACACCAGGACATGCAAAAAGGTGTGCGCACTTCGTTGGTAGCCCTAATAGGGCCGCTGTGGCATTTGGGAGATGAGCCGTGAAATCCATCAGAAATGCCTTACTAACCACTGCTTAGATTTTGCGGTCAAAAACTGAATGTTGCCGGATGTCCACCAAACTCTCAGGATCTGTTAATACACACACCAGGACATGCAAAAAGGTGTGCGCACTTCGTTGGTAGCCCTAATAGGGCCGCTGTGGCATTTGGGAGATGAGCCGTGAAATCCATCAGAAATGCCTTACTAACCTCTGCTTAGATTTTGCGGTCAAAAACTGAATGTTGCCGGATGTCCCCAAAACTCTCAGGATCTGTTACTACACACACCAGGACATGCAACAAGGTGTGCGCAAGTCGCTGGTAGCCCTTATAGGGCCGCTGTGGCATTTGGGAGATGAGCCGTGAAATCCATCAGAAATGCCTTACTAACCACTGCTTAGATTTTGCGGTCAAAAACTGAATGTTGCCGGATGTCCACCAAACTCTCAGGATCTGTTAATACACACACCAGGACATGCAAAAAGGTGTGCGCACTTCGTTGGTAGCCCTAATAGGGCCGCTGTGGCATTTGGGAGATGAGCCGTGAAATCCATCAGAAATGCCTTACTAACCTCTGCTTAGATTTTGCGGTCAAAAACTGAATGTTGCCGGATGTCCCCAAAACTCTCAGGATCTGTTACTACACACACCAGGACATGCAACAAGGTGTGCGCAAGTCGCTGGTAGCCCTAATAGGGCCGCTGTGGCATTTGGGAGATGAGCCGTGAAATCCATCAGAAATGCCTTACTAACCACTGCTTAGATTTTGCGGTCAAAAACTGAATGTTGCCGGATGTCCCCAAAACTCTCAGGATCTGTTAATACACACACCAGGACATGCAAAAAGGTGTGCGCACTTCGTTGGTAGCCCTAATAGGGCCGCTGTGGCATTTATGAGATGAGCCGTGAAATCCATCAGAAATGCCTTACTAACCACTGCTTAGATTTTGCGGTCAAAAACTGAATGTTGCCGGATGTCCACCAAACTCTCAGGATCTGTTATTACACACATCAGGACATGCAAAAAGGTGTGCGCACTTCGTTGGTAGCCCTAATAGGGCCGCTGTGGCATTTGGGAGATGAGCCGTGAAATCCATCAGAAATGCCTTACTAACCACTGCTTAGATTTTGCGGTCAAAAACTGAATGTTGCCGGATGTCCCCAAAACTCTCATCATCTGTTAATACACACACCAGGACATGCAAAAAGGTATGCGCAGGTCGCTGGTAGCCCTAATAGGGCCGCTGTGGCATTTGGGAGATGAGCCGTGAAATCCATCAGAAATGCCTTACTAACCACTGCTTAGATTTTGCGGTCAAAAACTGAATGTTGCCGGATGTCCACCAAACTCTCAGGATCTGTTATTACACACATCAGGACATGCAAAAAGGTGTGCGCACTTCGTTGGTAGCCCTAATAGGGCCGCTGTGGCATTTGGGAGATGAGCCGTGAAATCCATCAGAAATGCCTTACTAACCACTGCTTAGATTTTGCGGTCAAAAACTGAATGTTGCCGGATGTCCCCAAAACTCTCAGGATCTGTTACTACACACACCAGGACATGCAACAAGGTGTGCGTAAGTCGCTGGTAGCCCTAATAGGGCCGCTGTGGCATTTGGGAGATGAGCCGTGAAATCCATCAGAAATGCCTTACTAACCACTGCTTAGATTTTGCGGTCAAAAACTGAATGTTGCCGGATGTCCCCAAAACTCTCAGGATCTGTTAATACACACACCAGGACATGCAAAAAGGTGTGCGCACTTCGTTGGTAGCCCTAATAGGGCCGCTGTGGCATTTGGGAGATGAGCCGTGAAATCCATCAGAAATGCCTTACTAACCTCTGCTTAGATTTTGCGGTCAAAAACTGAATGTTGCCGGATGTCCCCAAAACTCTCAGGATCTGTTACTACACACACCAGGACATGCAACAAGGTGTGCGCAAGTCGCTGGTAGCCCTAATAGGGCCGCTGTGGCATTTGGGAGATGAGCCGTGAAATCCATCAGAAATGCCTTACTAACCTCTGCTTAGATTTTGCGGTCAAAAACTGAATGTTGCCGGATGTCCCCAAAACTCTCAGGATCTGTTAATACACACACCAGGACATGCAAAAAGGTGTGCGCACTTCGTTGGTAGCCCTAATAGGGCCGCTGTGGCATTTGGGAGATGAGCCGTGAAATCCATCAGAAATGCCTTACTAACCACTGCTTAGATTTTGCGGTCAAAAACTGAATGTTGCCGGATGTCCACCAAACTCTCAGGATCTGTTAATGCACACACCAGGACATGCAAAAAGGTGTGCGCACTTCGTTGGTAGCCCTAATAGGGCCGCTGTGGCATTTGGGAGATGAGCCGTGAAATCCATCAGAAATGCCTTACTAACCACTGCTTAGATTTTGCGGTCAAAAACTGAATGTTGCCGGATGTCCACCAAACTCTCAGGATCTGTTATTACACACATCAGGACATGCAAAAAGGTGTGCGCACTTCGTTGGTAGCCCTAATAGGGCCGCTGTGGCATTTGGGAGATGAGCCGTGAAATCCATCAGAAATGCCTTACTAACCACTGCTTAGATTTTGCGGTCAAAAACTGAATGTTGCCGGATGTCCCCAAAACTCTCAGGACCTGTTACTACACACACCAGGACATGCAACAAGGTGTGCGCAAGTCGCTGGTAGCCCTAATAGGGCCGCTGTGGCATTTGGGAGATGAGCCGTGAAATCCATCAGAAATGCCTTACTAACCACTGCTTAGATTTTGCGGTCAAAAATTGAATGTTGCCGGATGTCCACCAAACTCTCAGGATCTGTTAATACACACACCAGGACATGCAAAAAGGTGTGCGCACTTCGTTGGTAGCCCTAATAGGGCCGCTGTGGCATTTGGGAGATGAGCCGTGAAATCCATCAGAAATGCCTTACTAACCACTGCTTAGATTTTGCGGTCAAAAACTGAATGTTGCCGGATGTCCCCAAAACTCTCAGGATCTGTCACTACACACACCAGGACTTGCAACAAGGTGTGCGCAAGTCGCTGGTAGCCCTAATAGGGCCGCTGTGGCATTTGGGAGATGAGCCGTGAAATCCATCAGAAATGCCTTACTAACCACTGCTTAGATTTTGCGGTCAAAAACTGAATGTTGCCGGATGTCCACCAAACTCTCAGAATCTGTTATTACACACACCAGGACATGCAAAAAGGTGTGCGCACTTCGTTGGTAGCCCTAATAGGGCCGCTGTGGCATTTGGGAGATGAGCCGTGAAATCCATCAGAAATGCCTTACTAACCACTGCTTAGATTTTGCGGTCAAAAACTGAATGTTGCCGGATGTCCACCAAACTCTCAGGATCTGTTATTACACACACCAGGACATGCAAAAAGGTGTGCGCAAGTAGCTGGTAGCCCTAATAGGGCCGCTGTGGCATTTGGGAGATGAGCCGTGAAATCCATCAGAAATGCCTTACTGCTTAGATTTTGCGGTCAAAAACTGAATGTTGCCGGATGTCCACCAAACTCTCAGGATCTGTTATTACACACACCAGGACATGCAAAAAGGTGTGCGCACTTCGTTGGTAGCCCTAATAGGGCCGCTGTGGCATTTGGGAGATGAGCCGTGAAATCCATCAGAAATGCCTTACTAACCACTGCTTAGATTTTGCGGTCAAAAACTGAATGTTGCCGGATGTCCACCAAACTCTCAGGATCTGTTATTACACACACCAGGACATGCAAAAAGGTGTGCGCACTTCGTTGGTAGCCCTAATAGGGCCGCTGTGGCATTTGGGAGATGAGCCGTGAAATCCATCAGAAATGCCTTACTAACCACTGCTTAGATTTTGCGGTCAAAAACTGAATGTTGCCGGATGTCCACCAAACTCTCAGGATCTGTTAATACACACAACAGGACATGCAAAAAGGTGTACGCAAGTCGCCGGTAGACCTAATAGGGCCGCTGTGGCATTTGGGAGATGAGCCGTGAAATCCATCGGAAATGCCTTACTAACCACTGCTTTGATTTTGCGGTCAAAAACTGAATGTTGTCGGATGTCCCCAAAACTCTCAGGATCTGTTAATACACACACCAGGACTTGCAAAAAGGTGTGCGCAAGTAGCTGGTAGCCCTAATAGGGCCGCTGTGGCATTTGGGAGATGAGCCGTGAAATCCATCAGAAATGCCTTACTTACCACTGCTTTGATTTTGCGGTCAAAAACTGAATGTTGCCGGATGTCCACCAAACTCTCAGGATCTGTTATTACACACACCAGGACATGCAAAAAGGTGTGCGCACTTCGTTGGTAGCCCTAATAGGGCCGCTGTGGCATTTGGGAGATGAGCCGTGAAATCCATCAGAAATGCCTTACTAACCACTGCTTAGATTTTGCGGTCAAAAACTGAATGTTGCCGGATGTCCACCAAACTCTCAGGATCTGTTATTACACACACCAGGACATGCAAAAAGGTGTGCGCACTTCGTTGGTAGCCCTAATAAGGCCGCTGTGGCCTTTGGGGAGATGAGCCGTAAAATCCATCAGAAATGCCTTACTAACCACTGCTTAGATTTTGCGGTCAAAAACTGAATGTTGCCGGATGTCCCCAAAACTCTCAGGATCTGTTAATACACACACCAGGACTTGCAAAAAGGTGTGCGCAAGTAGCTGGTAGCCCTAATAGGGCCGCTGTGGCATTTGGGAGATGAGCCGTGAAATCCATCAGAAATGCCTTACTTACCACTGCTTTGATTTTGCGGTCAAAAACTGAATGTTGCCGGATGTCCACCAAACTCTCAGGATCTGTTATTACACACACCAGGACATGCAAAAAGGTGTGCGCAGGTCGCTGGTAGCCCTACTAGGGCCGCTGTGGTATTTGGGAGATGAGTCGTGAAAACCATCAGAAATGCATTAATATGCATGTGGTGGGAACAGATTGCGTGGCTTAAAACACCTTTGAAGACTTATTATCTCACGGTTTTGAATATGTCGCTGTTGGTCACTAAGCGGGTCCAATATGTCCTGAATGAGTCGACAAAAGTACGCCGTGACCATAAATCTTGCCTTTTTATCCCCTACCTCTAAGAAATGTGCGGAGATCATATGAAGACAACCACCCTTGAAGAGCAATCAGGCCGGACATGAGATTGCCCACCGCTAGCTGACAGTTTGTCAACACAAGCACATCAAGAATTATGCATGGGTTTTTGCAAACTGTCACTGAAGACAATTCGTTGGTCGTCTTGGTCGATATCTGTCTACAGAAACATAAACAAGCGACGAATTTATTATGAAAAAAGGCGAGGGAGACAAAATGACCACCCCCCTGCATTTTAGCAGGGAGGGAAAAGCTTAGCGGATGACTCGTGACATTTCTTCCCGGACGGTGAACACAGAAATTTACATGGAAGCACACACGACGATGTCAGCGCTGGCAATTTGATCAAACGTCGACTGCGGACGAGTGGAGAGGGAATTGAGGGATGGCCGCTGGCAGAGATGGAACCCTTTTCTGAGGCAATTTGCAAAATTTTAAAATCCGTTTCGCATATGTGACGTGACTTCGTAAAATGCGAGTGCCCCAGTCGACGCATTATGGACACAAGTCAAATTGTAAACTGACATGCATTTAGTCTGTTGATAGACTGTGGTCGGGTGGACGGACCAATGGGATGGGGCTGGGTGAGGAGCTCTTTAAATCGACAGATTTCGAACAATTTATCATGATTTGCTGGAAGGGTGGGTTCGGTTTTTATTGTTGGCCAATTGTTGGTGATGTGTAGTGCGGACATGTGTGGGACTATGCTGAGGGAGTTGACGGTGATGACAGTTCGGACGTTGTTGCGTTGGCATTAGTGCTGAAACGTGAATGCAATTCGATATGAACGAGCTGGAGGCTACTTTCGACAACATTGTTGCAAGGGATTGGATTGAGTAGTGGGAGCAATATTGAATGGTGGACTACTATGTGAGCATGTGGTAGCAAGGGGTAAGCAAAGGGAATGGTTATGATTTGGAAGGTAGATATGTTTGAGGAGTCATCCTTTTTTAATCCTTATACAGACTCGTTGGGGGATGCGATTTTTTTATTTTTTTTTAATTTATCTTCTGTAATATGGGTCCTAGTATGTTTTGAATTCTTTAAGTCAGCATGACCTGTCGGCATCATCCCTACGGAGCTCCAAAGAATAGCGAATATTATCATGCCGTGATAAGGAAATCGTTTCAACCGCTACATGATTCTAGGTCAGATTCTCAGCTCCTGGAAGAGGGTGAAGACATTTTTATTTTGCAAACGGGAAAATGCTCCCAGATTATCTTTAAGTAAAGTTTAGAAGTGAGCGGTTGTGTTTTGGTCTTCCTCTTAGTTTGATTGAAATGGATGAAAGGAAGAGTGTCTATGGAGAACCGCAACGCTCAAAACTGGGACTATTGCTAAGCATCTCGAATGAGCTTACATAGCTATCGGCGTCAGACACAATTGCCTTGCAACTGCAACAACGATAATGCAAGAGGAGTTCGATAAACTAACGAGATGGTGTTATGACAACGGCTTTGTAATCAATGCTTCAAAAACCAAATTAATGTATATTCGTAGTCCACGCCAGCCACAGACTCCCATTAAAATATATTTTCAAAACAATGATTGTCTAACCGCCAAAAGAGGTGAATAAATCGACATGCTAAAAACGATAAGATACCTGGGGATCACGATTGCTGACCACTTCTTATGGCAGAATCATATCAACAAGCTCAGATCACAGCTAAAAAGCGCAATGTGTGCGATGGTGTATCTCAGGAGATACACACCTACAGATGTACAAAAACAGGTGTATTAGTCATTGGTGGAATCTCGTTTGAGGTATGGGGTATTTTTTCTTCTGAAGTAGTAATACAGTGCGACCTCAATAAAAGCTACCTCGATACGTGCAACTTATTAATAAGAGCAACACCTTAAATCTTACCATTGTTGGTTCAGTAATTGCAACTTCTAAAAAATTGACGTACCTTCCTTCTTGATAGATGACATGCTACATCGCCGAAAATGAGACCGATCTGGAAACGATATGTAGCAATCCGGAAGTAGAAGAAATCGAAAGTGAAAACGTAAATAAAGTCAAAGAATCCCCGTACAATGGTGCTTCACTGAGTAACACAACCTATGAGAGCCAGCTGTAGAAAAGAATTTTGTGTCGAAAAAGTCAAAAAAAAACCCAAAACCCGCCCGTTCCCGCCTATATCCCATTGAAGCAGGTGAATTTCAAGTATTTCTGAGTTTTAATAACGAATGATTGGATGGTAAACTATCCTGTAGGATTGCCCAAGCTGGATCAATATTGAAACCCTGGAAGATCTGTAATAAAAAGGCCGAGCTTGGCGTCAAGGTTATGATTAGCGATTTACAACTCAGTAGTTGCTTCAACTCTCACCAATAGTCATACAATTTAATGACCGAAAGAATGAGATCGCTAATACAAGTTGCCACGATGAGATGAGATGCTTCGATGGTTTCGACACGTCATGTCTTCCGAGGCGTGCCTTAAATGCGTCTGCATTAGGAAAGCGTGCAATTGGAATTGGAACAAGTCCAAAATCTTGCTTGGTTGCGCCCGGGCTTAAGTCCTGATAAGTTGAAGTTGCTGGAGGAGCATCGAGTGGCCTGTAGACCTCTAGTGCGTGCTTTACCCTTGCGACCCATTAAGTGGATCACGCGGGTCTGAAAATTATTATGAAAGATCCAATCAAAAATGTATCAATTCTTTGAAAACAATTTAAATTTGTTTTTTTACCGGTACTTTACAGAAATAACGGTTTTTTTCTTAACCATTTACACACAACGTGGATGGATATCAAGCGATTCATAAAAAGTAAAAAGTTCTTGGAAATCCCATCTATGTACCTGCGTTCGATGTTCATTTGTTGTGCAAATTGAAGTAAAACTTCATGAACCATGAACAAAATTAGCCTAGCTGTGTATATGTACATGCATACATAGTTTGGGTATGACAAATTAAGAAAAGTGGTAAAATTGTTGGTTTGGTGACTCAGGCAGTTGTTCGTGAGAGAGATGCAAAATATGTAAAATATGTAAAAAAAAAATCCCCCAACACACTGGGGGATGGTTAATATCCACGACTACGCACCTTGAAATGGTTTCACACCGGATTGATGCAACCACCCTTATATTGAGGATTTGATTCCCGTTTAAAAAGTGCTCGTAACTTCCGAAACGTATGTCATATCGACTTAAAAATCATTTGTCACATTCAGCATCTACATTTTAGAATGATTTTTGTTGAAAATTTCAGAGCTCTGCGACGTGTAGTTTCGGAGCCTTTGTCGGTCAGACACACTTACTTTTTGCTTTATAGTTAGGATTGGTACAACTTTATCGTCTGAGCATGTTGCATTTTGTTTCTGTTCAACACACACCAAACGAATCAAGAAAACAATACATTCTTTTACAATCAAATCCAATCCATCCAGCCATACCGAAATGACTAGATAAGAAGACCGTGCCGGAGTCCACGATAGTAGTAGAAAGTGAAAGTAAAACTCAAATCCGACGAATTCCACGATAGGGGTGAAAAACGTTTTGATGGGCTCGGTGTTTTCAGCCTTACATCGATGCTTGCCTCAAATGAAAAAGAATCTCTCTCAGCCTGCTTGTTTTTTTACATAAAAATTAAGTGTGGGTAAAAAAACAACCAAGCACCATTGGTCAGTATTACAGTAGCTCCAACACGTATTGCATCACGTGAATCAATTGGCATGCAGTCGTTTACATCTTGCCAGCAGAACCCACCAAAGAAAGAAACACACAATTTTCGTTTGTGAAATAAATGATGTCATTTTTATTTATGCTCTATTAGTAATCTTCAGTTTCAACTTGAGGGGGGGATGGGATTTATTGATCGCAGGCATATCACACAAACGTTTATCATCAACAATGTTCTTTTTCTTTTTTGTAGGAATGGGTTTACAGCTTATAGTATTTACGAAACGAAAATTTCAGCTTATTTTGAAATTTACAAAGACTTATCGAACATGAACTCAGCCAATGAACCGTGTTGGTCGGACATCTTCATCAGGGTAGCCAACTTGCCACCGAAGGAGCGCTCCGAATTGTATTGCTCGGTCAAGAAATCACCAGTCAAAAAGTCAGAGACCTGTCAGAAAAAGATTTTATCATCAATTGACCGAGACTTAAGTCGCATGTAAGAACTTACGTGATATTCCTTGTCGCCATCTTCACCACCGACCTTGTCGCACGCTTTGATGATGTTTTTGATGGCTTTGGTGATGGTTAACTCCATGGTATGGGCTTCCTGGAGGGCTTTCACACCGCTCTGTAATTAGATAAGTTAAACTCATTGTTATCAAAGCTATTGAAGAAATGAAAATGATCTACTCACGAAGGATTGAGGTTCCAGAGACATCTGCACATAGCGGATAAAAAAAAAAACAAAATTGCATTTAAAAAAAAGAAAAAAGGAAAAAAAAAACTTTTAACTTACGTGTAGGCTTGCATCCTGAAAGAACAAGAAAAAATGTTTAATTAGTCACAGTTCGTTCGGAAACTCAATTGATTTACACCATTTCCGATCTACTGTGTGTGTGTGTGTGTAAAATGAAGAATAAAGTCCATATACACACACACACACATTAGCATCGGAATTTAGTTTCAAAATAAACTTACAGAGAATATCGCTTTGGCAACGTTTTCAACTTGGCCATCAACAGCCATACGCATTGACAAATAATTCATCAAGACAGCGCTATGGTCACGTTCCTCCTTTGCCGCGTTGAAGAACAATTCTGAAAATCCTGGTAGATTCACTTGGTCCCGGGCGAAGTAAGCACCCATTTGGAAGTACTTGTATGATGCTCGGATTTCTCTTTTGATTTGTGTGATAAGTTGCTTAGAGCACTTGTCTTCCAGATTAACAAAGCTTTCATTTTTGGGCAAATTGCTTATGTTTGTCATCGCATCTGGAAATGGGAATAATAATAATAATAAAATCAAACGAAAAATAAAACCGTGTGAGTGGCAGACAAAAAAAAAGAAACCTTTGGTCGGCATCCGAGCCATTGAGACCGCCTCCCATGAGGATGCCGCAGAGAGGTAGAGAAGGGCCTCAACCAACTACGCGTGCGCAGCTGATAGATCGTGCTGGATGGACAGGGTTGGACTGTAGCGACAAACAAAGAAGAATGTCTGCTGACACAAAAAAAATCCTGCAACTCGAAGCAAATTGCAGTTGAACGCATTGGTCTTTGAACAAAATATCGAACATATTAGAGGATTGAAAGGGCGTGCTAGTCTTAAGTTTGATATTTTTACCACACGAACCAACAGAGGGAAGTGGCAAATCAGGTGGCAGATCATCATAAGCTCCTGCATGGATTTCCCCGAAAGACCAAGAAAATTTAAATTGGTTGCTACCTAGTTGTCGAATGGTTCAGTTTTTGCGGCGCGTATCATAGCCAGTTCCAACACCGGTGGGGGCTTCTCCATGTTGGGATTTTCTGATTGACAGTCTTAACAAAGTCCCATGGAGTGATCACTTTTGCCTTCAAAGCAGTGTCAGCAATTGTGAAATAGCACAGATAGTCAGATGCCGCTCTACGATAAAGCTGGTGTACTTCTTATCAGAAAAGTCCCCCCATTTGGACTGACAGCCTAACACAACCATTTTTCCATTTACTGACACCTCTTTGATTGAGATATTTGAGAATAAGCATTCTTCAAATGTATATGGAATGTGCATACGACTTTCGTGTTAATATGGCATGAATGCCTTTGAGGGTTAAGGTCAATTTATTATCAGCAAGACCGTAGTTGCGAACTGGCAATGGTACACAGATGCAAAGTTGTCTACTGAAACATTTGATTGAATGTCATGCATTCCAAGTATTCATGATAGCACGAGTTTGTTTATACAATTACTGGTTATTCAACAAGTAATTAAAGAGTTTCGGTGAATTGGCTCGGCCACATCGAGCGAATGGACAACAAAGCTCTAACACAGAAAGTCTTCGAATCTGAGCCTCCTGGTCCGAGAAGGAGAGGAAGACCGAACCTCCGGTACAAAGACCAAGTCATCGAGGATGTAAGACAGCTTGGCCTTGATGACTGGAAGGGACCGTCACCGATGGAAGGCAGCAATTGCTCAGGCTCAGACCCTTCATGGTTCGTCTGCCTGATAAGTAAGTCGGAAGTGTCTAGGAATACATAGACACAGAGTATCGCAAATTTGTCGGGTGAACAAGGAGACAATCTTGCTGTCGGCTGATGGGGGTTAATAGTTGATCACATGTTGCACGTGATCTTTATTCAAAGCATCAAACCGTAAATGTGCAACATATGTACACAGTCCTGTTAACCCAGGACATTGTCCAGTTAGATGCATGCTCTAATCAATGAGAGTTTGATGGCAACTTTCGAGTGGCATGATAAAACTGTTTCGAATACATGCAAAGACTTCATTATGCAACTGCAAATGTATTCACACTCGAGTCTATTCGGCAACAAAATATCGACGGAACAAGGGAAAATATGAACAACTTCTCATGTCGTTATCAGAAATAGAAACAAGGAAATTCCCAACACATACAACGCAGGCAATACACAACTACACAAGTGCTGCCACCGCAGAGAGTACGTCAGAGCGGCTGACATTCAAAGAGAATCGCTAAGTTCGCTCTTAAGCCCTACCGCATCAAATGAAGAGAGCACACACCATTTAATCGCACAATGGACAATTCTTTTTTCTTCTGCGACGGAAATTTCTTTGCAACGAACAAAAACATAAAATTGTTTAAATGCACTGTACACTACTTACCACAACTACCAGCAGATGCTCCATCAAGGACAGCACCTAAAAATGCAAATACAGCCAATGCTACTAGGAATTTCATTTTGATTTATTTTCTTTTTTTTCTTTCGTGTGTTACTCCGACGAACTGTTTAATACGAATTCACTGTTTGTTCTAAATGTTCACACAAGGAAACCGCTGTTATATAGTTGGTTTTGTTGTATCCCGTTCGATATACTTTTTTTTGTATTAAATTCACGAAACACTTCTATTTTGTTGGAAAATGAAAGAAGAGGAAATTCTCACTGTTGGCAGAATCTTTACACGCACTGGTATACAAGCCTGTCCAATTGAGAATTATACATACAGTGATTTGATGAGAGCAAGTCTAAAGCGCTGCTGTTTATGAACTGAGTTCGGCAATCAGTTGGATGAAACATTTAAAAGAAATTTTTTGTCCCCCTATTACACACGGCCACACAGTGATATTTCGAGAAATCTTATCGACAGTACAATGAAAACAACAAGAACACTCAGCCAAATGAATACATTCTCATTTTGAACATATGACAAAACAAGTGAAAAACAAGTGATTGCGAGAGTGTGAGATAGATGGATGACTTGACATGATGAAGGAACGAAAGAGATGTGAAATCATTAAACATGGCTGCCCTGAGCACAGTCAATGGTGCTGATAATGGCTGCTCTTCCTCTACAACGCCATTAAGAGAAAACATGAGTCAGCCGATTGTTTGTTTGAATTCAGTTTAATCTGGGGCAGAGTGCAACACCTAGAGTTACCGTGTATTGTTAGTCTATTTCACAATTTCAATAAAATATTGAAAATGCATGAATGTTTTGACTGCGAAATCTAAGTTCTGACGATCCGACATGAATGTGTGTGATACCGAAGAGCAAAGGGACGAACTGCATCGTTCTTGGTGGATTTCCCTTGATTTAACGGCTGGAGGGCGCAGATGGCTGAGTGCATGCCTTGGTTATAGGGGTCCCATGTTCGAATAAAAGTAAAAGCAAGGATTATTATGATTTTATCTGGTCCAGTGGTGGCCCGTGGCGTTGACCCCAACCTCGACGTCGTAGGTTCGATTCCTACTCCGTGCGACGAAAACAATTTTTACGATCCCATTCGGCATAAAACTGTAGGTCCCTTCCACTCGTGAGAGAACAATAGCACGAGTGGTTGCGGAGAAGCTAGGCCCTGACCCCCTACGGGCTGTAGCGCCACCTATATTATTATTATTATCTAGTCCAGTCACCTCTCGCCATTGGGCTCACTGGACGTTATGTACAGTAGACTCTCCCTAAGTCGAATTTTGGCATTCTCCTCAATTTTCGATAAAAAAAACCATTCGCTAAGTGGAACTCTCTACCGAACTTGAGCCAATTGTTGTATCCTGTGCAAATTCTTCTTCTTTGTTTGGCGCTACAGTCCGGAGTGGACCTGGGCATCAACCAACAAGCCTCTACAGCCATCACGATCTGTCTTTCTCCACTTGTGTGCGCCATCTCTTTCGAGGACGTCCTCTGTTTCGTTGTCCCAATGTCATCAAAGACTGTTTAATCTCTCTCCAGTTGAATGTGCTCCTTTAGCTGGGCTGTAGTGCATGACACTTCTCCATTTAACACACGCTTGTGACTGACTTCTAGGAGGATCCCTTGCAAACTGCAGACGGTGTCCAGTTTGATGGACATTCATACAGAGACTCCTCATCCACCTTTGGAAAAGCAAAAAGTTTGGTAACCCAGTTTGAACTCCTTAACTGAAGCTCGCATCACGTATCTCCCTCGTAATAGTGACCCCACCTCACCCCATCGTCGGCATTTAGCTCGTCAATATTTTGCTGATTGATGTGTCATACGATAAAATAAGATTTATGGCAACCCTACAGACCAATTATCAAACAAGGCACTTTCCGTGGAACAACAACAATTTCCATAGGCAAATGGCAGCAAGCAACCATATTGAATTCTCAGTCTCTCTCTGAATCTCAAGTTGAACCGCACACCACAGTCGCCCACAACTACACGAACAATCACCGATTAGATTTTTGTACTTAAATTGCTTCTCTTACGAAAAATCCAACATTCATATTCAGTCAATCGGTTCGGGTGGAAGAAACATTCAACCGTTTGCGAGAGTTGTGCGTGGTGTGTTAACGAATAAACATTCAGTGTTCTCGAAATTTGCAGATTCCGTTATCAGGAAATATATACAAGAACTTTCAATCAATTGAAGACAATTTCAATTTGAAAATCAAAGCAAAAGGACGTGTTTGATTCACAGAAAAATAAGTACGCATTTAAGCAAAAGTTTCCATCCTCTTCCCCTTCGAATTTTCACTGTACATACATTTGCATGTACAGTGTGTTTGTGTGTGTGTGTGTGTCGTGTTCTCTTAATTTTCTTTGTTTCTTGCAATCGCATTCACATCAAAACTAACCTTTCTTTCTTTTTCAAAGATACTTCACACAAGTGATAAAACATCAAAATCAAAAGCACAAAAATGAGGTCGTTTGTGTTATCTGCTCTTCTGGCATCCCTCTTAATTGTTGGCATCGCCGGTGACAAGTGCACTAACAATGGTAAGCATACAACTCCTTAATTCACATATCCACTTGGTAAAAATCAATAAATTTCCTCTCGTTTCACAGTTGTCAACTCGGTGGTTGGTACTGTTGATGAAAACAGCCTAAGCAGTTTCATCAATGCTCAATTCAAAACATCATACAAATACTTGCTTCTGTCCATGAATTTCAACACATTCATTAAGGATCGTCCTGGATTTAACAAACTCTTCCGTGCCGAATCCGATAAGCTCTTCGAGGACTCCATCAATCTGGCAAAACACATGGCTTCTCGCGGTCGTACTTTCAATTCGAGGGCTGCAGAAACTTCGGAACAGTTCACAAAAGAGAATTTCGTAGTTAACATTGATGAAATGAAAGCACTTGAAACTGGTGTAGCCAAACAAAAGGCCTTGGTTGAGAAGGCCATGAGTATCGCCAATGACAGTGACAACGAAATCAAGCACTATTTCCAGGAGGAAATCCTAGGAGATTACACCAAAACACTGCGTAAATTCTCTGGTTACTACAACAACTTGAACAACTTCGGAAGCACCGATTTCAAACTGGGCGCTTACTTGTTCGATGAGTACCTACAGAAGCAGTAAATCTAAAGGATGCGAGAATCGTGTCAAATAACATCATCTCTTTTGACTGCACTTCAATCGTATAATTTATCTTTTTTTTTTTGTTTGTTTTTGCGTACATTTGTTTTGAATTGTAAGACATTGGATATTCCAATACTTGAGGGGGTATTGATCGCTGTATTAGCAAGAAAACAAAATTAGTGTTTTTCAGTAAAAAAAAAATAAAACTACAAGAAACAAATCCATTCACACTTTCATTCTCGTTAAATTCGCTGCTTCAGTGGATTTCTCTTTCAGGTCAACATGCCAGTTGTCTGCTTCTGTATTCTGTAGCCAGTTGGCACTTGACAATCGGCATTGAGCATGTGAGACGTGAAAAAAAAACAATCTCGCTGATTTCTCTCTTAAATGTGAAGAGAGAGAAAGAGAGAAGTAGAGATTAGCATTTGAGTGCCGAAAAACGATGTGTTGATGCGACACTGGGCATTTGTTGCGCAATTTCTCAAATTGCTGGAAAAAACTCTTGACCTCAGCAATGCTGATTAATTTTGAATCATTCATTTAGACGTTGCGGTATTTGTGCATGGGGTTTGTATGCGGAAGTCACAGTGAATGCATCATGGATTATTCTAGATCGCGGGCGTATGCCCTCCGATGTCGTAAACAACAATACAAAAAAAAAAATTATAAAAACACGACTGTCAAAAAAGGTTTTAGACAAGGCGACGCGCTATCTTGGGATTTTCAAAAACGATTTCAACAGGAAGGTACCACAAGTCACACAGCACACATTACAATCGATCTATTGAAGTGCAAGAAAATGTGACAATCGATTGGCCGTCTCGTTTGTACGATTCAACGTCGCTTGACTATTTCCTGTGTCTACTCTAAGTCATTAGTTTACGCCAACAAGCCGACGAGCTCAGTGCCAACACTGAACGCGAAATAGCCGCCGTTTCGACTGAAATGTGTGGCCGAGGCCTTAAAAATTGTGTCTAACGAATCGACCTCTGCAAACGTGCCCGCCGTGTTCATATGAACGAAGTCGAGTTCCATTCATAAGTGCTTTCAATGTACTTCAAGCTTATAATAAAGGTTTTGCATTTCATTTCAAAAAAGGTTGTTAAGTCCTTATTGCAAAACCCTTTATTTCAACTTTAGACTACAATACAGCTCAGCATCATTCTTTCTATTTCTATTGAACAAACCTCGAAATACTTGATCTCCTCTACCCACCTCGATGGAACTCCACTAACATGTGGACTTTGTGGAAATAACCACAACCTTAAATTCGTCCTGGTGCCGTGAACTAAGGCCATATGAATTAAAGCCCTAATGGCCCTAATTTACTTTTGGGTGAGAATTATTACAGTCGCCTCTCGATAATTCGAAACTCGTTTCGTCGAATTAACAAGAATTTGAAATATCAATTGGTTCGAAAGTGTCGAGAAGAATTCTTGGAAGAAGTCTAGATTAATAACTTTTTTTTATCAGAAATAGTGCCTGAAATGCTGTTTCATCAGCGTTGTTTTGTAGATAAAATCTTTGTAATGTGTCTCTTGCTTCCTTTGCTGACACATCTGCCAAGGACTGTGATGTATCATCCTCATCTTCGTCGTTGCTTGTTTCATTTGTATATGTAGAATTTAAAATTTCGCCATCGGTTAGAGGGCCCGAGACAGCAACATCCTGATCCACCTGAACAAAGTCATAAAACCTCACTCCGCTAATATCAACTAGTGGAACTACTGCTGCTTCTGCATCTTCAGTAATTACAGGCTGATTTTTCTGATCTTCTTTTATGAAACCGGATTTTTTGAAGCAGTTTCGGGCATCATAGTTTTCTATCAAAGTCTTCAACTTACCGTGCCAATCTAAGCAAACACTTCCACTTACCCCACAAACAGACACAACACACAACAGCTTTCTCTTCTTGAAATTTGTAAGTGAAGGATCACTTGCCGCAAAGAGTAGACGCGAACTATCTTGCTTTTTCTTTTAAAACGTTTCCGCTAATAAACACTTCTTGTACACCACCTTTTGTAGTTCTTTTTCTTACTCCAGTAGTTTGAGTAGCAAAAATCTTCTCCTTGTGCTTTATTATGGTTGAGAGTGTACTCAGAGCAATTTTAAATTCTTTTGCGACAACACTTTTCTTTCCATCTCCATCCACTCTTTCGATTAACTCCTTCTTTTCAGCTGATACCTTTGAATTGTCGAGTGCTCGAAGCCTATAAGTTCGAATTAACGCGTCATTTTGTTACGCAGCGATGATTATTTAGTTCGAATTACTAAGTGCTTACATATGTATCGATTTTTTTTCGAAATATGAAGAGATTTTCCAGGGAACTCGTAACAACTTCGAATTATGGAGAGGTTCGAAATATCGCAGGTTTAAATTAACGAGAGGCGCATTATGGCCTTAGTTCACGGCACATTGACCCTTTAATCCAGCTGTTGGCTTATGCAGATGACAACATAACAAAAAGCGCGTTCCCAATGCAATTGAAGATCAGGCTAAGCGAGCTGGTCTTAATGTCATCAATGTATAATATGGGTGGCGCTACAGCCCGTGGGGGGCCAGGGCCTAGCTTCTCAGCAACCACTCGTGTTGTGCGTTTAATGCCGAATCCGAACGGCTTGGTCTGAGAAGCTTTTTCTAGACAGGAAATACTCTTTGAGCATTGTCAGTAACTCGAAAGAGGTGGGGTCGTGAAAATTGTTTTCGTCGCACAGAGAAGGAATCGAACCTACGACGTCGAGGTTGGGGTCGACACACATTCCCACAACGCCACGGACCACCGGTGTCGGTGTCTTTTATCAGCCTTTAATCAGCTGTAGTCACAAGGAAGTACGCATGCTAATAGAAGTTCAAAGGGGCACTGTGACAAAGGTAAGCAGTAAAAATGGGGAAGAAACAGTATTTATCCAACATCTGTTCAGCGATTGCTGAACGCAAGTACTGGGAAAGCAAATCTTTGAAGAGCTGCAAAACTGAATGGTGCTTAGACTAAAAGTAAGTGTCACGGTAGTAACTGACTCACGGATGGACCCAACACGTAAATCTAAGGAAGTCCTCAATGCAACCATTCCTATCAACAGTGCCCAACAAAATGGTTCAATGACCGAACCTTGCGGCACCCCAAGCCCAATTCTGGAAGCATCAGCAACAATTGTCGTCAACGATCATCAACGTTGGTGGCTTCTATCAAGCACATCAGTGGGGCTGGCTATCGGAAATGTGAACGATAATCTTATCAAAAATTCTACGGGCCACCTCAGAAATTATCAGATATCGTCAATCAAGACCACTGGTCGTAATTAACAGATTCCGATTGGAATCAGAGAGGGAGACGCTAGTTAATGTAGTTAGGCAATCGATCGAATGATGAACTCTATCGAATCCGGATTAATTCAGATTACGTGAACGACTATCTTCGTCCGTTGATCAATTATGATTTTTGACTTGAGGGTGGAGGTCTATAATCATAGCCCATATTTTCGACTGCCACATCGGCGCAATAAGAACTGCATACGGCTTCCGTACATCTGTGTTTATGTTTTCTTACATGTACTAATCGATTCTGAAGCATTGGCAACCATTTGGGGAGTGGTCAGAGTCGATCCGCACTTGTTGAATGAATTGGAAAATAAAAAAAAGTTTGCAAATTCAGACTTATTTACTTATCAGACCTGTAATCCATGGAGAACCTCGACTAATAAATATCTGCACTACAGAATTAATGCAAGTTGTCCTGCGTCCACGATGACGTGGTATTGAGAATAATTATTCCTTCTTTTTAGCAATAGGATAAGAAGTCCAACTTAGCTGGAACATCATCCGTGGTGTGGAAAGGGTTCAGTCGGGGCAGTCGACGGATTTTGTACGGGCTATAGCCAGAGAGTCTACTCAGCTTGTTGGTTGCGACCCAGGTCTACTCCAAACAAAAAGAAGAGAAGAAATAATTCTTTCTGTTGCCTGCATTGAAGCTGCGAATTGCAGTCAAATGTCCGGAAACATCTAAACAAGTTTTCTACAGCACTCTCAACCTGCCAGTAAATTTTTGGGGGCACTGAAGGATGCTCAATAAGCGGCACAACTGAGCTGATGTGTGGTGGGTTGTGCATTGGAGTTCTAACTGCGGTCCTACCGAGTTTTTCGGTCTTAGCGCAGACACGGTGGTCTTCTTGTGGACCCGGACAGGCGATGCGGAGATTTCACTTGGTTAGCATGCGTTCCACAAACCAACTAGACCACAGCTGCCGCACCAGCGTCAATGCTTGATCACATTCTTCAAATTTCCCACAAGCTTCTGTCTGGTGTCTATCTTGGTGGCAAACAAGAAGTGCCTTGAGTGTGCGCTTCTCATGCTCTGCCTGGTTTTCTCCTTAAAAGCTGGGAGTAGATGCAACAGTAACTTGTGGGCCTCTAGCATGAGCGGGCTAGTATGTGCTCACTTCAAACTGAGCTTGCATCTATACAGCGTTCAACCCAACACCTCGACCGCAGAATATCTTGCTTGGATCGCGTCCTGGCTTCATTGTGGCAGTCACTGCCGCGTGAGCAGATTTCAGACTCTTTCGTGGACAGATGGAAATGACTTAGCTTGTGCTTAATGATTCGAAACACTCCATAGTAACCATTCCTTGTCACCGGGTATCGTCAGAAGTTCCCTTAAACTATGAGAAACTTCCTTTGAATTAAAACATGCACACTCTCCTTATCACCGAGTGCAACGAACAACGATTTACACGTCCTCTGGGACAGCGATAAAGATCTCATTTCAGATCTGAATTTCTGTTCATTTCGCTGTTCAAAATTGTTTCTTAAATCCCTCATCAGTACCCGAATTCAACTATAAACCTTCAACCCACACACGAACGCTCATTAAATTATGACACATCTCTCCTGTCATATCTACAACAGAAATAAATGCAAAAAAAAAAAGAAAGAACGACGCCACTCACAAAGATTCCGACAGAAAATATTTCAATAAATCGCTTCAGCATATGACAGCATTTATTGACTCTCTCGCATACGGTCTCCAATTAAAATGTCACTCTGTTTTTCTTTTTTCCAAAATAAAAGGAAAGAAATGGTTTATGTTGGAAAAAACGAGGCTTAGCGGTTAATAGCTCTTATTATAGCGAAAGCCATCAGTGTATCCAGGAATGCCCTTCCGGAGGGGAAACCTGTAATGGAAACATATGTAAGATGAGACGAGTTTGCGAGTTCAGCTTGTTGCTAGTTTCAAGTCCTGCAAGTCAATGTCACGTGTTCCTATAGGCTAGTAGCCACCTTTTATGATGAAGCCGTTGTCCGTCTGCCTCGTTGCATGCCAGAACTTGGCGACAGTAAAGTAGAGATAGGAGACGTGCACATAAGAAAATAGATTTAAATAATTTTGAAGATTAAGAGATCGATTTGGATTTCGAAGCGTTGACAAGCGACTTATGCAGGCACAGGCGTCTGCACTTAGCCTCTGTCAATGAACTCCTACTCTCACCTCCCCGTGGTGAAATCCGGGAGCCGAGCACCTTCCACTGAAGATGGGGTACCCAACTACAGAACACTACATTCTAATTGGACATTCCAATAGGAAAATAATGTACGATGTTCCAATAAGGAAATCATATAAAGCCGCCCGATAGCATTCTCAACTTAGGTCCCTGCTAAGCAAGGACTTCATCCCAATTGTGTGTTCCTTAGTCAACGGCAGCAAACCATCACCGCTGCACCATTGAGGAAAGCAGAGCAAGTATGCAAACCTTCAACCTACTTTGGTGGTTCACACTTCATCCTGGAAATGACAGAGAACAGAGGTACCACACCTTCACCTCAGTTATCCCTCTTTGGACGCGTGGACAAAACCGTTAATCAACATATCCAGGGGCCAAGGGTACTCGTCGCTGCGCACGACGTTAATTATTTTGCAAAAATATGTATACTAGCAGACAGGCAAAACAACGTTTGCCGGATAAATTATGTCTAGTGAATATTTGGATGGTCTATGAAAAAGGAATTCATTTGTAAGTGCGTCGGGATGTGTATACAGAATGGAGAATGGAGCGCTGTGAACGATGACGGCCTACAAAAAAAAAACATCAAACATTTTATATTTGAATTCATTGTACAACAATTAATGAAAAAATTCGTACACTTAGTGCAGTGGAGAGTACGATATTTTTTCTGTTGCCATCTGGATCTGTACCGATAAGTAAACCAATAAATAGTGTTCCAATTTCCGATATTGCACTTTTCCTGACGCATAACACATCCCAGCTAGCACTCATATGAATCGTCATATCAGGCTCATACTCGGTTTCGGGGTAGTTCTTATGCAAACACGGTGACACGACAATTTTATATATTAGATGAACAATTCGCAATAATTGTTTTCGCTTTCATTTGCTAAATATTACAGTACACTAACCATCAAATACAGCAAGCAAAATTACAAAATCAATGACTAGCTCACCAAGGTTCCTGTCCTGCTCCCTGAGGTCTTGCACAATATTTCATTTAAAACATTACTCCAAATTACTTCACAAAATGAATCCTCTTCATCAAAGTACCAAAGACCAACTGACAATCGTTTTCACTTTAAATCCCTTTCACTGCCTGTGGTGTACGTGTGAAGATGAGGGAGAGTCACATATGCGTCGAAAAGCAAATAACCCAAGGGATGAATACCGCGCGATATGGATGCGCCATATTTATTTGATAGCTGTTGTAACCGATTTTGAATGTGCAGCAGTCTGCTGGGACCATTCACTTTCTTCGATAATTTCACAAATTGTGCGTCCACAATCGGACAATCTGATGGCAAATTCGGAATGACACGTTTGTCAGGTTTTGGTAATTCTGCCTTGTTAGGAGTCACTATCACTCTCATTTTCAGATCCGCATGATCGCCTAAAGGGGTCGCGAAGTAAAAGGGCGCACTAATGATTTCCAGGCAACTCGATTCTTCGCTATCGACTTTAACTCATCACGACTTATGGCCAGCCGCAACTAGGCGCGTTTCTAAACTTTGTCCCACCACCGAATTCTGGGTCTGCCAAGGGGTCGACTTTCTTGTTAAGCGTCTGCCTTCCAAAATGCTGATGTTTTGACCGGCATTCATGCGATTCAATATGTGGACCAAGCCCATCAACGCCCCCGCAACCCCATATATAGAGATTCTCACATTAAAACGACATTCCGAAAGTTATTGAAGATATTGGGGAGTGCTACGTGACTGCTATCACATTTGATCTAGTGTGACCCATTTCTATGTGTAGGACTTCAGAGCTCTCTTGAGAAAATTTATGATTTGGGATATCCTCATTATGATTTGGTGGTGGTATGTGGTGGGCCTCAACTAACATGCTTCTCCAACTAGCGCGATCCCTGACTAGCTGTCTCCAGTTTCGCACACCAAGTTTGTTGAGGGCCTTCTCCAGTTGTGTGCGCCACCTTAAACACGTACGTCCTCGGTTCGGATTCGAAGATTCTTCGGGCCAGAGCTGTGGTGTCCATCCGCTCTACATGACCTAGCCACCGTAGGCGTTGGATCCGTAGACGCCTAACTAGGCTCATGTCGCTGTACAGCCCGTACAGTTCGCGGTTGAATCTTCTCCTCCAGAACCCGGACCAAAGACCGCACGTAGAACTTTTCTCTCAAAGAGACCAAGGACTTCTTCATCCGCTTTCGAGATTGTCCATACCTCCGCGCCGTATAGCAGGACTGGGATGACCAGTGTCTTGTATAGAGTCAATTTGGTTCTTCGGCTCTATTACTCAATTGCCTCTTGAGCACGAAAAAACAGCGGTTGGCAAGAGTTATCCTACGCTTGATCTCGCTACTGATGTTATTAGTACAGTTTACTCCGGAGCTGAGGTAAGTGAAGTCCTTGACTACCTCGAAGTTATGGCTGCCCATTGTGACGCTCTGTCCAAGACGTCGATGTTGTATGTCCTTTTTTGAAGACAGCATATACTTTGTTTTGCCCTCATTCACCGCCAGACCCATTTTAGCCGCTTCCGTCTCAATGTTAGCAAAAGCCTCACTGACGGCTCGCTGAGTTCTGCCAATCACGTCAATGTCATCGGCGTATGCTAACTATTACACGGTCCTCTGGAAGATCGTGCCTCTAGTGTTGGCGTGTGAGTTTCGCACGATCTTCCCCAGGACGATGTTGAAGAAATCACATGACAGCGCGTCGCCCTGTCTAAAACCTTTTTTAACATTGAAAGTCTCGGTGAATTCGTTACCGACTTTTATGGTGCGCCGAGAGTTCTAAATCGTAATCCTGCACAGCCTGACGAGTTTGGCAGGAATGTCAAAACTGGACATGGCGTTGTATAGCTCGTCTCTATGCACGCTGTCATATGCGGCCTTAAAATCGACGAACAGATGGTGAGTGCCACATTATTTAAAGTGGCGTTGTAAAATGTGGCGGCTTAAGTTCTACCACGGTCTCATCAAAAATGACTTTGCGTACGCCGGCAGTCTTATACCACAGAGTTCAGATCCGAATGTCGAAGTAGAAACTATCTTGCTACAGCGTGACTTCGACCAAACTCAGCTATTTTGCGGCGACTTGAAGTTCATTATCAACTTCCTGAAGTGTGAAATTATCCTTCTCAGGAACCCGCTGGCACAGCAGTAAGCGATATCCACACAAACTCTATGTAAAGCATTCCTCACGTCGGCTGCGCTCTAAAATTCAATCCATATATATAATACAAAGGCGAGGTGACAAGACGCACCCTTGTCGAAATCCAACGCCCACGGTCAAAGCTGTTGATTTAGCACCGTTGACCCGTACACAGCTGCAACAGTTTGTGTATAGCGACATCAATCCCTACTTCTGTAGAATACACCAGAGCCTACATCGAGGCACTCGATCGTATGACTTCTCCAAGTCTACGAAATTGCTGTAGATTGGTTTTACATAATCCCAAGTCTTCTTGAGTACCATTCTAATCGGTTGTGCTTCTGCACGGACGAAAGCCACACTGCCAACTGGACAAATCCCCATCCTGGATTTGACCACAGCTCTAGAGCGCGCCTCTAACACCTTAGTGTACACTTTACCGGGGAGACTTAAAATATGCCTCCGTAGTTGGTGCAATCTCCTTCGTCACCTTTTTGTGAAAAGAGGAACAATCACCCTGTTTGCCAATCGCTACATGTCTCACCGCGCTCCCAGGCCACAGAGAGTTATAACTCGCCCTTAAACCAATTTTAGCGATTCAATCGCCAAGATGACTCCCTACACCGTTTAACTATTCTCCGCCCTACTCAGGATCATGGGTCTGCCACCCTCAGTATTCTGTTCGGGATTGAGCAGCTCCGAAAACGGACAAAACGCGGAACATACCCCATTTGGGGCTCGGAAAACTCACATTGGATGGGTGATATGTAACATTGGACCACTTTTTGTCGAAAATTAGGCTGGGTACAACATTTCGGTTAACGGTGGGCGGTACAGAGTCACATTAACCCGCATTGAAGACATGGATTTGGACGACCCGATGCCACAGTGAAGCTTTTCTGAATTCAGCCATTGATTTGCAGTGGCTTCTTTTCATCTTGAAGGAGTTGTGTGTTCGAGAAATGTATGAATTCAAAAATGATGAATCTGACCATTTTCGAGCATCTCGGGTGTATAGCCCATCAGTGTTCTGAGGTTAGCTGACCCCGGTGAAACATTCGAACCACAAGATGGTTCCGCTGACACGGTCAACGAGCGGTGTCAACACGATATTTGTGGGTTCTCGACAAACACTCACTCCTGCCGCTTCGACTAGTTCCTAAGAACGTCCTCTTGGGCATTGAACGTTACTGTCTACTCGATCTGCCTGTGTCTTTCGTGATCGACAAAATTCGCAAAGTAGTATTGCCCGACAGTGCACGATGGCCGTGATATTTTCAGCGAGATGCACGTTGAGTTAATATCCGTCGTTAAACAGCCGTACAATGCGATCTGAACTCGATCATCGCTGATTTCCGGTATTGCGCAAGTTGCGCTGAAGTAACTAGCGTATTATAAATAATTTTGCACTCTGAATGATATCGCTGCTGGCATTTTAATCATTCCTGTTGTTCATGGCTGATGATATGATACCACGAACCACGAATGAGTCTCTCTAATCTAGCCACAAGCAACGCCACTCAATAACTGTCTCGCTACATTCACGTTCGCATGTTCAATCGAATTTATTGATGCGCCCATACTGAATTTTCACGCCCCCTCCATGGCAATTGCTGTCCACTCCCATTGCGGGGCATTCTTAAGTGTTCATTCCGTTTTGGGAAATGCGTAGCAGTAGCTTAGTGATTCACTCATATTTCGTTGACCGCAATCACAACAATTAATAATCGTGGATTATAATTGGATGATGGGGCTGCCGCACACGTCCTCATTTGACTCCGTCCCTTCGCAGCAATCTAAAGGAACATCCCCGGCACTTGGAGGAGGATAAATAAAATGCCATTATTGCCTAATGACACGATACACGGTGTGTAGGCAGTTTGAATGAAATTGACTGACATTTTGCATGCGACCTCCATCACATACGGTCCCCCTCCTGGCAATCAACCAATAATTGCCCAGGCCTTCGTGCCAAGCACCCACACTCCCGGGCACGCCGAAGAAGATTGCATCCCTGCGCGTTGCGACCACACCGTGGCTAATTATATGATGAGAATTATATTTCGTAACTGGCATTTGGGAGGCTATTACCCATTGTCCCGGTTTTGGTTTTCGGGAAATTACACTCGCTGGTGGCGGGAATTGAGGTTCATTTACTTGGTGGCGTATCCCTGTCAGGAGTGCAATGGTCGGTTGGGTTGTAATCCGTTGTGTTTAAGGGATTTCGTTTTGAGACGCAGGACATGTGCGCTTGTGGTTGTTGTCGCAAATCAATTTTGGTTGAAAAAATATATGTGGCGCTTGGTAATTTGGATGTTTGCTTGTGGTGTGGCTAATTGGACGGTCGCACCTCCATTTATGCGTCCGCATGTGACATCACATGATTAACCATTCAAATAAATTGCTTCGATATGCAGGGGCTTTCAAAAGGTTAATGCGTTCATTTTGGATTTCGGAGGAGTGCATGATTGATTGATGAAATTATGCCAAGCCACGCAGAGGGGCACACAGCAGCACCCTCCTTAAAAGCCTTTGGTGCGGCATTTTCGAAAGTTGTTCTACTGAAGTACATACGTAGATACTATAAGAACAGAACAACAAGGATACAGGATCTGATGGCTTTGAGAGCTCTTTAAAGATGGTAGCCATGTTCTAGTAGGGAGTATGCATCAGATCATCTTCGGACTTTGAGGACGAACAGATCGTGCCCGACGATTGGAATATCAGCTCCATTACCCCATCCCCATTCCAAAGGTGATACTATCCACTCGAAACAACTACAGAGATACATCCCTGCTCAACGTCGCCTACAAGATCCTCTCCAGCGTACTGGGTCAACGTCTAAAGCCGTTTTACACTGCAGGTGAATTTCTGGGCCTGTGCATCGACTTCAACGGATTTGAACCCCGGCGTCTAAGTTTGATTCGCGGAGAATATAATTTGTCCGGCGAAGTGTCAAAGAGTAACAGAATCTGCCTAGAAAAAGGTCTTTGAAATCGGATCAAGACTGTAGGTCCCTTCCACACGTGGGAAAACAATAGCACGCACAACACGAGTGGTTGCTGAGCAGCTGGCCCTCTACGGGCTGTATCGCTACTCCCCTCATACCAGAGAAACATTCAGTGCGATGACCGAATTTTGGCACCCGGAAAAATTGATTGCGTCGCACCAAGCTAACACATACGCTATGCACCGTGTTGTTCGGCTTGGGCACCTCTGATCTGTTTGAAGCCTGCACGGGATTTCGGCAAGGAGATTCGCTCTCGTGTGATTTATTTAATCTGGTGCTGAAGAAGATGGTGCGGCGGGCTTCTGCACACATGCAAGGCACTTCTATAAGCCATTTTATCTTTTGGGATTGACATTGCATTATCGCTCGGTCCTGAAGTGCCGTAGTGAAGCGTTTTACGGCTATTGAATAAGAGATCGAGCTGGTCTTGAGATCAATGCGGATAAGACCGGATACTTAAATTCTGTCGAGCAAGAAACGAGACAGATACAAACTTGAGGTAGTGAAGTTGGTATATCTCGGGGCAGACGTGAACTTCACGAATGAAATCATAGTAGAGACCAGACGTAGAGTAACTCCTGGCAACCGATGCTACCCCAGCTTGTCAAAACAACTGGGCTCTGAACTCTTGCATTAAAGGACAAATCATGCCCCAACTGGCCAGCCCTAGAGCAGATTCTTGTTTCCTGCGAAAGAAAAATTCTACGTCAGATAAGACTAGGCCTCTTCTCCCATGACTTCTGCAGAAGCTGTCTAGACAAGGGCGAAGAAAAAAGGATCCAGCTCTCCTCTGTCCTGCCTCTGCGATTGTCCTGCTGTCGTCTCAACTAGGAAAGTCTTACTTTTATGACAGCCTAAGTGATCGCAGTAATACACTGGTAAAATTTGTTGTCAAAACTGGCTTGCCATCATAATAACTACTCCAAATTTGAATTGCCCACGTGACGGTACAATGGGCCTACATACATTAAATGAAAGAATGTTACTACCTAGCTACCATATGGTTCCGTTGGCAAGGAAGGCGAATGGAGAATGAAGACATATCAGGATGTAGTTCTGAAGGCAAAATCCGTCGACTAGACTGGCTCGGCCACAACGAGAGGGTCATCGAATTCGAGCTACCTGATACGAGAAGGAGAGGGACTGAACCTCCGGTATATACACTAACTCACAAAATTGAGCATACACTTTTACAACTTCATATTTCTGCTATTTCCAAGCCATCTGCTGGTTCGAACTCATTTTTTAATTTAAAAATCATCAATCTCATTTGGTACGCCAATGGTTGTTGTATAAAATCCGAAGGCAGCTTAGAACACCACCACAATCACCCAATCTCAACCCAATCGAACACCTGTGGCATCAAATTGCGGGTTAAAGATAGAAGCTGTTCTAACAAACAAGCTCAAACATCTTAAAATAACATTCCATTGTCTTTTACGGAAAAATTTATGTTTGGTCAATTTTTGTACCAGAATGAAGTACTTTTTTTTAGAGTTTCCTAGAGATTAGCTCTTTTTTTGATTTTTTGGATATTTTATTAAATGAAATATGTGCAATTGAAACTGCATTTGTTAATAGACAGCTGGTCTGAATGACCGGCAGCGGCTGCTCAGACATACATCATCCACCGTCGCCGGCCTGATAACTGAGGTTGATTGGAATCGCGATAGAAGCTCTCCTGAAATGCGTGAAATCATAAGGGGTAGTAAAAGGGTAGTTCTGCGATTCAATCATTGAACAATAGAAAGCATAGCCCTTAAATTAAAGGACAGGGTGAAATGTCTAGGGGTTATTCCAGACAGAAAATTAAACTGGAAACTGAGCAACAGGATAATCGGCAAAAGGTAAGCCCAACCTGCAAGACAAACAAATTACGCAAACCAAAAAGCAGAGGTACTATTGAATCTACCACAGATGGCAAAGAACGCCATAAGAAGTAATCAAGCCAAGCCCTAGAATACTGAACAGACTAGACATTTAACATTTCAAAAGCGAATATATGCATACTTCCTTGAAATTCAATTCAAGTGTTATTTCCGTCAGGAGAGGAATGGATCACAGGTGACGCATTTCTTATCCCTCGTTTACCGAATACCTATCTAACTAAACCTAGCCTTTGTGTCGGCAGCGCTCTCAACTCCAACCTTCTTTGTTCGTCCGGTCTTATTAGTAGCACTTGGTGTTTGCTTGTCTTTTGCACCACCTGCTGGTTTCGATCTACACCCAGCTTTCTTGGCAGTTGCTACTTCCGTGGAGGTGAGGTGGATGCCCCACTTGCGGCGTATGTTCCCTCTTTTGGCTTCCTTGGTCCCATTTTCAACCGCAACTCCGTCTTAAATCCATCTCTGACTATTGTACTGACTTTTACTTTGGCCAGTCTGCATTTGTCAGCAAATTCTGAGTCCGTCGTCGTTCAATGCTGTCCTTCTTTTAATCTTCGTTCGAATTGGATAAATCTGTCTGCCAGGATCTGGACGGCCAAAAGCACGTCTCGCTTTTCGATGAGTAGGCGTGTCTCATCGTCCAAAGCGGGTGATGACCACAGACTTTTTGTTCATTTTCTCGAAATCAAGTCACTATCACAACAACGTCAGCTGGCGTCGATTCATCGTTATCGTAAAGTACTCGTACATCATTCTTAAAGCACAAGCACAATAAATCCCGCTGCACACGACAATTTACCATGTCCACCATCACCGCATGGGGACGACACCCATTGCTCGCTCTAATCTATTATCGACTTGTTTGTCAATACTTCAGGCAGAGTGAAACGCAAATTACAATCCCATAGGGTGAACAAAAAAAGACAAAAAAACAACAGTACCACTTGACACACAAGTGATAACTTCGCCGTCGGAAATTGCACACATCTTTATTCTCGAGCGTGCTGTGCGAACAGAACAGACGAGAAGAGAACAGAACAGTGTGCAAAACGCCATGAGTGCAGCATGATCTTCTCGCTTTGTTTTCATCCATGACGTGTTGGTCTTCTGTTGGTTTCAACGGTCACAAACGCTCGCACAAAGATGGCGAACGCCAGAAGTACGACCATTTGTTGAGTCATCGCCGTAGTCGGAAGGTAATTCACATCAGATTTTTATTTTTCCCTTCTGATGACTACATCGGAATTGTACTGGCTGTTTGTGTGTGTGTTTTGCATAGGCACACATAATTGATGTTTTTTTTTTTCGTGTGCACACATATTCATGTGTGGCCATCTGTGGGGGGAATTTTTCGATCCAAGCTAATCAACAACGTGCTTGGATGTGAAAACTCAAGCACCCTTGGGACTAGCGGTTATCGTGTGAAAACAAGGCGGGAGCAGTAAACAGAACTATTTTTAGAGCAACCGAATTCAGCTTGCGGATGCGAGACATCAAATTACTGCACATGAATGCACGATCCATGGATCTCCCTTCTCAGCCTCAGACAGACTGACATTGTAGCTGAGATTGGGCTGGCCAGCCACAATGGAGATGGAGAAAAACAGGTCAAAGTACAGGCACTGCTTCCGTGTGTGGTTCCGAAAGTGAATTCCTATAAAAATAAGCCGATCCTGTGCGTCGTCAAGCAGTACAAAGGCATTGCTCAAAATACTGCGTCGTGTTGTCGTGTACGTTTGCTGAAAAATGAGAGCATCGCAATAAAGGGTGACCATTCACAAACAAAGAACAGCGCTGCTGGAGCTGATGGCCAAGCTCTAGCGCGGCAGGCGATGACTTGGTAAGGAGATCATCTGTAAAACATGTTCGAAGGAAGCAAGCCCGGTGAATGGAATGTCATCGCCACAGTAAAAAGGAGACCCTCTGAATTGCCGTGTTGTATGAACGCCTAAGGCCTTTCGTCAACAACCTGGATTAGTCCATACCAGTGTGATTTTAGGCCAGGATAAATGCGTATGCGACCGCCCTAGTGCCTGATAGTCTTAGTTGATCTAGGATTTCATGTATAACTAGCACCGAAAGGAGAGTATATATGAACCCGCCATGGGGGTTGCCTCACGCGGCTACCAGTTTTACGGTGAAGTCTTCTATGGTGCCATTTGTCATCTATTTGTTGAGCAGACTCACTAAAATTATAGTAAGTGCTTATTCAACTTTGACTCGTAAAAGTGCCTTTTTTATAGCCGTAGTATTTTCGTTATTAAAAGCACGCTCAATGTCTAGAAATGCTGCAAGTGCATATTCCTTGACAGCAAGGGATTTTTCGATCACACTAACTACTTCAAGTAGTGCGGTTTCTACGCCTTTGACGTTCAAATACGATTGTTGTAAACAGGAAATAGTAAAGTGAGGGCGACCGTTCCTAATGCATCTATTGAGCAGCTTTTCAAATGTCCTTAAGACTTATTGGTCTGAAGTTTTTCGCTGGTGTAGTGGCTAGCCTTATCTGCTTTGGGAATGAAGACTACTTTGAATTCCTTCCATGCAGACGGAGTATAGACACATGGCTGCATTCGAAGAGGTTCTATATAATAGAATCTATAATGCCCTTGGTTTCTTGCAGCATGTTGAGTATGATCACATCGATCAATGACCCATTTAATCCTGCGTCCACTACCAAAACGACGCGTTAACTCGAACTTATGGGCGTCGAATTCTTGACAATTTAACGTTATCAGACTGCATTTAGGTACACTTTCAGACAAGTTTAAACAAAACGAACTAACAAGAAGGGACATTTTTACGCCCTTTTTAGAATCTTTCGACTATTTAACTCAATGCTATTTTACTGATCCACAAAGCATGGAGAATTGTAACACCATTCTCAGATACTTCTAAAAATCTGATTTCATCGGGAAAATCAGCCTAAGACTATAAAGCAGTACTGACTGATATCTGCGGTGTGAGTCTTTATGACTCACGGATGGCGACATTGAACACAAATGAACAAATGAGGATGATACATCAAAGTCTTTGTCAGAGGTATCAGTAGATGAAGCAAGGGCCTCACTCGACACATTACAAAACAACACTGATCAAACAGCATTTCAGGCACTATTTCTGATAAAGAAAAAAGTTCGGATCAGCCTCAGAATGGGTCTTTGAAGCAAACTAACGTTGAAGAACAATAATACATATGTATGTCCTTTTTCCCTTGAATTCGGTGGTCAAAGAACGACAAAATGTCTCTCCTTATCCAAGAAAAGTTCCAGCATATCCTTCGTGTCATGAATACGATATTTTCCTTTTTCTCATACACGCCACGCGTTACCAATCCTTCTCAGTGGATAGTACGTTGCCAAGGGAGTTACAAAATATGGAAAAAAAAAATGAATACGATATGACTGCAATCAAAGGTGTTGGTCGTCGTTATGCCAACATTGTCTGATGCCGGAGAATGTACCGATAAAGAGGTCTACGAAATCGTTACCATTATCCAGAATCCAAGGCAATACAAGATCCCGAACTGATCCTTGAATAGGCATAAGGACATCATGGATGACCATTACACAGAGTACACCTCATCATATATGAAATCAAGCCTTTGTGATGATTTTGGAACGCAAGATCCGTGTGCATCGATCCGTGTCCATCGTGGTATGTGTCTCTACTAGGGTCTCCGTGTCCGTGGCCAGCACACAAGAACAACGTCGCGGTCATACTCTTGGTGTGTCTAAGAAGAAGTAAACAAAGGTGTAGCATTTTTTTCTCTCCATATATCCCAGCAAAACAAACAATATTCGACTTACAAGAATGAGAAAAAATAAACGTGAAGCCAAAGAAACCAGAATTCCACTAAGAGAGGAGGTTCACTCTGGTAAGGGCTACTCGACAGCTTCTCTCGGGGATGCAGACAGACCGAGCGCTTGCTTCCTAACGTCTGTACGAAATTCGCTACCTCTTAACAGAAAAGACTGCAGGCGTACTATTAGGACACTACATCTTAACCAAACATCTAAGTGGACTTGGCCCAAGCGACGAAATTCTCTGCGACACCTGTGAAGGAGATGACAACACTGCATAGCGTGTCTATGCTCTATGCTCGGATCAGGTGGCAAATTTTCGGTGCTGATGTGATGAGAGCCAATGATGAAGCCTCTTCAACATCCTGTGTTGACCAAGAAACCAATACCAAGAAATCATGTCAAAAGTAGGTGGACCAGTTTTTGAGTTCGATTGATAGAGTAAAGAGTTTTTCAAAACCTACGATAAATAAAGAAAGAGGTAACATTTCTCAGGATAACATTGGATCAGAAACTCACTTAAAATGCCCACAACAACAAGACATACACAAGAGCTATTAAAGCTCCGTAGCCCCTAAAACCGTTTGTAGGCAAAACATGGGGCTTAAACCCAAAAAATGAGCATGTGGTTCTGCAATAAGAGCAAATGGAAACAATTTGAGAAGCAATATGGTGGAAAAGAATTACAAATTATAGAGGCTAACGTATGTCTGTTAACTGGTGCAATGGAAATGACGGCGACAAGCGGTATGGAAATAATGTTGAACCTCATCGTCATACACTGCCATAAAGGATAAGGCTGCCAAATAAACCTTTCAAGCCTTAAAGCCTCGAAGGACCAAGACAGTTCTATACAAGACCTTAACAGTCCCAGTCTAATTCTTGGTCGCTTGAGTTGAAGAGTTCTTCGCATTATCATTGGCTTTATGCGGGAGGAGGAGACCGAACGACTTTATTGGCCTTTCAGTGACATGGATTTGGTCAAACGAATTCGAGTCTCTCGCCAATGGCCACCAATGCTTGGGCCCGGCAAGTCTTCTACTCCAGTCTTTAGGGACAACGTCATTAGGACATGCCTCTGCTAGCATACACAGCTAGAAAGGAACCAGATTCAGCTGAACATGCGTAGCTAGAAGCAAACAATACTAGACCGTGCTGAAAGGGGGCTGGATGTTGGCTGATACCCAGGTCAACCAAACTGCGGAACCAGCCAGAGAAGAAGAATTTGTCAAGGATAGGCTGTTTTTGTCAGTACTCCAAGAATGAGCAACGAAGTGCGCTACGTCCCCTCTCCAAATAAAACTTTATATATCGCCCTAATGGCCGTTTGAAAATTGAGCAACTCCCACTCCACTCTGTCATCACAAGCAAGCAACAATATCAAAACCGGTCTCATTTCCCACAGCAATTCGTGTAATCATTACTTCCCCAAAGATGAATGAAGAATGGAGAGCCCCCACTCCGGCGCTCATAAATCTCCCACAGACGGACAATAATTCTTCACATTTCACTCCCAATAAGGACACCGTTCGCGTTACAAATTCAAAATCAAAAAAGAATCGAAAACCTCTCCCCGCGATCCGAGGGAGAAAATAAGAAATAATCTCGCCCCGGAAGGCGAACAGAAACGCAGTCAAAATACAAAAGTTCCTGAATTATGACATTCCGAGGGTCATATCAAAGCAATAAGGTCCACCGGGGAATTGAATACAAAAGGACCGGCGGAAAAAACAAAAAAAAAAGGAACAAATTCAACCGAAATATGTGTGCTCTAGGGGTGGTATATGTTAATTGCACACTCTCACCCCGTGTCCAATCATCACAGCAACACAATCCGTAATGCAATATCCTTTCAGGAACAGACGTTTCACAAGGCCTTTCCGGTTCTCTTCTACGCGCCCAACACCGACGCCGACCGCTGAGATGTTCACTTGTACAGAAAGTACAACTTCTTCGACATCGACGACACCATTATGTGCGCAATAACGTTTAGCAGTCGAGAGTACACTCGAAAGTGTATGCCTCGCATTGTGTGTTCTTCCGTCTCGGCTGAAATATGGTGCCAGAGCAATGAATCCAATCAAGAGTGCGCGGCATGCCGAGTGAAAACTTTTACTCGCAAGGACCCCCCGATAATTGAATATTAAAATTTAGCACCGCAGCCCACCACCAGAAGGATATTGAATGGATTTTGTGTTTTCTTTTTTTTTTTTTTTGAAAATTCATAAAATATTTATAAGATGCACAGGCAGACTGCTAATGGCAGCTAAGGATGCCGCACCGCAACGCATCGTGCCCAGAACGCTTTTTGAAATTATTATTTATGGACGTCTTCTGCTTTGGATAGGTTCTCTCACATGTCCCACCGTCCGTGGTGCTTCACCTTTGAAATTGAGACGAAGACGAAGTGCCAGTGTGGCAATGTAATTAATTCAAATTCCTCGGATGAGTAGGTCTCCCGCGGGACTCACCAGAGAGATGCTGAATAGATGAATAATAAATTTGGAATAAATGTCCGGGACTGCCGGAGCTTTGGCGGCTCTATTCAGCGTGTTAATTCAATTCGTTTTGTTGGATTCAAATTAGGCATGTGTCAAAGAAGTTAACATCCCCCTTGGCCGGAGGATGTGCGAGTGAATTACTTTTGCTGTCATCAGAAGTCTTAGAAGTTCGTTTTCTTAACATTTTTTCCGAAAGAAATCTGGAAATGGGTTGTAGTTGCCAAATTTGGCACCCGAATTGTCCATCGCTACGAGCTGACTCCTGCAAACACAAGCGCCAACAATTGCGCTGCCATATCAACTAACGACGCAGGACGTCATGATGGCTTGTTGCGTTGACACCCATGATACTTCTTCTTGAGAAATCGGATCAGAACAAAATCGTGCCTTAAAGTTTAAAGAATAAGCTTCATTGCCTTTAAAATGTGTCGAGTCCCATCCACTGCACTGCGGGGTACTTGATCCTGCAGCTTGTGCAAAATAAAAATTCGGCCAAAGTATTGACAATATCAGCAAACTGTACGTGGAATAAACATGCCACGTCTTCTACTACAGTGATGCCAACTTGTAAAGACAAGGTCTGAAAGTGGCTCGGAAGTCTTATCTCGCTGATTTGTATCTTCAGATATAATTAATTGAAGCACTTGAAGAAGTACTTGAGAAAAATAGTTTTGCGCGGATTTGATTGTGTGATAACTTATGTACAAATAACTGATACTCGTTGGAAGTGAAGAGATACAAAAGCTGTATAATCTCAAAGAAATACTTGAATGGCTTATGGATTTTTTTGCTTGAATTAAACTTTTGAATATGTTTGACAAAAATATTGACAACTGGCTTAAGTCTCGAATCGTTCGCGTTTGTTTACTGAACTGGCGGCGGAATCAAAAACGGCATATACAGAGTAGTAGTTCGAAAGCCAATTGACTCTCGATAATTCGAAATTGAGAGAACCTACTAAAAATTGGAATAAATAAGGAATTGTCGAGGTGAAGCGAATGGCAAAAAAGGATATTATTATAATAAAGCACGCACTAGAGATCTGTAGGTTACTCGATCCGCCGCCAACACTCTAATTCCTCACTATTTATGCCTAAACGAGTTTTTTGGAGTTGATTCAAACACCTCGTCCTGTGTGTTCTAATTGGACGAATTTCCTAAAGGAGTCGCATTTAAGGCACGCCTCGGAAGACGTGATGATGGGGACCTTCGTTGTTTTTCCGGCGCACTATCGTGAATCTCACCCTATCTCGGCGAGTAACTCCCACAACAGCACGAACAAATCTCATCACAGCAACTTGTATTGGCAATCTTATTTGTTCGGTCATTACTCACTCGCCATCACTCGTTAAAAACGCCCAGAGATACTTGAACTACTGCAGCTGCTTCCAATACACTAACTCGTATTGAGCAGGCGTTCTGGAAATTACCATAACCTCTGATTAGTCCACGTTGACGGTCATACCAGCAACTGCTCATACGGTCACAAACCTATCGAATGCAAGCTGGAGTTCCGTCTGGGAGGATGCGGGGATAACCAGATCACCCGCAAACAGCAGATGACTTACCATCAATAAATCTATAAAGACATCAACAGGCCTTCGCAAGTACCATTCTTGGAGTGAAAACCTGATGGGTTGTGCTTACGCACAGAGATAAATGCAAAGAAAAAAAAATAATAAATTCGAAGCAATCAGTAGAAAGTAGCTACTAGTTTCGAATTACAGCGTGTTGACTGGCAACAAGAATAGCGACTTGTGTACTCTAATGATTTGCCAAAGCTTGGCGGTACAGTCCAAGTATCCTACAAAAGAGACTGGTAGCTATTGTTAGACCAACCACTACGTGCTATAGATAATTACATGAGGAACACACGACAAGGTTCCATGGTTAGCATACCTCTGTATGGGAGAACCAACTGCTGTCATGGAAGTAACTACTTTGCACCTATTGGTAGCAGACTGTGCACACGAAACAGTTATAAGAATACCAAAAGAAGCGGTAGTACGAGACAGGTGCATTACATCGAGGGAATTCGTTGGACTAGTCGATGCTATCTGATGGCCCGTGCTGTTGTAGGTATGTGCGTCGACCTAAAGCATTTACTGACCCTAACACTGACGATGCTCAAACAGTATTTCCTGTCCAGAAAAAGGAAAGGCTTCCCAAGTTTTCCCCTTGGCCGCTTGGAATTGGCATAAAACTATAGGCCCCTTCACTCGTGACACTCGACAGCACAAGTGGTTGCTGAGAAGCTAGGCGCTGGCTCTTTAAGGGCTGTAGCGCCACGATCACAGTGGAAGAACCGGTTTAGAAAAAATACTCTACAAAAAATGTCTTTCAACTATGCTCAACAGGAGTCGACGACCCCCAGTATAACTTTGAAAAGAACTGCGTGTGAGATGAACACCTGGCGAGCAAGGTATGAAAAAAGGGGAACAATAATGTTTTCTGGAATCCTGACTGAGAAATCACTTCCCTTGGTTTTGTTCGATATATCAATGTTTTTTCAAGGGACCAGGCAATCAGTTCGTATTATAGAGACTCGGTTGTAAATGTACTTGGAAATTTTATGACGCTTCTAGTTTCCTTCCAAACTCAATCGATCTAAATGTTTGAACATTGATGCTTCTGGTTATGGAATTTCACAATAAACGAGGTTTAGTTCCACAGCTGGATAACGCAGTTGGTGAGTGTATGACCTTGGTCAGAGTGGTTCCAGCCTCGGAACTGAGTGAAAGCAAAGGTAATGCGCTTCATTCAGTTTATTCGGTTTTCCAATCTGATGTAGCTGCTGACTTTGTCGATTAGTGGCAATAATCCACTACTTAGTGTACAGAGGATTTCGATGACGACTCTTATCTAACCTAACCTAAAGATCAGTAGCACATTTGAATAAGACTTCAGGAAAGGAAACGCAAAATGACTGCAAAAAATGATCGAAAAATCGAAATCGTGGCCAGAAAATTATAATATGGGTGGCGCTACAGCCCGTAGGGGGCCAGGGCTTAGCTTCGCAGCAACTACTAGTGTGGTGTGTTGTATTGTCCTCTCACGAGTGGAAGGGACCTACAGTTTTATGCCGAATCGGAACGGCTTTGTTTGAGAAGCTTTTTCTAGACAGGAAATACTCTTTAAGCATAGTCAGTGACTCGAAAGAGGTGGGGTCGTTAACATTTTTCGTCGCACAGAGCTGGACTCGAACCTACGACGTCGAGGTTGGGGTCGACGCACATACCCACAACGCCACGGGCCATCCGTTGTCAGCATAAAAAAATAAAATAAAACCACCTGCTGTTAATACAATTCTATTTGACAGCCTTAAGGCTTGCATGAGAGAGCATGAACTCGTGTGGCTCGAGCAAGCGCGCATAGCATCCATTTACACTATGATTGTGGGTGTATGTTCATTCGCCCACTTATCCATACCCGTTTGCCACTACCTCATGCTTGTTAATGCCTCCAAGGTTCTAAGCGCGTGCTTACCAACCGTCATCAGGATTATATCATCAGAATAATACATAAAGCTGAAAGACGAAGTGACTTAACTCCGTGCAACACCTAACTTAGGTTAGGGTATTGGGCTACCAGCGAAATCGCCAGCACACTAAGACCATTATCTGTTCAATGTGATACTCAGTGCCCAACGGTAAATAGTGACTGGAAAAGGATATTATTTTTGCATTCACTGCGGTTTGAACCTGCGACGCCTTTAACCAAGGGCAGGCACTCACCCAACTGCGTCATCTAGCCGTCCAACCTTAAGTCGAATGCCTAATTGTCTTTGAAATATCCTTTAACGTTTAAGTTTCAGTGTCCCTTGTGTGCAAATTTTAAAAAATTAAATTTTAATAGCGCTGTACATGTGAATGATTTTTTTTATTTTTTGTAGCCCACCCTAGCTTGTTAACAGAAAATGAAATATTATAATGTTTTTTTTTGTTTGAGTATTTTTTTTACCTCCCTATAATCTCCGAGTGCCAGCGGCTAATCTGATAAGATATTTTCGTCTGCACTTGATGATTTATTGATAGTTCACCAAATTTATTGTCGTCACATGCACAACGATCGATAAATGAATCGATTAATTGCGCTGCTTGGCAATTATTCACTGAAATCTGTCCGCTACCAATACAATTAACACCATCGAGCAACACAGAACTTAAATCTGGTCATGTAGTCTTTTATTTCACTCTTCATCGTTCGTTACAACGATCCCGGTGCTAATTTTAAGTTTCATGCATTTGTTTTTGTTCGCATATCTGAAAACAGCTTTGTAATGGATTTCAATCGTTTTGTATCCCCGCCAACTATTGGTTGCTTGTTATCGACTTTGTTGCTCGTTGTTTTTTTGTCTGTCTGACATCGTATTTCATTGTCATGCATGTACATGAGACAATAACAGCTCATTACGTTCATGAAACTGATAGGAGACTCTATCAATTTCACGTATCACATTCAGTGAGATATGTACATCAAGCCAAATTGTCTACAGATTAAATGCAAAAAATAACCACCAAAGCTGGGAGAGTAACCACAAATCGGCGGTAGGTGTCCAATTTAGGGCTCAATTCAAAATTAGAGTTACGTGCATCCAGGGCTCAGGCCACGTATTCGCCCACCACCGAATCCGCGGCATCTCGAGGAGATCCTTCGCCTTATCATCCGCAAGTTCCACTGAATGGGTCGCGGGTTTAAAGTAACGACAAGCCACTCGATCATCAGCCGTAGAGGAGAAACAACTTGCAGTTGCAATGAGCCTATTACTAGGTGCATGAGAACATTTATAGAACTTTGCAACGAATTTTTTCATTGAGTTCGGATCACTAAGTTTTGCTTCTCGATGAGATGCAAAATCCCTAGATGGTCCTGTGTCGCGCAATAAACAACTAATGTGTAAAGCGATATTGTGGGTACACACTAGTGTTACGTGTGTACCCTGCAATGAAAAACAGAACTCATCGGAAGCTTCTTAGTCAAAACGCAACCAGGGGACTTTTTGGACATGGTCCAACCACTCAGCCCCCGGTAACATTTAAGACACATCTCCTTACACGTGACCAGACCATCAAAGCATGGTCCTTGTCGTTAGAAGAAATTGAGTTCCACGCGCACTTTACATTTGCAATTATTCTCCTGCAGTGGCAAGTGAGAGAGAGAAAAAATCTTTCAAAAGTCCGTCCAACTACTCGCATATGCCGACGATATTGACATTATCGGAAGAACGCAACGTGATGTCAAGGCCGCTTTTGTGAGTATTGCAACGGAGGCCGCGAAGAGGGGTTTAGCGGTAAACGAGGGTAAGACCAAGTATATGCTGTCAACAAGAAAGGACACCCAACACCGACGTCTCGGTCAGAACGTCACGGCAGACAGATATAACTTTGAGGTAGTTAAAAACTTTGTCTACCTAGGAACCGCTATCAACTCAGACAACGACACTAGCGCTGAAATCAAACGAAGAATAACTCTTGCCAATCGGTGCTTCTTTGGGCTAACAAAGCAAATGGTAAACAAAGCCCTCTCTCGAACAGCCAAGGTAACGCTTTACGAGACCTTAATCGTCCCAGTCCTGCTATATGGCGCGGAGGCATGGACTCTGTCAAAAGCGGATGAAGCAGCTCTTGGTTGCTTCGAGAGGAAAATTCTTCGTGTGATTTTCGGTCCCGTCTGCATAGATGGTGAGTGGAGGAGGAGATATAACGACGAACCGTACGAGCTGTTCAGCGACATCGACTTAGCCAGAAGAGTGAAGATCCAACGATTGAGATGGCTAGGTCATGCAGAGCGGATGGAAACCAATGCTCCGGCCCGAAAGGTCTTCGAATCCACCCCCGAGGGACGGCGCAGTAGAGGAAGACCGCGACTCAGGTGGCGCACGCAAGTGGAAAGGCACCTGAACCAACTATGCGTGCGAAACTGGAGACAGCTAGCTAAAGATCTAGCTGGCTGAAGACGCTTGTTAGTTGAGGCCCATGTCCACCCCGGACTGTAGCGCCACGTTAAGTAAGTAAGTAAGTGGCAATTGAAAGATGAACACGAAAACCTACTAATTTGCCTAACCACTGGCGGTCAAATCTTTTTTTGCTGCAATATTTGCACTTATTCATAAAGTGGGAATCCCTAGAGGGACAGCGTTTACTGATATTGGCGAAAATCTACTTGCACTTGTCAGGTGATTTGATACGGGTGTACACAGCAGATGAACAGATCATTCATTGCGTCGGTGTCTCTTTCCTCGTTTGCAAACAAACATTCCATCTTTGTGGATTGTGTTCGTTGAGTAAGAAATGGTGCTCGGCAGACTTTGCTTATATGGGTGGCTAGCCGACTTGGCTCAAATCGGGTACAAGTAACGCAATTGGGTTAAACAGTATTTCGAGTCTAGCAGCGTAGATCCCTATGGGCCAGTGTCCATTACTTGCAGCCACACGATCCAGCTATTTCGGATCGGTTTCTATTGAGGAAGTCTTCAGTTCTAGGATCAGGTTTTTCTAGAGAGTTGGCACTTCGATGACCTAGTTCAACTTCTACATCTGGTTACTCAGTAAGAAAGGTTGCTGAGGTGATGGCCCTTATAGCTGCTTGGTTATCGCTGCAGAGCGCTGCAGTTCATACATTAGGGCAGCTGCTGCTGAGAAGATCGCCAGTACTTCAGCCTGGTGGGTACTTCAATGATCTGGTAGGGGGGATGGGGACATATTGAAATGTGCCCAGAAGCCCGCTGAGCCTACACCGTGGTCTAGCTTTGAACCATTTGTGTAAATCAGAAGTTGTTTTCTGAGGCGAATGATTGGGTTTTCCAGTTCTCTCTGGATGGAAATCGCCATTGTGTTGAGTTGTCGAAGTCCAAGGTGGGGGTCCGTAGGAGGTGGGATTAGGTTCTCAGGCAGGAATTGCAGAGCTCTGCCATGGCCATACGGTCACGTTGACCAACCTCCTGCTTCTCTGAGCCTAAGGCGCTGCACGTGAACACGTACTTGATGTAATGGTCCAGAGGGAGGAGGTGTAGGAGCGCTTTCAGTGCTTCAGTAGGGCATGATATCAGGCATGATCTGAGGTTCCGATTGCTGCCGATCTATGTTTAGTTTGTTTAAGTTGTATCTTTTGCTTAGGGCGAGCCACCATACTGGAGAGCCGTAGGTGTGAATAGGACTTGCAACAGATGTGTCGTCCAAAGCGTAATTTTGGGTTTGAGACCTCAATTTCTACCGAATGCTGTGCTAAAAATGTAAGCAGCTGCACGAGCTTTCATGAGCTTGGGATCCATTATGATGCTTAGGTAATTAACGCTGGAGGAAAGCGAGCGAACAATATTGTTGAGCCGAGGAAACTTAAAGGTTGGTATCTTGGTCTTGTGGTATACAGTATCGGTTCTGTGTTCGTCGGATTCACGTTCAGACAACAGTCTTTAGTCCAAGAGCGAATTCTAGATAGAGCCCACTCTGTGATTTCGCTCCGCCATGAGGGAATCATAACCGATGTGAAGATTACAAGTTGGTCCGCTTACGCAACTGCTTTGAATCACACTTTATTTATTGTTGTCTGTCATAATAGTGGTGAGATAACTCCGCCTTGGGGTGTACCCCGGTTGACGGTAACTTGGCAGTTACAGACTTGGTTATAGAATTCCGCCTTTAATTCTTCCATCGGGCCAATATTATACGAATGTGGAGCCAAGTTCAAAAAGAGTTGACACTTTGGCGATGCCCATTTAACCTGAACGACATCGAACACACACTCCATGTGTGCCTTCTTTGCTGCTGTTGGCTACCGATTCAAACGAGCAGCATTTGAAAGAAAATGTCCACACAGACAGACCTGCCGTACTTGGATAAACACGACAGACCATCGGCAAGGCACATGAGAGTACTCGTTAGTGGTTGAGCTCCCCATCCTTTTCACATACACTACTCGATTCGCACAAGACCCCAAATCGTTTCCTTCTTTATTTGTTCTGTTTAACCTTATAGCAATTGATTCAGCCCCCCAAACACAAACGGACGACGCACTTCGCATGCAAATACCAGAAATGAATTGTTTGCCATTTTAAAACGGATCACTCCGTGGAAAGAGTCCACCCTGTCGGAACTTGTAATCGCTTCACTTCACCTCGGGGCCGCAATGAGGCCATTGTCCTTGCAAATGGGATTACCAATGATTGCCTTTTTCTTTCTTCTCAATTCTGTTGCCGCACACAATGCGGACTGTGCAATTGCGCAAAAATATTCAATCATCCCTTGGATTTCGACCGATGCGTCCACCCCTCTCAGAAATTCGCGAATTTGATTGATTTTTTGTTCGGTTGTTTGTTTGCAAGATTAGTTCCTAGATAAAATCAGTCAGCATTTGAAATCGAACTGTGGGGTGGGGACAAATTGAAAGCCGAATAATCCTCAACCGAGTGTGGAGTCAACAGCAACTGTTTTGACGTGAAGCTGTAGTTTAGGCGTACGCCGATTCCATCGAGTGGACCACTATGGTGGGAGTTGCACATAGATCAAAGCTGCGCTGATGCTGGACAAGCACTTCAAATCAATACTGCAAAATGCTGTTTGTTTGCAGATGACGCGATGGCAAATGTAACTTCAATGAGACTGGATTAGAGAATGTTCTCAGTTGTTGGACGACACGCAGTGTTGGGAGTGCAGCAAAAAATGTTCAAGGATACAGGCAGTACTCTCCAGAATGCTTCCACACATTGGATGTAATGGATACGCGAAAAGAATCCTGCTTTCCAGAGTGGTAAGCTTAATCCTTCTACACGCAGCTCCAGTGAAGGTGGGAGGTTATAGTATGGTTCATTAGGCTCGCTAGCACATGGACGTCCTTGTCCGTCTCAGGTGAGTTTGCGAGAATACGTTTACGAACTCTCGAGCTCCTAGTTAGCCAAATGACGCAGTCAGCTCTCATTTCAACTCCTTTATAACGAGCGTGCAGAACGAGCTAAGAAGGCTAGAATGAGGAAAAAAGCGGAATTGGCAAATATGGAACACATAGCGCTATATGCTAATCAACCCCGTGAGAGTGGTTGAATGTTGTAGAGGTGTAGCTTAGGACCTAGGAGTACAAAGCATTTATAATAATTCGTGAATCGTTCATGCTGGTACCACCGGATAAATTAAGCATCAACTGGTACAAACCACAAAATAAAAAATAAAACGCTGTGTTGGGTGCTTAATTGAGTAGATTTCTGTGGTCCCTTCCACTCGTGAGAGAACAATACCGCGCACATCACGATTGGTTCCCGAGAAGCTAGGCTTCTACGGGCTGTAGCGCCACACATATTATTTTACAAAAGGTCCTCGTAGGTGGACAGTACTAAACAAGCCTATCAACTGCATGGCACTCAATCGAGTACAAAGACTGGCCGCCTGTGTATCAGCGGTGCACTGAGAAGTACTCCGTCAGATGCACTGAATATTCTTCTACATCTCCCACCACTGGAAATATTCGGAAAACAAACAGCATCCACCACAGCCTTGAGACTCAAAACACTCTGACTGTGGTCCGAACTCAATATCGGCCACTCAACCATTCTCAAGGAATTCAACTTCCTTCCTAGCGACACTGACCGCCTAATACCCCAAGCAATCTTCGAGAAGAAATTCTCGATCAGCATTCCTTCCAGATCGGAGTGGATGACTGACAGGCATACGTTGGATGATCCTCTGCATATTTTCACTGATGGATCGAAGACAAGCGAAGGGGTGGGTGCGGATGTCTATTCCCAAGATCTCAACATTGCTGTCTCTTTGAAGCTCCCTTAATTACAGGCGTTGTCATGACTCAAAACCAAAGTGATATCAATATCTGTTCCGATAGTCAGGCCGCTTTAAAATCCCTGGACAATGTCATGTTCTACTCAAAAACATCCCTTAATTGCAGGCTGTCTCTTAACGAGATGGCCGAGCATTTTAACATTCACCTCATGTGGGTGCCGGGACGCTGTGACATACCAGGAATCTGCAAAGCCGATGAACCCGCCAGGTGTGGAACAACCTAATCCCTATCAATAGCAGGGGTACCACCTTCCATGCCGATCGCTACAGACTGCCATCTTTTAAAGATTCACAAGTTACCACCTGCCATAAGACAAAAGAAATCTGGCCATCACTCAACCTAAAACGGTCACTCAGTCTACTTGGACTCAGCAAGCGCTCATTAAGGACTCTCATAGGAGTCATAACCGGGCACTGTGCAATTGGCACTCATGCTCGCAGGGTGGGTGCCCCATATAATGATTTTTGCAGAAGCTGCATGGATGAAGAGGAGGAAGAGAATACTCATCACCTACTCTGCTCCTGCACAGCTCTGGCCTAGTCTTAGGTTTCTACACCTAGGAGCCTATTACTTCAGCGGCCTTAATGACCTAAACAGCGCCAGCATAGGTCAGCTAAATCGCTTAGAAGCACCAACTGGTTCCGTGGTATCACATTGGGCCTACTCTGGCCTAAGTGTGACTGCCCTTAGCAGTCAACCACTATAACCTAACCTAACCGTCTGGAAGTGTACTCTTTTCTGTATTGTGCACACTAATGTTCTCCCAGGAGTGGAAAGAATATACAATTTTCTGTCTACTGTTCAAGTTTGAGGAGCCTTGTCTAGGCAGAATATTCGAGAGAGGTACGGCGTGAGAATTATATTTTTTCGGGAATTAAACTTATATGGCTTAGAGCAGAGAAATACCTCTGTAGTTGTTGCAAGAGGGAGGATCGCTCATTTCTTTGTATGGGGCATATGAACCACATTTTGAAGAGCCTAGGTAGTTCTGTTAAAGCCTGAAGCCAGTCTTCTTTTCTGCAGCAGCGCTGGAAGTCAAGCATTACGTGCTTAGTCTGACTCTTAATGTGGTGTCTAAAAATGCACAGGTTGACCTTTCAAGGTAGAGCTTCAAGATCCCTCTCCCTCGTAACTTACACAGGTTCGCTAGTATTTAAGGGTCTATACCTTTACATACATAGAGTCAGCAGAATTCGTTTTAAGTTCATAGACCTACATTCGTAAATTTTCGAGCGTCAATAAGTTGTCGCACACACCAACCGAGTTCTCAACTTCCAGATTATGGGGTGTCTCACCTCACAGATAAAAAATAACCCAAATCGACATCAAATTGCTGCAGAGACCATACAATTTTCTGTCTACTGAACACACAATAATTCGCGAATTAGAGACGGCAAACAAAATGAACTGACTATCGGAGAGCTCGGTCAACGGTGGCCTTACGTGTCTCCACTCATAATTAACCAAACATGTTAACCGGTACCCGGTGTCCAATTCGCAGGTTTACCTCGCCAACGTGATAATTCGATAGTGACGTGCACTGGGTGATATGTTTTCGTTTGCGTTACCGCCTGGTTGAGACCACATTGGGGAACGGAAAAATTCGCTCTCATGATGTAATGTCCAATCGTTTGTTGTTTTCCGGTTTTGTTTTTTGAATGAATTGTTGAAAAAAGCGCACAGAACATTAGATCAATTGGCCGCCATGACCGCAATTAATATGTTTCATCACCTGGTGCTTCATTTTTTTCAAACAACACTGAGTAGACATAGTTTGCGAGCAAAATGTTGATCAAGGGCAATTTCATTGGCAAACACAATCATCGAACGTCCGACGCGATCACTGATCGTGTTGATCTCGCAGACGGGATACATACATATGCATGTCTATTAAATGTCAACGAGATCTATCGTGTGGTTTGGACCAACGCAGAGCGGGGGAAATCGAAGAAATGCTCACACAAAGTAGACTCCACTCGGGACCGTGGCCACTCACAGCTGAACCCAGTTCTAGGTCTTTGGACCCAAGCCAAGAGAAAGTGAAAAAAAGAACAGAAAGATTAATTTACTATCGACAGCAGACTTCCGTCAAATTTCGTGTGCAAACGAAGCGATTTACATTTTTCGCCCAAGAGTTAAGAGAGTGTCGTGTGATTTCTAAGAGCATCGGTGACTCTCTTAGAGTGTTTTATTTCACGGCGGACGAGAGAGATTAAATGCATTTCATGAATAATATTTAATCTACAGCGCACTGGACATCGGAGATTCGTAGGAGGGAAAGTTTTTTTGTGTCAATGGCAATCTGGTCGGGTTTCTTTGTTCGACTTGAGATAATGTCGCGACAAAGTCGTTCATCACGATCTGGCGATTGTCTCTCTCTCTCCCTCTCCCGCAGATGATTGTACTCTCTTCTGCGCACGAATAGACTCGTGGTTGCGTTTTTGTTTATTTGTGTTTCCTAAAAATATTTCCTCTCCATGGGGCGTTATTTATTCCGAATGCACTCGTTATTTATTGCTGAGCACTTTCCTGTTGATCAAGGCAAGCGAGCAGGAAGGAGCTATGGCTAGTGAATTGTGTGATAATTAATCAGTTTGGGTGCTTGCTCGGTGTGCCGGGGAACAGCAGGTGACGCGGGGTACAACATATGCGAATTGTTAGGAAATTGAAGTCACTTTGACATCTGAGACTTCGAAAATGAGACCATGTACACAACAACGGTCTATGAAATTGATTCTATCTTTGTGTTGAAGCTTCATTCATGCCATGTGTATGGGATCGCACCTCGTTCAAGAGGCCACCGCGGCTTCACTGCTAGCGATTCAAGAGGTCCGTTCAATACTTGCGCCTCGAATGTTGCCCTCGAGCTCGAAAAAGGGGGGTTGGCTTGTTAGCATAAACTAAGGACTTGGGTTATCCGATTGCAGTCGCACATTTGATAAAGAGATGGACCAGTCACCAAATTCAGAGCATTGCACCGCTTATACTGCATGTAGCGCCGTGTTTTTGAAAACATATCTCGGATTTTGTCAATTTTCTGCTTCTGCAACCTCTCTATTTGACATTGGTTGCAGCACGAATATAAAATTGCAGTAGCAAATTCGAAATGTTGTGTCACCATTGCGTTGTCTACTGTCAGAGCCGTCCACTTGTTTCCTGCTCATCATCTTCTGACTGGCATGATCCAGTAAAGGGGTAATGTCCGCTCTAGAGATCTCCACTCAATCCTCCGCCATCGACTTGAATTCCTCAGGATTTTTTGCCCAGTCGCAAACAAGGACTTGGTCCAGCCACCTTGTCCTCGGTTTGCCAACGGGTCGTTGTGTTCCTGACGGAGTCGCATTTAAGGCACTCCTTGGAAGGCGTATTGATTGGGACATTCGTGCCACGTGCCCAAACGAACATATCCCCTTTTGGGACTCGTTCCATTTTTGTTGGTACGCTTCTATAATGCGGCTTCTTTCGCTTGAATTATGGTTGGACCGATTTGGAAGCTATAGTCATAAAGTCGCCTAGATTCTAAAGATAGACTATCGATTGGCACCATAGAGGAAAGTCGTCTGTTTGAAATGCTCTGCCACCTCGGAGTGCACATGATCTAGACACGGATTTGATTCTTTTCATGTGCGGCTTTTTTTTCCACTTCGTACAGCTGTATGGATAGTACATCTCTCGCAAGCATTAATCGTTTGCCTTGCTTCTGACCGCCGATATTTGATTTGAGTCTTGAAAGAACGCTTCTCGTTACCGTCCCCAGCGCTCGTAACGAGAACGGATTCCGTTTTATGCTCCGCGAGGTCTACACTCATGTCGCTTGGCCAGTTTTTTTGTTTATCAGTGTTATTGCTTCATTGCTATACAGCTCGATTTCTTCAAACACAAACAACACCAATATCATCAGCGATGCCTATAATGGAAACGTTCACGGAAACTGGGTGTCGTCATGCATCACGGTCCAAAGAAAAGCACCTAACACTGATCCTTGGGGAACCCCCCGTAATTTTATACAATTTCTTCCCATCGTCACCCTCTTCAATGGGACAACACTCTGCTTGTTGTAGGGTGCATTTAACAGACGCTTTGGTCATAACCTCTGATTTGTCGTCTGCACATGCGATAACAAACCTATCGAGTGCGCGTTGAAGATGTGAGGATGTGAGGATAACTAAGTCATCTGAAGAAAACAGATCTCTCTATGCGAAACATTCCTCCTCCTAAAGAGTAGGCGAGGCGCTCCCTTGACGAAGTCCAACGCCCGTTGACCCTAACACAGCTGCTAGACTTTGTGTATAGTGACATCAAGCCTCTCCATGTAGAGCGATTTGTGGCTAATTGCCTCCAGTTTCGAATGCCAAGTTGGATGAGTTCCTTTTTCACTTGGTTGCGGCACTTTAGACGTGAGCGTCCTGTCGTGTTGTCCCACAGCTTCGGAATCAGGCCAGAGCTGAGTTGTTCATTGGTCTACGTGGCCCAGCCACGTTATTCGTTGGACCAGTATCCCCCTGGCTAAACTCGTGTAGCTGTACAGCCTACACAGTTCGTGGTTGAATTTTCTCCTCCATACCCAATCAACGTGAGCATGACCAAGTTCGAAGCCTTGGCTCCGAAGTTAACACAAACAATGACAACACCGCTCGGTTAAAACGGAGGATCACCCCAATTGCTGCATTTTCGCACGCGGAAGGCCACTGAGGAATAAAGCCAGCTCTCGAAGAGCCAAGATATCCCTATATAAGACCTTGATAGTCCCAATCCTGCTGCATGGGGCAGAGGCATGGACACTAACTAATGCGGGCGAGAATATTCTTGGTCGTTTCGAGTGGAAAGTCCTTCGAATAATCTTCGGTCGTACGGATGGTGTTTGGAGGAGGAGACTGAACGATGAGCTGTACGGGCTGTACAGCGACACCGACCTGGTCAAACGAGTTCGATTCTCTCGTCGCAGATGGCTAGGTCACGTCGAGCGGATGAACACCAATACTTCGGTCCGGAAGGCCTTCGACTCCAACCCCGAGGGACAACGCAGTAAAGGAAAACCATGCCTACGGTGGTGCAGCTAGAAGGGGACCTGCATAAGTTGAACGTGCGTGGCTGGAAGCAACTAGCACAAGACCGGGTTAGACGGGGAGCCATGTTGGCTGAGGCCTAGGTTGACCCCGGATTGCGCCAGTCAAAGAAGAAGAAGAAGCATGACCAAATATCGCTTGCACAACAGGTTTAATACTTAATCAGCAAGAAAGTAGATGTATAAACTGCAACTCAGCCACCATTTCTGTTCCGGCAGGCTTCTGTACAAACTTTCTCACATTATTCCTGCTGGAACACCTACCTCTAAGGGATACGCGCGTAAACTGGACACAAATTCGGCATAGTTGAACCCCAGTGTCAGCCGTTAGCAGTGAAATCTGTAGTTAGATACCTTAGCGTTTGGTTGGATCATTTTCTGTATTTTGACAAACATATAGAGAGAGCTCTGACCAATGCCAGAAAAGCCTTTGTTGTGGCAATTATGCTGTTTTACAGCAGCCAGCTTGATACCAGGGTTAAAGTAATGGGCTACATGGCCCTAATAAGGCCAGTTGGTGTATGGTTGTACCCTGTGGTTCAACGCTTTGTTCCACATGAAGCATTCCTCTATTTGGACTCGGCCTGATTCCGTACACGGAAGGATATCCTGTAATCTACCACGCAGTACTCCGAACAGTTGACAGGCGACTCCTCTACGGATCGGATGTCGTCCGCGATCACGAACGAATCTCCTCCGGTTCAGTAGAGCGATCCCTGCTAGAGACGGGAGAGAGTGATAAGCAGCGGCACTTCTTTTAATGGTTACACCAGTCGCCGGCTCTGATATTATAGCTCGTGTAGTTGTAGTTGGTTCAATGACCCATTCACGTGCACAAGGGCGTGGATTATATATGTTACGCATAAACATAACAAAACCCTTGAGCGTACAAGAACGTAATGTTACGGACATAGATTAAGTTGGTTAAAGCTTTGTTTGATGTTTATTCTTTGTATTGGTTTAGGTTTAGATTTTGGTAAAAATAATCTCTAGAGCGCCAAGAACTCGTCTTGTTAGATATTAAGACAGATTTTAGTCATTTTTGTCTATCACAAATTATTCCGAAAAAAAAAATTAAATAAAAATAAAATACAAAAAAAACAAAAAATAAAAAAACACCTCCATCTCTTTGATCGCGCGTTTCATATGGTATTACTTCACTCTGTTCGTAGAGCTCACGAGCTGTTCTCTCCGTGCGTTTCTGCGATGGACACGTTAGCTATCTCATCGTTATCGACAACTCTCTACGACTGTCACATGGAACACAGTTTTTATAAGTTCCCTATTGACACAGTTTAAGAACCATTCGAAAACACTACTCAATAACGTCAGACAATACTGAAAGCATGTGGAAGCCGTGTGAGCGAGCCCCGACCGAGCCATTTCCTGCCAGCGAGAAGCGTGCATGTGTTCAAAGCCGGGAAAAAAAACCTGTGCACAAGAAACGCAATTACTCCTGCAGAACACTCCAGAGTTTACCTCGAAGCACTCGGTCGTATTCCTTCTCCATTCTACAAAACAGATGTAGATTGGTTTGGGATACTCCCAAGCCACCTCGAGTACCATTCTTTGAGTTAAAAGCTGGTCGGTCGCGCATCTGCGGGGACGAAAGCCGCTCTGTTCATCCCGCATTCTGGATTCGACCACAGCTCTAGAGCGAGCATCCAACACCTTTGCGTTCCAGCGAGAGACTTAAAAGATATGTATATGCTCCTGTAGTTGAAGCAATCTCTTTTGTCATTATGTCATTACCCGAGATTTTATTATCGATGTTGTTGTTGACTGTTAGACTGTGTGCATTTGAAACTACACAATTCATAATGGTTTTTGATGTTAACCGAAAACGTTGCTGTACGGAATGGAAGAAACACTGTATGCTGTTTTTCCAAGTATCGCATCGACATTCAGGCATAACAGACAGATTCGAGCGAATACTGCGTCACATGGTAGCTGCAAGAATAAATTTCAATAAAGTCCTTGTTCGTGCATTTTAATTTTTTAAATGGTGTAAGCTTGCTTCACTAGACTGGGTAAAAAGTTAGAAATAAGGTTCGCTGATGCTGCCATGCCATAAGCCGAACCACATAGTCAATCTTTGTAGATTGTGTTCAGTGAGCCACAAGTAGAGCTTGACCGATAAGCAGAGAAGATCTCAGGCCTATACTTCCACTTCCCGATAAGCGGAATCGCGACGCTGTATATGGGCTCCTGCCCTCAATTCTGGCCTCGACTGAATCTTATACGAATATAGGGTCAAATCCAACACGAAGTGCCGCATTTAGCTGATCGCGGACGCATCGGGATTTCTGGATTTTCTTAGATGCTGGCCGCTATGTCGTCTATGCAGTCTCTATCCGGTAGATGGCTTAAAGTTCAACATTCACTCTCAAACGGTTCAACAGCCCATCTTCTGACGCTCTTTGCTCTTTCACCCAAATCTTCACCATATTAAAGAAGTCCCACACCATTCAAATCCCACACCATATTCAAATTCTTTCTCACTCTCAATCCATCGGGTAATAAATATTCAACCTCGCCCCCGACGTCGCGCCGAGCCACTTCATTCCTCGCCTAATTACTGAAATAATTCTCATTTACACACCCAAACAGCTTTATGCAAAACGAAAACCTGAATATACCGCCATTTTGCATATTCCAACGGTAATCTGGCTATCGACCAGGGTTGCCATCGAGCTGCCGGATTAATTAAGTACACCTCTCGGCGGGCCGCTGAGAATCGGTGATTTTAAATCTTGTTAACGACGAGAATTTGTAATTAATTTTTGTTTTTTTTTTTTTTTATTTTTCCACCCGAGATTCCCGTGCACACTTGAAGCGTTTTGCATTCCGACTGGAGCACGCACCGCGTTTGTTACCGAAGGAGGATAGCGATTTGGTCGAGTCCTCCACTGGGGGATGGAGTTTAATCTCCCAAAAGATATAAATTAACAAGTGGATTATGGGAGAGGGAATCCACTGCAGTGAGGACGGCGAATAAATGGAACGGGGAACTTGTGCTCGCTGAGAGCGAGATCTTATCCGGCCGGGAGGGATGGAGATGATTGCCTGAGCGCTGCTTTAATTGGCAATGAGGCGAATAAAAGGATTCGGGGTGTAATGAGCTTGTCCCACTCAAGGAGATACCGATAACAAGTGTCAAACACTTGAGTGGTGGGTATGATTGCTTTTTATTGCGTCATTTTAGGCCTTTTTGTTGCTTTATCAATTTTCTTGGGTTTCCACTTGGCATCTCCATCCACTCGGTTGGTAGCAGCTGTCCTTTACACTATTCCAAGTTATCTATCCATCTTCCGAGCTCCAGACGTACAGATCGTCTTCAGGTGTTCTTGGAACGGTCTTCGGCTCTTTTGCTTTGAGGGTTCCATTCTGCTTCTACGCCACCGTCTGTTGTTATTATACATACATTCGACGGTTCTTCCTTCGACGGTAATGTCTCCCTTGGTGCAGGTGTTGATTCTCAAGCCTTGTGGCTATTTATTTCCAATCCAAGCAACGTACTAATCCTGCGAGTTGTTCTAAATTAGTTTGGATGTTGCTGAGCTCGTGTGAGAGTAGACAAATATAGCCCCCAGTCAAGGGACTTCTTAAGAGGTGAACGACATTCTATAGATTGATAGACTGTTATGGGCCGAGTGTTGGCTTGATCTACGCAGTTTCTATGTGAGCGAAAGCCAGCCTGGGCAGATCGTAGGTTTCCTTAGATGTTGTTTTGAATTCTTCCTTGCAAGATGTGGGTGGACTTTATCTTTCTCGTCTTTTTGATGTGATGGTATAGAAGTTCAGCTGCATTCCGCTGTCAGCGCGTAAATATTCGGCTGCGATACCACCCTCCCCAGCTGCTTTATAACACCTCATCTTCTTTATAGCCTCTTTTATCTCGAACTGACTGAACTGACTGACGAACTGTTCACTCGATATGCTTCAGCTGTTGTCAGCGTGGCGGTTCATTTCGTCTTCATACGGTGAATGGTCCCATACATGGGGCGATAACCGACTGTCTGTCTTCAGAACTCGAAAGCAGATATATATGCGACCGGTATGTTCGAACAAGACGGTGCTACATGCCGTACAAGCTCGGAATTTAGCTACTGGCTCATCTCATGGCGAGTGCTCATCAAATGTGAGACAGCACTTCAACACTTCACAAGGTGGCTCACCACTTTCGAGTCACTGACAATGCTTAAAGAGCTCCTGTTTAGAAAAAGCTTCTCAAACTTGGCCGTTCGGAGTCGGCATAACACTGTAGGTCTCTTCCACTCATGAGAGAACAATAGCACGCACAACACGAGAGATTGCTGAGAAGAGAGGCCCTGGGCCTCCACAGGCTGTAGCGCCACCCATATTATTATATTAGTATTACGTCATGTCTTAAGTTTACGCTCAACTTTTTGGTCGAACTCGAAGCCAGCATTCGAGTGACAATGGACTGAGTCATCCATCAAATATTAGCACCACCGCTTGAATCGTTGTCTTTGAACAAAATTATCCCATATGGAGGGTGGTTTAAGGGCCGATGTTGAATGTGAACCACACCTAAACGTCAAGGTTTTTTTTCTGCATTTCATTTGACATTTCTCAATTTCTGACCATCTCAATTTGAACCATGGAAAGATACACAATCGAGCAACGTGTTAAAGTTATTCAGGCTTCTTATGAAAATGGGCGTCCAAATCAAAATGCAATTCGTCCAAATGTGCGTACAGTCGGAAGGTTGGGTTAGGTTAGGTTAGGTAGTAGTGGCTGACTGCTGCAGAGCAGTCACACTTAGGCCAGAGTAGGCCCATTGTGATACCACGCGGATTGTGATCTCCTAACGCTGGAACCAGTTGGTGCTGCTGATAAACCGATTTAGTTGGCCAATGCTGGCACTTTTTAGCTCGTTACGGCCGCTGAAGTAGTAGTCTCCTAGGTGCAGAAACCTACGACTGGCAAGAGCACTGCAGGAGCAGAGAAGCTTCTGCAAAAATCATTATATGGCGCAAGATGGGTGCGAGCATGAGTACCAATTACACAGTGCCCGGTTATGACTCCAATGATTGTCCTTAATGAGGGCTTGCTGAGTCCAAGTAGACTGAGTCACCGATTTAGGTTAAGTGAGTCAGATTTCTTTTGTTTTAAGGCAGGTTAACAAATTTGAGCAAACCGGGTCTGTAGGAAATGTGAAGCGACTAGTGCATGCTCGTACAGCTCGTATTGCGAAAAATATTGCTGCTGTTCGCAAAAGTGTGACTGAAGAGCTGTCCACCTCAAGTCGTCGTCGTGCCCAACGCTCGCACCTCTCACGCTCGTCGTTGATGAACATTATGCATAAAGACTTGCATTTACACGCTTACAAGGTGCAATTGACTCAAGAACTAAGGCCTCTTGACCATTTCAAGCGTCGTCAATGGCCAGAATGGTGGCGAGAAATGGCAACAGTGGATGATCAATTTTCGAAGAAAATCATCTTCAGTGATGAGGCACATTTTCACCTCAGTGGACTCGTCAATAAGCAGAATTGCCGCTTTTGGGCGAATGATAATCCAAGAGTGATTGTTGAAAAACCAATGCAACCACAAATAGTGACTGTTTGGTGCGGTTTATAGGCTGGGGGCATCATCAGGCCGTATTTTTTTCCAAAATGAGGCAAGTCAGGCAGTTGCTGTGAATGGTGTTAGTCATCGTGAAATGGTAACGAACTTTTTATGGACCGGATTGGAAGATATGAATGTGGACGATATGTGGTTTCAACAGGACGGTGCCACTTGCCACACAGCTAACGAAACAATGGCTCTTTTGCGCGACAAATTCAATGGCCGTGTTATTGGTGGCGATGTCAATTGGCCGCCAAGATAATGTGATTTGACACCGTTGGATTTTTTTCTTTGGGCTTATTTGAAAGAAAAGGTGTACATCGATAAGCTAAAGGAATTATGCTTCATCGTCATCAAAAATTTGGATCATCGGATGAAGGTTTGCCGACGAGGATGCGGCGGCCATTTGCCCGGTATTTTGTTCCATACATAATGGATCACCCTATACTGTACTATTCTGCGCGCCAACTGTGGAGCGTCGGGCTCACCACTATCGACGGTACAGTTATTTAACTTTTGCTACAAAAAAACCTTGAACTATGGTATATGTTTCCAGCTAAATTTAAACTATGACGAGAAATGAACTTACTTACTTATCAGGCCGAAGACCAATGAAAGGTCCGAGCCTGAGCAATTACTGCCTTCCATCGCTGATTGTGTGGCTAAGCTGTCTTAAATCCGCGATAACTTGGTCTCTATGCCGGAGGTTTCGGACTTCCGCTTCTTCTTGAACAAGGAGGCATGGATTCGAAGACTATTTTGGCTGGAGCGTTGTCGTCCACGACGTCGGATTTTTGCCTTCTGGACTACATACACATCCTTGTACAGCCCGTAAATTTCGCGTTTGTGTCTTCTCCTCCATTCGCATTCCATATATCCGACGTAGAATTTTTCTTCCGAAGGCACCAAGAATTAGCTCTGCAATTTTGCTTAGCGTCCAGCTTTCGGTTTTGGCAAACCGAAATAGCTTCAGTTGCCAAGGAAGATCTTACATCGGATCTTCAATAGGTAGGTAGACAAACTCCTTTACAACATCGAAATTGTAGCGATCGATTGTTTTTTTTTTGTTTAGGTAGCGTACGGAGGATCGTTTTTTGCTCGACACCACATATTTTGTCTTATACTCGTTGACCATAAGACCAGCTCGTTTCGCCTGTTCCTCAATTGTGAAAAGCTTCCACAACGGCGCTTTGGCGTAGCCCAACAGCTGGACTAACTTGTAGAGAAATAAAACACTTCCATACAAAGTCACTGACGTATCAAACTGCGCTAAAATTTGAAATGTCCCATAAAAACTGAAGCAAAGAGCCTAAATTACTCATGGCACACCGCATCCGGTAGTGAAGTCTTCTGGATTAACCGACAACCTTTCTTTGAAGTGACCACCACTCCGTCTATTGCTACACCACCACCAGAAGCCTGAAGTGTCAAATGGTCAGATTACACTCCATTTCAACACGGTCCCTTTCGAGAGTTCCAATTTATTCACCCTCGCTCGAATGGGTGTCCACAACACCCTGTCCATGGAAACACATCGCACTCCACCCCCATGAGCCACACGCTGGCACTGGCCAACGGACACGACCGACCGTTCAGCTGGCACAAAGGGTTAATGAAATTCAAATAAATGCTCATGTCGTGTGGGATCCAGTCGTGTTGGATTAATTAAAAAATACTTCTGCGATGATCTCATTTTGGGGTGCCTTTAAAACCCCTCCGGCGTTGGGGTATTCATCAAACGGCCCACAAAATCACTAATCATTGAGGACTCTTTGCAGCGAATTTTAATAAGCGAACCGAAGGTCCTTCAAGTGTTTCTGTTCCAATTACTTTTTTTTTTCTACTCATCACGTAGCCATGGAACTATAAAAGACCTTAAGTGCCGGAGTTCTGATGGAAAGTTTCTGAACTCTAACCGAGGAGCTGACAACTGCTCCCTGCCGACGTGGAGGCACGCACCAACTCTTGCTGTTGATGAACTCATTAGCGGGGGCTTTTAATCGCTTGGAATTTTCGAATTGAAGATATTCGAAAGATTTTGTTTTGGAATGTTCAAGTGGGCCAGAAGGAGCGAGAGGAGTTTGCCGTTTTGAGAAAAATGCGTTTCGGTGGTGGTCGTTGAAAGAGTGGGGCAGTAGACGGTGGTCTCTTGGTGATTTGTGGACAATCTTTGTGTGAGTTTGAGGGAAGCTTTGGTTTTTGGCGATTACTCGGAAAGGGATCGAAAAATGCGATGTCCATCATTTATGCTTGAGTCGTGTTCGTCTGATATTCAATGCATTTGTCATAGTGTGTTCTGTATACAGGTGCACAGTTGCTGTGGTCTGTGGCCTTGGCTACACATCTTGACGATCTGTGAGTGTTTATTAAGGGACAATGGGTTATGCGTCTTCGGAATTTATTCTCTATGAGGAGACAGAAGCTAAGTTGTAAACCCCATTCACACCCCGATCCCATACCCTACCCCTACACCCAAAACTGACCGATAAACGTAATGGAACAAAACAACAAAAAAGCAAATGATAGACTAGAACATATAAGAGATCCAACACGCCCACCTACAGCGTTTTCAGGTTCCGTTTAGCTGACAGACTAAACTACGGCAATTATAACATAGACATAGTCCAACACCTGGGCCTACAACACGACGGACGAGTCGACCCAAAAACAGACCCTATACATCCATGGGCATAAGTAAGAGTCCTTGAAAATCTCTAAGACGAGTCGATCTGCGGGTGAACCGCAACCCCTTTTCAAAGAGAAGCAGGCAGGTTGATCTTCCTTTCAATGAAGTGGTGAAGGAACATCTTGTCCTAGTGATCATTGATCAAAGCGACGAGGACTGACACGTTAGTCGGGCATGTTGGATAATACTGAAGAATGGACTAAATACCAACCTCCTCTCCTGGTCCAAGTCAAATCCGGGAAAAATAGTATTCCAACGTACAGAATAGACAGAGTATTCGCCTTCTACAGTTGGAGCAACATATATTTTACAGAAAATATTTGGATCGTTGTGGCTTTATGGCCCACGATGATATTGGGCTATTACCCTCTGACTTGGCAAAACAGTACGAAAAGCGCAATCTTATCGCTGCGACGCCAACGGCAACCCCAAAGTCTGGCTAAGCAGCCAGGGTAGCAGACAAGGAATACTATCTGCACTTTTTAGAAACGTCTCTTAGTAATACTCTACTCATTTCCGCTAATTAAACGCACAGGAAAGACAAAACCACGCTGATGGTCAGGGGATCTGCGAAAGCAAACTAAGCAGATACCTCTCCAACCGAACCAAAACCATTAAGAATCCAATAACTGGGGCCGCTGTAAGGACAGTCTAAGGTATGCCTAAGCAATGATTGGAATGTCCAAGAATGAGCTTATCTACGATTCAACAACGTTGGGAAATGTTGAGAACTTATTTCCAAAGAGGGTGCTGCAGCCCAAACGAACCGGTTTTGGAAAAGACGTTTTGGCCTGCTGTGTTCAAGTGTGTATAAAAAGCGACACATTTTGCTGTCAAAAACTGAATGTTGCCTGGTGTCCACCAAACTCTCAGGATCTGTTAATACCCACACCAGGATATGCAAAAAGGTGTGCGCATGTGCACAAGTCGCCGGTAGCCCTAATAGGGTCGCTGTGGCAGTTTGAGGGTGAGCCGCGAAATCTATAAAAATACCTTACTAACCACTGAGACTGGTATGCTAGTGGACTACAACAACTTTCAGTGCGTACAGATGAGAATGGAGCTGCAGTGGCCGTTAGGGTGATACTCAAGTAATGATTATCAAAATGAGGTTGGAAGCAACGTTGGGTGTTACAGAGCCATTTGTTTTTTAATGAAAAGGAAGACATGCATTTGAGCAGCCTCTGAGTCATATATTTATGGCGCGTCATGCTACATATCGCTTGCGCATAAAACTCCCAAATCGTGTTACCAGCTGCCCTGGCGATGCCAATTGGCCGCCTAGGAGCTGCGATTTGACCTTATCTTGCGCGAAACCGTAAAGCACCTGCCAGCAATCCGGACACGATACAAGCACTTAAGGCCAATATCATCTAGGCAAATCCAAAAGCCGCTCACGGATCGAAACACGGATCACGTGCGAAACCATCTGCGAAGTCAGCAGAGGCAGCTATTTGAACGATTCTGTATTTCATAATTAATGAGAATTTTTGTTCTTACTAATAAAGTCATAAAACATAAATGTTAGCTTTAAAAAAACTTGTATTTGGCACAAGCAAAGGATAGCAACTCAGTCGGATGAGGATTGTTGAAAAACCAGTACCGGATCATCGCTGCATTGATACTGCAACAAAAGAACCCGTTTACTCACGGGAAAACCACACTATGATGATATTTATGTTTTTAAAGATGATTGCCATGACTTGCCTCGTAAATCGTGGAAAAACGAACAGCAGTCAGTTCAAGCGATGGAGAAGCAAAATGTTATTGAATATTCCCGGGAAGAGGTTAACCCAGCAAGGTTGCGCCAGCCACCAAGAACAAAGAATCCTCAATTATCTGACGGGCTCTTACTGAGTGACCGGTCCACCACTTGGATGCATCATATATTGTCTTCCATCAATAGTCAAAACATATTCATCAAACATCCATCCTCTAAAGGGGTGGAAAATGCAGTAGACAAGTATAAAAGAAGGGAAGTGTTACATGCGTCTCCTCTTCAATGCTGTCAACGTGCTGGCAAATCCACAAAAACAGCACTCAAACTATGAGGCGAAAGAAATAGTCGCATGCATAGTGCAGAAAAATGTCGTAGGCTTTCGGAACTGCCGAAATTGTAAGGGTAACCTTGTTATTGACCCATAGTAGAGATTCATCGGCTAAAGAAGTCAGCACACCCACTGAAAAACTGTAGAACAAAGCCGCTGACGATTAGATGGCTTTCAATTAAGAGCTCGTGAATGCTACGTCTGCAAAATGTTGGGCAGACACTTACCCGACACTTCCACTTGTAAGAGACGATAGCGCGCCCAATACGAGTGCTTGCAGTAGAACATAGGTTTTGGTCCTCAACGGGTTGTAGCGCCACCTATTAAACATACCCGACGACTGCAGCGTCAGCTCCATATGCCTCCTCTTGCAGTAACTATAGAGGTGTAGCCCAGCTCACCGACCCTGTCAAGCGTGGGCCTCGGTGCGGCAAGGCGACGGATCGGCTTGTGTCGCGCCACGCTAAGACAAATTGAGGGCACCGTGCGTCCGAACCTGCACCGGATTTCGCCAAAGAGATTCGCTGTCGTGTGACTTCATCAATCTGGTATTGGAGACGATAATGTAACGAGCTACACGGGAGTCACATCTTTAACAAGTTATTGCAACTGTTGGCGCAAGCATCGTTGCACGTTTCCAAACAGCTCTAGTGTACCCATGGAAGCGCCAGCATTTTTGTTAATTCCTACGGTCTTGTGGACGGTTAAGTGGACGGATTAAGCGCATAGCGTCTTGACATCTTCACAAGCGCAGGGCCACCACACATTAATTTTTTTGTCAACTGTACCTTCAAGGGAAAAAATCACGTTCGCGATAATTTTAAGTCTCAAATAATGTCAAAGAAGCGCAGATAAAAGCAAGATTGTTGCCAATGATGGCAGAACACGCTGATAACGCCCGAAAAAAGTTGTTGATACAATCGAGGTATCTACTATGTAGACTCCGATGTGTAGAAGAGACAAGATAGCACTGACGTCAACCATGATTAATTATTTATTTGCTCGAAGCTTAGATAAACTAAAGCACATCAAACCGTAATAATGGTTATGTCATTTGTTCAATTGGTGGAGATTTTTTTCCAGGAAACTAACATGGACAGAATGTTGGTGTTTATTTCTGTTGAATTGACTGGACAGTCTGCTTAAGAACTTCATCTTAAATTGGGCCTCTCTGATCAGAGTCTGATCAAAGACCCTTTTTACGTGGGATGCGCACTGGAAGTGAAATAATTGGGGTGTGGGAGTAGATTAGCGTGGTGACGACACGCGAAGATATTCACGCCGGGTTCAGGAATATCTGCTATTAATAGGCGGTATAACATTGATCCCAATATGGAGCCTTGCGGTAGTTCAGCTGTGATTGGCAATGTTAGAGATTTTATGGAGCTATGACTGTAGTGGCATGCCGATGAGATTTGGGAGAGTGCTTGCGATTACAAACTAACGCTGCTATCCAGACACAGTTAATGTCAATAGGGTTTCCCATGCTGAAGGAAAGGATGGCGTGTTTAAGGTTGACAGCGAATTGAAAAATTCTGGGATAATATGGTATTCGTTCCGTACACTACACTGATGGAGGTTATATTCGAATTCTGAGTACCAGACACTGAAAGGTTTTCTGGAAAATTTCTAAAAAGGGTTGGATCGCAGATGGTCGATGCTGTGGGAGCTGGTATCTATTTTGTGGATCTGATCATTCAATTGTCTACCAAGTCGCTATAGATTCAGCATGCATCTTGGACGGTGTCGATCTCGAAATCCTCTTCAATGAGGAAGATCACCAGGTTTTCTGTCGCCCTGATCGGTATTATCGAAATAGCTTCAATTAGCGCCGCGCTTCTGAAATCTCTTTTAATTTTTTCCCACATTGTGCATTTCTTAAAGCGATGTCAACTCTCAACATTCAACACTTTTCAAGTCACCCAGTGGCTTTGAAAAAAAAAAACCAACACATACTTACCATGTGGTGAGCAGCGTTAATTTTGATACTGTTGCAATGCGAACTGAATTTCTCGTTTCTGGCAATCATTCGTTTTAGGGCTGAAAGCGGCAGATGTGATCTGACACTTAGAATTGGTGCTGATGTAAGATCATGAATTATGAGATTCAACAACGACATCTGGTTTTAGTCATCTGTTGTGCAATTGCATGCAATTCCCACGCGCCACGTGGGTCATAACACTTACATACTTACTTATCAGGCAGACGAACCATGAAGGGTCTGAGCCTGAGTAATTGCTGCCTTCCATCGGTGACGGTCCTGGGCACGCTGCTTCCAGTCATCAAGGCCAAGCTGTCTTACATCCGCGATGACTTGGTCTTTGTACCGGAGGTTCGGTCTTCCTCTCCTTCTCGAACCAGGAGGCTCGGATTCGAAGACCCTCTTTGCTGGAGCGTTGTTGCCCATTCGCTCGATAAGGCCGAGCAAATGTAGTCGACGGATTTTCGCCTTGGTGTGCGGTAGATCGTTTTTCGCTCGATAGCATATATTTTGTCTTGTCCTCGTTGACCTTAAGACCAGCTCGTTTCGCCTGTTCCTCAATTGCCGTGAAAGCTTCCACTATGGCTCGAAGGGACCGCGCGATAATGTCGATGTAATCAGCGTATCCTAACAGCTGGACTGACTTGTAGAAGATAGTGCCTTCCGTGTTGACTTTTGCCCGCCGCACTACCTTCTCCAGTACCACATTGAAGAAATCACACGACAGCGCATCTCCTTGCCGAAATCCGGTGCAGGTTTCGAACGGTTCAGAGGTTTTTGAACCGAACTGCACGGTGCATCGCGTATGTGTTAGCGTGGTGCGACACAACCGGATCAGTTTTCCCGGGATCCCGAATTCGGCCATCGCTTCGAATAGCTCCTTGCGATGAATGCTGTCGTATGCGGCCTTAAAATCGATGAACAGATGGTGAATATCGATTTGAAACTCGCTTGTCTTCTCCAGGATCTGCCTTAGTGTGAAGATTTGGTCTATAGTCGATTAGCGGGGCCGGAAGCCGCACTGGTACGTACCGATTAGTGCGGTGCAAAACGGCTTTAGACGTTCACACTGTGGGTCATAATACTATTTGTATATTGGTCTCCAATGATTGGTGTGAAATAAATTCAATTCTCAAGTTCTACAACCAATTTTAGACTGGCACTGACAAAATGCAACGAACACTGCACTGATTCTGGACAATGGCGATGGTACACATCGAGTTTAATGGCTCTCATGTGTTTCAATCAATTACAGATAATTGTGTGCATATTCTTGTCATGCGTTTTATTGGCAGCGCATTGTCATACGTTGTGAAATTAAAACAAAGGGATCGAGGCAGTTATGTGTACATCCATTTCGTTGTCATCTGAGACGAAACTTTGACGGTTTAGCTGACATTGGCGAGTTGAAGTATAATTAGTGCGTAAGGTTTAGCAGATGTGAACTTTAGATGGTGAGGATTAAATGGGATGGGATCAATTCAACACGAGTTGCTTGGCTATGCGGAGCATCCTATGTCAGCTGACCATTAACGCTTTGGTAGAGCAATCATGTCCAGCTATGGTAGATGCTTTACAGTAGCGATTGGTATGGTTGGTATGTCGCCACCCGGAGTGCAGAATTAGAACCCTTCCTTCCAGCGAGTTCGTCCATTCTTTGGAATATCACAGTGTCCCTTAACCCACACAAGTAGGATGTTAAAATAATTGGCCATTTTGTTAAGAGACAAGCGGCAATCACGGGAAGTCTTGGAATTGAATGTGACTGAGCTTAAGAGATTTGATTGCGGATGACGGTATCTGTTCCTGATACCACATTCATAGCCAGCATAGAGCTTCCATGATCGCTATAGTTTCAGCCTGGAAGACGCTACAATGGTCTAGTTGCTGGAAAGACAACTGGATGTTCAGATCCAGTACCCACAGCTCTTCGATCCATCTGTAAAAATTCGCAGTGGACCCTCCTGTCTGATGTTGAGACTCTAAGTAAGACCTGGGGTGGATGCTGGTTAAGAGATTCTTCTCGAAGAGGAGCTGAGGTATCATGAGGTTGGTACCCAAGCGTAGATCCATAGAGTTATAAATGCTAAGGATCGTAGAGTGTCCAGATTTTAGTTCTTTTAGCAATCTCAATCTGATCGCTGTGTTAGCTGCTTGCTATCTAATCTACTAACTAGGTCTAGATCAGTGGTATGTTAAGGAGTATGTTTAAAGCAGCGGAGGTGTGAATATGAAGCCTAGGAATTTTGCGCTGCAGTTCAGCTTTAGAGGTGTCCAATATAATTAGGGAGATTCATAGTCAGGACTTTTTTGTGCATTTAGGCCCCGATTTGCCCCCATTCCATGGTCTAGTATATCAAAACCAGACAAGCCCTCATCCTAGTCGATGGCGCTGGCGTCTTTGCAGAGTGCGCCAACGTAAGACTACACACCTTGTTAGGTATAATTTTCTTCCTAGTCGCCAAGCACTGATATGGAGACAAATTTAATTCAACAATCTCTAAGAACTAAGATGCTCAGGTACCAAGCATCGTGTAGTGGTACAGGAACACTACGAATTTTCGCATACAGTCGCTTCCCAAACTCTAGCATCACCTCCACCCTTCTATCAGCATATCTCCCTGGATAAGAGTACGTAACCAATATGCATAATAATAATAATATGGGTGGCGCTACAGCCCATAGAGGGCCAGGGCCTAGCTTCTCAGCAACCACTTGTGTTGTGCTTGCTATTGTTCTCAGACGAGTGGAAGGGACCTATAGTTGTATGCCCACTCCGAACGGTCAAGTTTGAGCAGCTTTTTCTAGGAAGGAAATGCTCTTTGAGCATTGTCAGAGGTGGGGTCGTGAAAATTATTTTTCCCGCTCAGAGCTGGAATCGAACCTACGACGTCAAGGTTAGGGTCGACGCGCATACCCACAACTCCACGGGCCACCAATATGCATACAAGGCTATAAAATAACCCGCACATGCTCTCCAGCAGCTTGCAACCCGCATGAACAAGTCTATCATTGACAAAGAGGTTACAATCGGTTGTTTTCTGGAGGCAACACCGACACAGGCATCCCCAGCACATGAGCAGATAATACCCCATGCAAATAAATACAACATATTCTCAGTCACTCAAATACCTCGGATTAACACTAGACACATTGACGAATCCAATACTCACTTATGGGCTACCAACAGTTTGGTGGAGTAAAACAAGGCGAACAACTGCACAAGCCAACCTTAAGACTAGCTTGTACCAGCATCACATGACTAATGAGACCATCCCCACAGCAGTACTAGAAATCATCACAAGCATTCCACAAATTCATCTGAAGATAAATAAAGACGATACGGTTAAAGGCTACAATCTCATCACAGAAGATGATTCTAACTCCAGGCTCATTCACTCTGACATTCTTAACCAACTGAACAGGCATACAAGCCTGAAAATATCTGTCGTAGGCAACAGTCTTATATACAACTTCAGTCAGAACTATAAGGTCTCATTAGCATCACGACACAACTGGGAACAAGACAAACCCAACACCCACTTTCATCGGCGATTTCTCCCTCTGGTACACATAGCTCCAAAACAGAAGAAGGCGTTGGACAGGAGTAAATGGAGTCGACACCATATACACAGCACGAACAGTCACTATTACGTATTTCAAGCAGAGAGCTTCGCAATTGAACTCTTCCTCAGAGAAAGCCCTCAAAATCTATGTTAAAGCTAGCTAGTATATAATTGTAGGTACCATTTAGGTCGCCACCAACTATAGAGAAGAACAGGTGGTAGGGACGCACTATTTACGTTTGTAGCTAACTGAAGGCCTTGCTTAGCCTTTAAACAAATTCCAGAAAGGGATAATTCAGGAATGCGAACCTTCTCTCGCGGTAAAAGCGATCATCGATGAACATGCCAGACAAAGGTCAAAGAAGGCATTCTTATGACCCGAACTCGCGTTGGCACTACCGGCGCTGGCTGCTTACGTTGCATTTCCTCTGCTAGTGCCCAAATTTTTCTTGGATCAGGTGGCAGCTATTCAGTGCTGATGAGGCGCCTGCTGGCTTTCTTTTGGAAGAGCATGAAAATTCAGTAAATGCTGCCATTACAATGGAACAGTGTTTTGAGTGTGAGTGCTCCAGTGAAACCTTCAAAAGGAGAGTTCATTCTGACTGAAGCTATGGGGAAAGGTATGAGGGGGAGAAATGAAGTCAATCGACTTGACAACATTGTTGAGCAAACAAACACTATTGATTGGTCTTAATTGCAAGGATGTATGCATGCTAACATGAGTCTTTACCGGACAGAGCTTTTTTATGGCTCTATGACTTTTGCAGAAGTTGCAGACATGAAGAGGAAATAGAAACGTCCGCTCCGTGACTATCGAACAGCAAAGAAAAGAAGTTCTTGGGTAAACACTCCTTCGTAGACCTAGAGGACTAAACTTTAAGGAACGGACCAACTCTGGCTTAAGTGCGACTGCTGATAACCACTGCTCTTGTGCAGCGGACAGGAAGCACATCTTGATCACCAAGGCCAACTCATCGAGAAATGATCAGAGTTAGGGAATAATGTTTCCAGACGAGCTTGAGGTAATAAATGTTCAACTCTGTTGTCTTACGAAGCAAAGACGATGGCGTCGAATTTTTAATCTAAACAACACTAGGGGCAATTTTTGACTAAAGCATCAACAATCCTCAATTCATTCTCATTCCCTTCCTGAGGCCCAGTTGATACACATTTCCAACGCGTAATGACGCTTCTTTATCGTTCCCCATTTTTTGTTCCTCAATTAACTGTCTGCCACCGGCTTTGTGCTTTGGCCACCCACTTTGATGGCAACATTTTCCTCGACACCGCAGTGAAAATTCAATTTGTGGACCACAGACAGTATCCGTAGACTCCATTAGGCAGCATTTGCTCCTGCCAACCCCATTCCATGTTCATTTAACCACGAAATGTTCCAGTCAAATGCACAAATTCGTTCCATACTTTCTCCTTGCGATTGTCTCGGCCGTGCCAAAGATCGCGCCCGAATTCATTGTTTCCTCGTGGATCAGCGCAAGGAATTAAGCGCCCAAACTTCCTCAACTCACACCGAGATGTTAATTTCATTTAAACGGAAATCGGACGTGCCATACAATGTGCCATGTTCGCGCTGTAAAAATGTATTTTACGTCGACGGACATTATTATAATCCTGCAGGATGCACAGCACAGCGGGTTTAACGACTTTGAGAGGCGAGGCGAGCACCGCTGCCATCTGTAAGGCGGAACGCATAAAGCGAAGCATACAAAACAAAAAAACTAAAATCCCATTATCTCTTAAATTGTCTGGCGCTGTTACTGCTTGGCGGATGTACGAGTACGATGCGCGTGAACGATGTCCCATCCCTTGGGTGTGTGGTTAACTTCTTCTGGCATCGCCTTAAGTGGAGCCTTTCCATGCATAACAAATGAGCTTAAGTTCATGGGTGTTGCTGGTTGCACTGCACTATGTTGCACTTGTTAAATGCCGCCTTCGCTTGAAGTTTAATCGTTGGGCGGGAGCGTTCAGAATCATTTTGAAGTTCTGCTGGGGGTAGATGGTGTGGCAAATCGCCAAATATACTGGTTGGTATTTAGGATTCCTTGAGTTCCATGAAAGGAATTGTGGGGACTTTGTTGCTGGCGTCTCTTCGTTCGATTTTGTCACGAGCTTAAGTCTACGTACATTTGTTATGGTTGGGCTAATTTTGTGTTCTTTGGAAAACGATGCTTCGAGGGCTACCCCATATTACCTAATGAGGACCATCCGCTCAAGGCGGCAGTGTTGAAAAAATTAAGCCTCAACCAAGATTCGTTGAGCTGTCAAAATGTTGAAAATTTAAGTATCACATGAGAGGTAGTCTGGTACTTCGTCTGCCTCGACTCCGCAATATATAGATCATAGACAAAATAAATCTGGACAAGCGCTATGTTGCGGCACCCTAAGAGTCCTCCTCCGTGAAGAGGATGATACCGGTGGCACGCAGGCAGTTGCACTTCGCAGCTTGTCTCCTTTAAAAGCATGGCCTTCGCCCTCCCTACAAACATTACAATCAAGTCGAGATTGTGTCTCGAGCAGTTGCACCTTAAAGCCGGAAACTACTTGCGTAAAACGTCCCAGGCCGCATTTTGAGCTGTTTGATTGTTAATTGAGTGACACGGCCCAACATAATATTTGCATCGATAACATCAAGGAGGAGAGGATTCAATGATGGTCTGTAAGCCGACAGTGGCTTGGCAGGCTATGTGGATCTGGACAATATTTTTCATCTATATAACGTAGTTACAGAGTCTGGAAGTCCGGAATGGAATCTCAAGAATTTCACATAAAACCGAGCTGACCGGTTTCAGATTTGACTTTCCGGTCTGTTTCATACATCATACATCTGAAGGTGTACTCGATTTTAAAGTTTCTAACATTTCGCCATCCGGTCGTGGCAACTGTTTTACGAGCAGTCCTACTTCGGGGAGGAGTCGTAGAATATACGCGGTTAAGGCAAGCATGTAGTAAGGGTTGACTAAGGTCATGAGCTTAAAGCTGGTTTAAGGAAAGAGAGAGAAACCTGTTCGCTTAAGGTTGGCCCCCAAGTTTGAGTATCGTGGACGCTGTGGCTTAAAACCGAAAGTCGCAGGGCTAGGTATAGATGGGCCTGCATGTCTAAGCGTTAAGGTCTATGAGCTTTGGTGACTCCGAAAAGTACTTCCGTGAAAGGTATTAATTCAAATCTGTGTGGAGCTGCAAATGACCTGGAGCTACGATCCAAAGAGAATCAGAGGTGTTCGATGGGCCTCACCACTCCACCGAGCTGGAGAAAAAGGTCCATAAGCTTATTTCAAAACTTGATACTTGAACAATTGTTTCTTCGAAAAATGGTTTAAGCAGTAAGCTTATTGGTGTAAGCCTACTCGGTAGGCGATCACGTGAATCAACTCAACATTTCATTCACCTTTCTCAGGATTGAAGGAAGGCAATAAAGCTATTTCTGGAACTGCGCAAAATTACGCCATTAATAAAGAGTTCCACCAAGACGCCAGTTGAGTTGCTAACCCTTTAATCTACGCAGCATGAATCTCAATCGCGGGCATGGGCTTCATATTATTTGGCACAACGGTAGCTTTTTAATGTACCTCGTCGTTGTTAATTTTGGTCTCGCTCGGCAATCTCACAACTAGAGTTGAACCAACGGCCTAGTTTTGGTTTCGTGCTAACTAGGAGGAGCGCATACAAAATAAAATGAGATCTATCAAGTCAGCAGGTGCATTTACGTCTCCATTGAGGAAACATAGAACCAGTAAATAGACATAAAAACGAATTTATATAGCTCCAGTCGGTATTCTCTACTCTCATTCAATGTCGAAAAAGGTTTAAGGCAAAGCGACACGCTATCATGTGACTTTGTCAAGATCATACTTGAGAAGATCGTGTAAGATTCAAACGTAAACACCCGAGGCACGATCTTCCGAAAGTCCGTTCAAAAGCTTGCTTACGCGGACGATATTGACGCGATTGGACGAACACAGCGAGCCGGCAATAAAGCGTTTGCTGGCATTGAAGCGGAAGCGGCTAAAATGGGTCTAGCGATAGGGCAAAACAAAGTACATGCTGTCATCACGAAAGGACGTGCAACATCGACGTCTCGGACAGAGCGTCATAATCGGTAGCAGAAACTTTAAGGCAGTCAAGGACTTCGTCTGCCTAGGCTCTGGAGTAAATAAAGACAACAACACCAATACCGAGATCAAGCGCAGAATAACTCCTGCTAATCGCTGCTTCTTTGAGTTCAAGAGGCAGTGGAGTAACAGAGACTTTGTATAAAACTCGCTCAACTCGCTATTGAAAGCGGATGAAGAAGCTCTTGGTTGTTTCGAGAGAAAAGTTCTGCGTACGATCTTTGGTCCTGTTCGCGTTGATGATGTGACTACGAACTGTACGGGCTGTACAACGGCTGTACAAACGAAACGTCTTCGGATCCTACGCTTAAGATGGCTAGGTCCCGACAGCTCCGTCCCGAAAAGTCTTCGACACCGAGCCATTGAGGCAGCGCAACAGAAGACGTTCTCGCACGAGATGGCGCACAAAAGTGGAAAATGACCTTTATCAACTTATTGTGCGCAGCTGGCGAAAGATCGTGCTGGCTGGAGGTGCATGTTGGTTGAGGCCCAAGTCCACCCCGGACTGTAGCGCCAATCAAAGAAGAAGAAGTCGGTATTCTCGTATTGGCACATTGTTCTCCGAGATATTTCATATTGACTGTTTGATGATCGGAGAATGAGAATCTAGCTGACACCAGACAATGATCTGACGTTTCAAGGAGTGTAGAAATTCTGACTGCATGTTTCATTCCGCCAGTTTTCAGTGTGAGAAGACTCAAACGCCATTGTCTTCCTCTTCTGCTTTGGCGGATGTGCCCTTAACCGGCACTGAAAGAACTTTAATCCAAAACTACGGTGCTGCTCCTGTATAGCCGGAACAAGCACAGCAAAACAACGCCGCTGTTGATGGAACTGTACTGAATTTTGCCCGGAAGTCAAAATCAATAGCGACGATCGCACGAACATCAAAACAAAACAAAAGAATATCAAAACAAGATTATACTGGTTTCCGTACGAATACGAGTAGATATATTGCGCAAAACAAAAATAATCGAAAATGAACCTTAAGCTCCGTGCATCTGTGTATTTATCCCGCCACAGTTTTCAAAGTATGCAAGCTCAACATGAGTCCTGGTCTGGGCGTTGTTGTTAGAATTTGCAGAGAAGTGTCGAATGTAACTGGTTGCACGGTTGGCAGTGTTCCGTGCAATGGCGGTAAGTACAGTGGTCCCTTGAACTGAACGGCGCCCACTTTTGGGTCAACGCTTGCCGACTGGCCAGCAGTTGCCAAGAACTCAACACAAATGAAAAAAATTAACGCCTTCGAAGCCATGATGGCAGTGATAAGTAGCTATACACGAACGTTGATGTAGCAAGACTGAAATTCGCGGAATGCCAGACGTATTGTTCTTGGCGATGGATTAAATTGCTTGGTGGTAAAGCTAAACGAGAAAACTAGTTTATTGAAACCGAAAGAATCAAATAAATTTTATGAATATGTGATGAGAAAGACGTGTTTAGTCATTTGTACAGTGCATCAAAGCTGTTTCCATCGCCATTGCCCACGTTCGATTGACAGCTGTCAAATTAGGTTTGAACCAACTGGCTGAATACACTGCTATGTTTTCGACCAACAAGATACGTCTGTTCATCGTGTAAACCAGGAGTAGGTGACATTTTTAAAAGCGTTCTTGCGGCTTGAAGGAGCTAACAGGGATCGTTGTGCGATTTGCTCTGTTCTCGGAATTTGGTGGTAATGTCTTACCGACATCACGTGCTGTAAAAGGGTGGAAGGAGCTAAGAGTTTTCTTTCGTCACGTATTGCGGCCGGAGGAGAATTGATTCAGATCTCTTTATGAGAGGAAATAAGTTGACTACATGAAGCAACACAACGACATGACAAACAAAGCGTCTTGCATTGGTTTCGAATACCTTTCAACATTTCTCAAGTGCGTCCACATAAGATAGTACCAAACGACAAGAACGGCGGTAGTGATTGTACTTTGTAGACAGTGTCGGCCCTACCATATGTGCAAGATGTGCAAATGCACAGGGCGCAGTGTGTCTTGGGTACATTGTGAACACCAAAGAAGACCACACACAAGAACCTTTATCGAAAAAAGGCAAAATAAGAAATCTCACTCAAACGATGGGCGAAACGCGTAGAAATAAGATCTATAATAATAATATGGGTGTCGCTGCAGGCCGTAGAGGGGCAGGGCCTATCTACTGTTCTTACACGAGTGGAAAGGACCTACAGTTCTAGATCGACTACGAACGGTCAAGTTTGAATGGCTCTTTCTAGACAGGAAATACTCTTTCTGCATTGTCAGTGATCCGCAGTGGTGTGGTCGTGAAAACTATTTGAGTCGTACAGACCAGTGATTGAACATGCGAATTCGATAGTGAAGTGCATTGTGGCCGAAGCACATACTCACCAAATATGTAAAATCTGCACGGGGTAAAACTACATCATGTGTCAAATGTTAACAGTATTATCTCCGCTTCTTCTTCTTCTTCGTGTGCCACTACAGTCAGAGGTGAACTTGGGCCTCGGTCAACAATCCTCTTCAGCTGGCACGATCCTTAGCCAGCTGCCTCCAATTTGGCACTCCAAGTTGGTTGAGGTCCTTCTCCACTTGAGTGTGCCATCGGGTTCGTGGTCGTCCTCTATTGCGTTGTCCCACTGGTTCGGAGTCGAAGACTCTTCGGGCTGGAGTAGTGTTGTCTTAGGCGTTGAATCCGTAAACGCCTGACTAGACTAATGTCGCTGTACAGCCCGTACAATTCGTGGTTGAATCTTCTTCTCCAGGAACCTTCAACGCAAACAGGACCAAAGATTGAACGCAGAACTTTTCTCTCGAAGAGACCAAGTGCGTCTTCATCCGCTCTTGAGATAGTCCAGGCTTCAGCGCCGTACAGCAGGACAGGGATGATCAAGATCTTATATAATGTGATCTTGGTCTTTCGGGAGAGGGCTCTACTACTCAATTGCCTCTTGAGCACAAAGAAACAGCGGTTGGCAAGAGTTATTCTGCGTTTGATCTCGGTACTGAGAACTTGTTCGCACTATTAACTTGGGAGCCAAGGTAGATGAAGTCCTTTACTACCTCGAGGTTGTAGCTGCCTATGGTGACGTTCTGACCGAGTCGTCGATGTTGTGTGTCCTTTCTTGATGACAGCATATACTTTGTTTTGCCCTCATTCACCGCTAAACCCATTTTTGCCGCCTCCGATTCAATACAAGCAAACGCTTCATTGACGGTTCGCTGAGTTCGGCCAATCACGTCAATGTCGTCCGCATATGCTAGCAGTTAAACGGACTTTTGGAATATCGTGCCTCTAGTATTTGCGTGTGAGTTATGCAAGACCAAGTACAATGTTAAAACAATCACATGACTGCGCGTCGCCTTACCTAAAACCTTTTTTGACATTGAAGGTCTCGGTGAGTTCGTTACCGACATTGATGGAGCAGCGAGAGTTCTCCATCGTCATCCTGCACAATGTGACGAGTTTGGCAGGAATGTCAAAACTAGACATGGCGTTGTATAGCTCCTCTCTATGCATGCTGTCATATGCGGCATTAAAGTCGACAAATAGGTGGTGGGTGTCGGCCTGCATCTCTTGGGTTTTTTCGAGGATCTGCCGTAATGTGAAAATTTGATCGATAGTGGACTTCCCAGGCCTGAAACCGCACTGATAGGGACCTATCATGTTGTTGACGAATGGTTTCAGGCTCTCACACAGAACGTCAGAGAAGATCTTGTAGGCGATGTTAAGGAGACTTATCCCCCGATAGTTGACGCAGTCAAAGGGGTCTCCTTTTTGGTGGATATCCGCTTAAAAAACCAAAAATATCATTATTGGAAGACTTAAGCCCTCAGTTTTTCACTTTCCCAATTAAAATCCGCCTCTCAAGTCAATGTTCATTCATTTACGCCCATCTTCACATGTTCCCTTCACCTTGCCAGAAGGCCAGAAAAATTAGCTTACGTAATTGAACCGGCAACTGAAGATGGGCGCTAAACATAGTGCTTGCACAGGACGCTCATTGAGCTTGGACCGGGCTTGGGAGAAGATTGGTCAAATCTCAGTCTAACTTCACATGTCGATGTCATGCCTCCAACCCAGAACATTATTTGTGTTTTTTAACCAGTTCTCACCCAGACCCGTGAAGCTATTCAGGTGCTAGAGCTCCACAAATAACAAATACTCTAATTCTCTTCTTGTCGTTCATTTTCGGGGCTAATCATGTCGATTATGGAATCCGGTGGATTCAAACGGATCGGATCGCAACTCATTTGATTCGAATTGAAAACGTAACAAAATGAGTGAGTGCGGATGAGTTGCGTTTTCTATAAAAGCAATTTTATGACACTACTTCATCGACATCTGCTCACTTTCTGGATTGCGTTTTCTAAAATAGGAAAACATGCGGATGCGCAGTCAATCTGACGGATTCTATAATCGGCATGAATATTAATTTGTTTAACCATGCAATCAGGGATCGTTTGCACAATTTCTTTATTCAGGTGATTTTGTTGCTTTTCCGTGTTATGCATTAAACATAAGTGTCTTCATGGAATTTAGTGCGTACAGAGGAAAATTGTGTTGCTTTATCAGCTCTTGCTTAAGAGTGTAATTTGTCATTAAGTCGCCTAAGCGGACGTCTTATCTCTATAATCTTGGTTTAAGACCGTGCGAAATTCAGTTCTCACCTTCACTGCATGGGTTTTAGAAAATCATGGAGGACATCCGGTGCTTTATCGAATTATTGCCGTCCACAACAGAACTCTTTTCTGGCTTAATAAATATGTCAGTAAGCAAAACAGCCATGTCCAGTGTGATGAGCAACAATGATAATAAGATGAAGAACGTTATCGTCATCGAACGTTGCGAGAGTACATTAAAAAACTACCTAAAGCTGGTTTTTCCTTCCAAATTTTAAAAAATTATGTGATATTATTTTAATCAATTGTATTTATATTATAGCAGTAAGGTACTTTTACCATATCTCTGTAATTCAAAATTTTAAAATTGTATGAATTGCAGATCTTATGCCACAATAAAAGAAATGTTAAATGTTGTTACCTAAAGATGATGAGGTAAACTCAATTCTGTCCCTCTGCTGCCTTCATCAATGTGAGTTTATCTTTAATGTACCATACGAACCTCTGCTACACTCGAGAAGTTGGACTTCGAGCAGGAAGAGTGGATTCAAATGACGAAGCCCACTTGACATCTCCGACTCTAACTTTATAAATGTGTTGCTTGCCGAATTCTAGATACCTCTGTGACAATTACAGAGAGTCTCGTGAACATATCACATAAGGTTTCTGTAAAAAAAGGCTATGATGAGTCAATATCGGGACATCCAAAAGACGACACACTGTCTAGCAATTTCTTTGACGCCATTCTCGAGAAGATCGTGCGGAACCCAAACGTGAACACCGGAGGCCCGATCTTCTACAAAACTGGGCAATTACTCGTATATGCCGATGAAGGAATAACGCAACGGGCTGTTAGTGATACGTTTGTGAGAATCGAAAAGGAAGCGGCCAAGATGGGGCTTGCGGACAATGAGAGTAAAACAAAGTATATGCTGTCTTGTCTACCAAAAAGGTCCGCCAACGTCGACGCCTTGGACAAAACGTCACTAGAAGACCACGCTGGCCAATGGCTGTATTTTTTGGAATTGAGAGGCCATTGAGGAGTAAACCCCTAACAAAGATATCCTCATATAAGACCCTGATAGTACCAATATTGCTGTAGGGCGGAAAAGCATCCTCACTAATTAACGCGGACGAGAAGAGACGTGGTCGCTTCGTGATGTAAGTCCTTCGAATTATCTTTGCGCCCGTATGTAGTGATGGTTTCTGGAGGAGGAGACTGAATAACGAACTGTACGGGTTGTACAGCGAGATCGATCCAGGCTCTCGTCTCAGATGGACAATGCGCACCAATGTTTCCGCCCGAAAAGTATTTGACTCCAACCCCAGGGACAACACGGTAAAGGAAGACCACACCTCCGATGGCGCACACAGCTGGAAAGGAACCTCATCAGTGGCTGGAAGGTAGCTCAATATCAGGCTAGATGGAGTGGCATGTTGCCTGAGGCTTAAATCCACCACGGACTTCAGTGTCCAAAGAAGAAGAATAGCTTTTCGATGCTGTAAGAAAATAATGTACTATTGTTGTGGATTTCATTTTTGTTAAACGATAGATTAAGAAGGTCTGTGCATGCATCTGTACACAAACTCTTGCTTTTTTTAAGCTTTGAGGTCCTTTACCGGTGACGTACCGCGATCGATATGCGGTCTAATGGTTCCCAAAGCTTAAGTAGTGCGCGTCTTCACTGTGATGTGCTGCATATTTTTGACTAAGTTTTGGTGTCCGTTCATAAACTTCCCGAACTTCAGGTTTGTGAAATAAAATGTTCGTTGTCGAGATACTCGCGTCGTCACCCCCGTTTGATCAGCAAGTGGGTGTGTGTCTTTAAAGTGTCATAAGACTGTGAGATCTTAAGACAAGCTGCTCAGAATGTTTCACTAATGAGTGAATAATACCCATAGTCATGAGTATTGGTTATTGTGAATGCATTTCAAAGACTCTATCCACCAAGAAAACAAAAGAAACCGAATATCCCATACAACAACGATTCTCACATTAAGTCCGAACATCAAAAGGAGCACTTTGAAATTACTCCCCAACCATTTGAAAGCATCCACAAAGCACCATCAAATGGCCAATTTCCCTTAAAACCCCGCCAGCAGCACACTCACTTGCGATCCTAGTCGCACAGAGACTCTTCAAATTTACGACGCAATCTAAGAAGCATTCAATGAACCATAACAACCACGACGAAGTAATTACGTAACCCCACTATCTCCGCCATATGTGGCGCGGGTAAGTTATGCGAGGAACTAACCCCTGTGCTGCCGGCAGAACGGGTCATAATGTAGTTCAAAGCCCATTACCCCACCCACGCTCGTATGCTCGTATGCAAATACACGAGCGGGGGCGTCTTAATTCCACACCCAAGGTAACAGCTTCCAATTATGACAATGGCACGGTCACATGAACGCAGAGACTCTAGTTCGCTGGAGAACGGATTACTGCTTGAAATATGGTTATGACGATTATTTTCGAAATTTCCAGCTTCCTGTTCGGGGATGGCGACTCTGTCCGCTGGCGGGTGGAACGCGATGGCATGCGAACGAATTTAAAGAAGCCAAACACTCAGCAATCACCCACCCTCCTGGGGGCCGCCACGCCGACTGGCGCACTGTCCTGCGTTTTATGTGCCGCCCCGTAAAGGTACGGTAATTAATTTCGTTGTTGCGAATGTGTCGGACCTTCCAGGATATGTCCGTAATTGTCATCGACACAGCGAACCGCAATAAACATAAAAGTTAATGACTGAAGGTAACCGCCGGCTGTTTGCCGGAGCCTTTCGAGAGATTGTGCTCGGCACGTGATACGTGAAGGAGCAACTTGCGTTCGGGCTAGTTGCGGAGCAAACAGCCAAGTGACCCCGGACGCGGACTAATTAATTCGTCCAGCGAACGGATCTGCTGTCGGCGTCTGCCGTCAAGTCGTAATGTCAAACAGCCCGAAACGGTCAAGCCATTAGCGCGCAATTCGGTGAAGCTATTCACGGATCAGGATCAGATTTTATGTTTCTTTAATTTTGGTCTATTTTTTCATTCGGTGACGGACCAGACGGGGGAACACTTCAGTTGCGGTTTATGGTCTTCTGTTGGTAAGTACCTTCACTTGGGATGTCGTCATTGACTGGCGGTAAGCACTCACGGGGAAATTGAAATCAATTCAAGACAGCCCGCCGGGCAACGCATTGATGAACCTGATGTGCTGGCCAGGATGACAATAATTCTGGAGGTGTGTTCTTCCTCGTTGGTATCGATAATGTTATGCCTTTGAGTGATCCAGGTAAATGTGGAATGCAATGTAGAATGAAGGACTAGTATGATTACCGATGAAATAAGAAAATTCGTCTCAAGGAGGAGCAGCTAGCTACGGTTCCTTATCCAGGAGCCTTGAATAAGAGGCAAGGAAGAGAGAGAATTATCATCATCATCATTTTCTGACCCGCATGGGTAAAGCACGCACTAGAGATCTTATGGCTACTCGGTCCTCCGCCATCGACTCACAACCAATCCATTTTTACCTAAAATGAAAAGGAAAGGTGACAAGACGCACTCTTGGCGAAATCCAGCGCCCACGGTGTAAGGTTTTGATTTAGCACTGTTAACCCGAACATAGCTGCAACAGTTTATGTATAGCGACTGAATGGCCCTTTAAAGAGGTTCCCCAGAGTTTACAGCGAGGCACTACAGAGCAGCTGTAGATTAGCTTGATATACTCTCAAGCGTTTCCGAGTACCATTCTTAGAGTAAAAAGCCAATCGGTTGTGCTTTCCTGGATTCGACCACAGCTCTAGAGCGCGCCTCTAACACCGTACACTTTCCTGAGGGAGATTTAAAAGCGGCATGCCCCTGTGGAGCAATGTCTTTTGTTCTCCTTTTTGAAAAGAGGAAGAATCAACCCTGTTTGCCAATCGCTAGGTATCTCGCCGCAGGTGTACGAGGAACTAAGGGAGTTTGTCTACCCCGGGGCAAATGTAAACTCCACGAATGACATCGTAGTGGAGATCCGACGTAGAATCGCCCTTGGCAACCGATGCTACTTCGGTCTGTCAAAACAACTGGGCTCCAAGCTCCTGACTCGAAGGACCAAAGTCTTGCTCCACAAAAACCTTATTCTGCCAGACCTACTTTATGGAGCCGAAAGCTGGACATTAAGTAAGGCTGCAGAGCTGATTCTTGGTGCCTGCGAAAGAAAAATTCTACCTCCCGTCTGCGAGGAAGGCGAATGGAGGAGAAGACATAAGTGTAGTAAGTAAGACAGCTTGGCCTTGATGGCTGGAAGCAGCGTGCCCAGCACCGTCACCGATGGAAGGCAGCAATTGCTCAGGCTCAGACCTTTCATGGCTCGTCTCATGAGTCTGCCATCCTCAGTGCCCCGTTCGGAACTGAGCAGCTCGGAAAAGTGCTGTAAAATTTCTCCCTCATTGTACAGCAACACACCGTCCTTGGAGTTGACTCCTTCGATTGTGTCGAATTTCCTTCCTCTGAGTCGGTGAATGGTTTGCCTTTTCGCTTTTAAATTTCTCTCTGAACTCCTTTTAAGGCTGCTCCTAAGCTGCTCGCACAGCCATTCTCCGCGCCTCTGTGTACCGATCACGAGAAGCAGAGTCCGGCAAGCGAGTCCAGTCTCTGTAGGTCCTCTCCTGATGGCTTCTTGATCTCAGGGTGTTTCAAACAACGCAGTTATTTTTTTTTGTCACCATCAGCCTCCATTCCAAGTCGAATTACTCCACAAACACAAACTGTTGAAAACAGTCGCCATTCTTCCTCAACATGCAATGGGACAGCAGGAATTCGTTCAAACCTTTCCAATATGTGCCGTGAATAGTTCTGCAGTTTCTCCCGCCGAATGCATGTAACCAATCTTGGTTTGCGCCTTGGCAGAAGAGGTGCTCTATCAAGGATGCTCAGCATTCACAACATCAGGTAATGATAAGTAGACAGTTCAGCCTCTCCCAACACATCACAAACCATCCGTTTCATACCCGAAGGTCTCACAAAGAGATCTATCAACGATTTCTGTTGAAGACTCTGACGGTGCCAAGTGCATGGATGTCTTTTTGTGAAAAGAAGGTGTTTGTTATGGAAATGTTATTTGAACAGCAGAAATGTTGACTATTACATTCTGACCAGCGTCGGATTCAAGTCCGATAAGCCATCCTCGGTGCACTGTGCGTTTGAATAGTATTTGAGCAAAGAGATGCGGTATCGTGTGACTTCCTCACAAAGTTTTGTAGTGGAGGCGTGCACGGCGATTGAAAAACAAGCGGAACGTCATACTTAGTGGTGCCGAAAGTTAGATATAAGCAAGACAACAGAGCTGATTGTTGAATTCTAAGTTCCCGCCTGTAATCGAGAGCGTTGGTTTTACCATGGGACAAATTCACTTCCGCACTCATACAGTTGCAAGTGTACCCGGCCCGGATGGTATTCCCCCAAGACTTCTGAAGAGGTGTTTCTCCAAATTCGCACTCCAAATTGGTTGAGGTCCTTCTCCACTTGAGTGAGCAATCGGCTTCGTTGTCGTCTCTATTGCGTTGCCCCAGTGGTTCCGAGTCGAATACTCTTCGGGCTGGAACAGTGTTGTCTTAGGCGCCTGACTAGACTCCCGTCGCTGTACAGCCCGTACAGTTCGTGGTTGAATCTTCTTCTCCAGGAACCTTCAACGCAAACAGGACCAAAGATTAAACGCAGGACTTTTCTCTCGAAGAGACCAATTGCGTCTTTATCCGCTCTTAAGATAGTCCAGCCTTGGGCTTGGTCTTTCGGGAGAGGGCTCTACTACTCAATTGTAGAGCCGTCTAGTCCGGTCTATCCCTAAAGTTTTTGTTAAGTAAAATGTTTCCTAACTCTGTCTAGCTTGTTTTTATTCTGCGACCGCATGTGATAATCCGTCTAGATAGTGGAAGAAGAGCATTCTGTATGAGGTCTACTGCAACGTCATGTTAATCGCATTTGAATTCCTGCTACTCGAGCACCCCGCACATTCACACACATGATGGTTAAATGTTCATCTTCGCTCTTCAGCCCACTCATCACCCAAAGCACACATCCTCGTCCGGGAATCCAATTTACGACGTCAACCACAAGCCAAACACTCATCGCTCGACCATCGTTATAATTAATACACAAAGAGGTCGCTGGTCGTTCCACACGCTCTTCTGGAATTCGGTTTTATTCGAGCAAACAGTGAAGATCTTTTGAAAATATCAAAATGACCGGAAATCAAATTGCATCCCTTGTCCCCTGGCGCGCACACGGCACAACGGTCGCCCCGTCAATTCGAAGAGCATACATGTTGAGTCACAGATGAAGCACGACACACGACCCATGTCTTCCTGTCTTGTTGTTGCTGTTGTTGACTTTATGTGTCCATCGCGTCGGTGGGTTCTTCTCATTCCGTATCCTTAAACCGCTGACATGTTGACTGTGGGATGACATAATTTTCCCTTCAAAAAGGGACACGCACACCGAACGCAAGTGCACACGAGAATATAAATCAATTTTACAATATTAAGTCCTGAGGGTGGTGCCTTACATTTATTTTTGATTTCGTTTTGTTTTTCTCTGTTGAAGAAGATTACAAAGGACTTTTCTTGTTCACTGATTATTATTGAAAAGCGGAGAGGAAGCTAAGAAAAAACATAAATTGATTCGAATGTGAACCAAACTGTGTGTCGTCCGTCCTTCAATGTGGCAGGGGTGGGTTGTCGAGTCTTTTTAAATTTGCGCTTTGTGTGATGCGTCGTTTTTGAAGACAATGCGTGTGTGCGTCCGACCCCTAGTCCATTGGAAATGGAACAAATGTTGCGGACACCTTAACACGATTTAATTTTGAAAATTGGCACATCGCCGCAGGGCGTCTAAGGACGGCCGTCCGATGGAAGTTTGTGAAATTTGCAATTTTTGATAAAAAGAAAAACGAATGAGTGACAAAGTCTGTCCGCAGATGGTTTGATGGATTTTGAAATTGAATTTTCGCAAAGAAAAACCACAAGGGTGACATAGATGTCCTTCGGTTTTTAACAGTAACTTCGTTATCGTGGGCACAGGAATTTCTTTGTGTCACAGCAGATGGACAAACATTTTTGCGGATTTTAAGGGGACACATGCCACTCAACCGTCATAGAGGTAGAGGGAGACACTAATTTTGGCACTCTACGATGCCAAGTCCGAGCAGGATTTGCGTTGATACAGTGCCTCATGCAGTTACAGCCGTGGACACCTAGAATATGTCAACGAAGACCTACTCTCACCTTCAGTGTGGTGGAACCCGGGAGCCCAGCCCTATCGATTGAAAAAAGAGTACCGCAACCCAGTGGATTGTCGCTGTCGATGGCTAACGAGAGGCGGCGTGTTAAGTTAATAAAAGGGCTCATCCCTTTCGATGGATGAAGAGCAATCAACAGATCGGCCAACATCGACTTTTGGGCGCTTCTGTCTGCAGGGGATACTCGATGCTAAACCCTTTGGGAGCTACTTGCACATATTTGGCGCTCAAGTCCGAAAGGTTTCCCCCAAGGCCAGTTCGAGCAAGGCATCACTCGGCAAAAAGATACTGAAAAACACACATATACTTCATCCACTACGATGATTAGAACATACCATACATGGTATGTTCCTGCTTATGCACTTGTGGTTCGCGGTAGACTCAGCAAGAAGTCTGAAACTTTGTTTTTAAAAACGAACGGCTCATGAAAATCCGCATCAAGGCTACATTCGGCCACATCAGCCTGATTTGCGCCCACGCCTTGACAGAGGATAAAGATGACAGCAGCGAAGATGATTTCTATGATCTCCTAGAAAGAACATAGACCAATGCTCTAGATTCGACACTAAGATCGTTCTAGGAGATTTCAACTCTAAGCCGGGCAAAGCAGAAATCTTTGCTGAAGTAATCGGGAAACACAGCCTACACGACACCACGTCCAGTAACGGACTAAGGCTGGTGGACTTTGTCATGGGACGTAACCTCTCTGTTGCTAGTACGCGCTTCCCACACCTCAACATGCATAAAGGGACATGGCGGTCCCCAGGTCAATCAACCGTCAACCAGATTGAATACGTTGCGATCGACGAACGTTCCGAGCAGCCAATGTTGACTCGAATCAGGATATCAAGAGAACAACGGCTACAATCGCAACGAACTGCTAGGATCTTTGCCGACCGAGTCTCCCAGAAACGCTATGTGAGTTCGACGCCGCCTGGACTGGACGACACCACCTATAAGGAACCCATGGTTTGACGACGAGTGCAGGCACGCACATGCAGCCAAGCAGGAGCTCTGCAACGCAACGCTGCATCAAACTACGAGGGCTGTTCGTGACATCTACGAACAGAAGAGAAGGGAAGAGAAGAAAAATAAAAAGCATGAGAAGCGCGCGGTCGTGGAGATGGAGAGGTGTTATGGCAGGAATGATGTCCGAAAGTTTTATCAAAGGGGTAAAACAATTATCCAGCCTGTCGGGATGAAAATGGACAACTGGTAGTAGAGTCGCAGTCGATACTGAGAATCTGGAAAGATCATTTCTGTAGACTGTTAAACGGAGACGAGGACCAAAATACGACGTTAGAAGAGAATTCCGTTCCTCCGATCTTGAGGAAGTCATTGTAGCGATATCGAGACTGAAGTCGAACAAAGCTGATGGAGCACACGGTCTGTCCGCTGAAATATTTAAGGCAGCTGGAGATGATCTGGCAAGGCGCATGCACCAAGACACTGATCTTCCCAGTCCTGCTATACGGCGCGGAGGCATGGATAATCTCGAAAACGGATGAAGAAGTCCTTGGTCTCTTTGAGAGAAAATGTGAGTGCGATCTTTGGTAATGTTTGTGCTGACGGGTTTTGGAGGAGATGATTCAACCACGAACTGTACGGGCTTTACGCATCCAACGCCTACGGTGGCTAGGTCATTCAGAGCGGATTGACACCACAGCTCCGGCCCGAAGAATCTTCGAATCCGAACCTGTCGGGCAAAGCAACGGATGACGCCCGCGTTTAAAGTGGCGAACCCAAGTGGAGAAGGACTTCAACCAACTTGATGTGCGAAACTTAAGACAGCTAGCCAGAGATCGCGTTAGTTGGAGAGGCATGTTGGTTGAGGTCCAGGTCCACCCCGAACTCGGATATTTCACATCTTAATAGATACTTTTCTCTTAATTGGATTATTCTACCTTGACTATGGTCGATGTTAGCAATATCGTGCATCTCCTTCGTCGAAAAATGCCATGGGAGTTTAAGGATAAGTTTTAATAGTTTATTTTGTGCTATTTGGAGCTTTTGGATGTGAGTTTTGGCGCAGCTATCCCAAACTGGACTGCCATATAACATAAAGGACTGAACGATTACTTTAAATATAGTAGAATTAAGTTTGTTTTCATTACTTAGTAAAGACTTTCTATTTATCCATGGGTACATAACATGCATTGCAGAGACATGGACGCTATTGAAAGCGGATGAAGAAGCTCTTGGTTGTCTTGAGAGAAAAGTTCTGCGTACGATCTTTGGTTCTGTTTGCGTTGATGGCGTTTGGAGGAGAAGGTTCAAGCACGAACTGTAGGGGCTGTACAGCGTCTTCGGATCCAACGCTTAAGATGGCTAGGTCATGTAGAGCGGATGGACACCACAGCTCCGTCCCGAAGAGTCTTCGACACCGAGCCATTGGGACAGCGCAACAGAGGACGTCCTCGCACTAGATGGCGCACACAAGTTGAAAAGGACCTCAACCAACTTGGTGTGCGCAACTGGAGGCAGCTGGCGAAAGATCGTGCTGGCTGGAGAGGCATGTGAGTTGAGGCCCAGGTCCACCACGGACTGTAGCGCCAATCAAGAAGAAGAAGAACATAACATGAATTGTTTGATTAACTTTGTTGACGATATTGGAGATATGCTTATTAAATAAAAGTTTTGTGTCCATCGTTATGCCGAGATATTTAACGTTATCAGTCCAGTTGATTTCAACACCGTTGATTGATGAGTTGTTGCTTGGTAGAAAACAAGCTTTTCTTCTCTATGTAAAAAGATAGCCTGAGTCTTAGAAGTATTTAATTTTATTTTCCATTTGCTCAAATAAGGGTACATGATATTCAGTCCCGATTGAATTTTGATTTCGACATCGATACCAATGTAGGCGATTTCGAAAAAAAATGCTACTTGCGTTATACATTCATTTAATTTATGCACACCCTGTGTCATATTTGGAATATTTTTCCACAAGTAAATAAGCCCCGTTCATTCGGACCAATGGTTTTGAGCCCTGATCGCGCGGGATTAATACAAAAGAAACATTACCGAAGAGTGGAGTGTCGTTTTTTTCTCCAACACCAAGAACATCGGTAGAATATATCCCTTTGTCATCAGCAAACATAGCTAATTCATAAAAAGATGTATAAGTGTTAAACAAGTCAGGACTTAGTACGGAACCTTGGAGAACACCTGTGGGGATGTTGTGTTCCGAGGACAACGGATTGCTTATGCGATCAGAAAGGAAACTTTGAATAAGTTTAATAAGTTATTCCGGGAGACGATAAATTTGTGTATCAACCCTTTATGCCATACGTAATCGAACGCTTTTTCAATGTGCAATAGCACTAATCCAGATGAATTTTTCGACCATGCCTAATGTGGCGCGTTAATCGGTCAATTTGGTGTATCGTGCTGTGGTGATTTCTAACCCCAAATTGCTGCATAGGGAGAATATTCCTCGAGTCAAGGTGGCTCTGGATTATATATACAACTCAATACACTGATTGGTCTGTAACTCAAGGGACTATTAGGTGGTTTTCCTGGCTTTATCGACATAACCCTCCCTTTTTTCCAGACTGTTGGAAAATCGTGCAGCTTAATACGAGAATTGAAAATGTAGAGCAGATATTCGGTACCAATTTTTGGTAATTGCTTAAAATAAATATTCTCGATGTTGCCCAAGCCGGCTGACTTACGGATCTTGAGACAAGACACAATGTCCACCGCATCTTCAAAGGTTGCATACTGACCGTCTTTAATTTCTGTGGACATTGAATTTAAAAAGTTGATTGTATTTTTAACAGTCGTTTCGGTATCTACGTCGGACATTAAACTAGGCACTAGGTGAATTTTATAGAACGAAGCAATTGCGATATATTTCTTCCTAATTACTTTTGCAACGTTCCAAAATGGTTTGCGACATTTATCAAGCTCTTGTAGTTTTCTATGATATCCTAAACAGACCTTCTAGAGATCGGTCTCTACTCTTACCCAGAGTAAGGAAATCGTCTATGCTAGAGGCATCGGAAAGCGTAGCTTGCACGACAACACATCCGAGAACGGACTTAGGCTGTTGGACTTCGTGACAACAATCGACAGGTCCGAACATTCCTAGAAGTTGACATCAACTCCGATTTTTCTTCCTACGCCTGAGACGAGTATTCGGATATCGATAGAACAACAAAGTCGACAAAGAACACCACGGTTTGACGTCGGTAAACTGTCTGAAAGTTCGAAGACGCCTGCTCAGACAAGATGAAGAAGATTTTAGGCATTCTCAAGAGACCACCAAAGAAGCTGCCGCTGATTTTTGATTTGATTTACTGCACCTTGCGATACCATCCAAAGTAGACCGATGCTTTAACAACTAGTGCAGACAGGCATATGGAGCAAAGTGAGAAGCCCACAATGCAACTCTACGAACCGAAAGAAGGAAACTAAGAAAGAAAAGTAAAGAGCCCTATAAGTACGCGCTAGAGGAGTTGGGGGGCTTTTACCAACAGGCAAATGAGTTAACCGAGAGGTGAGGGGAATCTCAGCATCATTTGCGAAATCCATAAGGAAGCAGCAGACCCCCTCAACTGAGCCTAAACAGTCCCTATAAGAAAAAAGGCGTTGGGTTGTCCGACGACTATGGATCTAAGTAAAATGGCTGGGACATTTAGAGCGTACGGACATCTCAGTTTCGGCTCGAAGTGTCTTCGACTTCAAAGCTATGGGACTATGTAGAACACGGTCGCATGGAAAGTGATCCACACAAGTCGGAAAATACATCGCGCTGATCGAAGAGGCGGCTTGTTGGGTGAGGCCTCGATACACCCCGGACTGTAGCGCCAGATAAAGGCGATGAAGAAGAGGTTTCTGGTGAGAAATTTGAACCAGCAAACTAATCAGAGAATGTCATTAAGTGTTCCCGGGGGACAAGCCCTCAATAACATTTCGTTGACATCTGGTCGAGACATTCCCTCCTCGTACAAAACTCTAGCTTATTATTGATTTTTTATTCAACGAGCTGGAAATCAGAGCGACCCTCGTCGATGCGTTTCTCGTTTTATGCACCCTTTGTTGTTTTTCTATTCGTTGACATGCCCTGATTGGTAGCGTGCATTCGATTTGCATCAAGGTCCGTCATTACAAGTAATCAAATCTAAATCACCAACTGATGCCGTCAACCAGCCATGGAAGGAGCCGTCGGACATGGCCGGACGGTCGGGCCTAGCCTCCATCCAATCAGTCGGGTGAGTTGAGCAGTTTCTAGTTCAGACAGCAAGACGGAGCATGCATTTCAATCTCTCTCTCTCTCCCAGTTAACCACAAAATTTCATAAATCCATTGAGAGAGCTTGTGCCCCTCTGTCAGCATCAAGCATCCAGCATCCATGCGGTGGATTTGTGTGCCCCATTTGATCCGCTCCGTAGCCCAAGGACTAAGCCTTGTTCGATTTATTTTAATCGGACAAAATGTTTGCTCACCGAATGGGAGTTTCTGGCGCTCACCAGGGAGCAGGCATTGCTTGCAGCTGGAATTCCAATTAATTGGCTTTTGATGGTCAGATAAACCTCCTGTCCGCCGCCCGGCCAGTCGGAGCCATTCAACGGCGACTAGGATGCAGATGCAGCGTGTGTGCTTATGCCTTTGTGTGGCATTCATCCCACTGGTTGGCTATCAAAATTGCATTGCACGGACTCTGAAGAGCTGGAGTGGGTATTTGAAGAGGTGTCTGGGTGCATTAGAACCATTGGCATTGAGCTCTAAAAGGCAGACAGTTGGACGCACAGCGATGCGCCAGAGTCTGTAGCAAGGGTATCCCCCCGACAGATAGCCGGTGTTACGGACGATGTTAAATCAATTCATTTCGGGAAATCCCGCCAGCGAGACGATGGCTGGGGGCCGGGGAGCTCGTTTGATGGGGGTTTTGTTCAGATCTCAAATTACATTCGAATTTTCCAATCTGAACGTCTGCTGCACATCTGATGGCGCCGTGAGCCGTAATGGGATTGCTTTCAATGAGAAGGCCGCGGAAATCAAAAGAACGGTGGCTGATTGAATATATTGATACCAGACTGGATTAGAGGCGGCATGCAAGAAGGAGATGACTTATTCGAAGTAAGCTTTGAGCTGGCTGCATGTGTCGGATAGGTGCACAATGCTGAGTGGGCTGATTGGTATGCAATCCCGATGTCGATGTGGAGAAACAATGGAAAGCTCCAGAAGATTAGGATTGACAAGGAGTGACGGCCACTGGTACCACAATAACTGCCAACTGAAGATTAGGATCGACAAGGAGTGACGGCCACTGGTACCACAATAACTGCCTCAAAAGCTAGTCCTCAGGCCATTGAACATCGATACCAGACGACTGATAACCGAATGGAAGCACCTAAAAACTCACATTGCAGCGTTCCAGGCCAATTTATTTTACCCTTGGGCGAAGGGTCCGCTTGACTCCGGTATCGGTAACCTCGCTGAGGTTGTAAGTGCCGCCGTTGACCCTATATGATAGGGTTCCTCCGTCGTCAACTCTACACCAAAACCCCGATATGACCTTGAAGGCAACCATTTAGATCTGAGCTCCGAATATGTCAGAGTAGCTCTAAAAGGGGGTTTCCTGATACAGACTCATCTACTCTCCCCCTCTCTCGTTTGCAGCCGCCAATGACGTCCCACGGGGGTTGGGTACCCCATCTTCAGTCGAAGGTGCTTGGCTCCCGGATTTCACCACGGGGAGGTGAGAGTAGGAGCTCATTGACAGAGGCTAAGTGCAGACGTCTGTGCCTGCATAAGTCGTCGGTCAGCACTTCGAAATTCTGCTGCGTACTACTTAATGTCATTAAGACGTATCGTGATGCCTCAACTCAACCGCATTATCTCGACCTCTGAAAACAGAGATTTTCTGAATGTGTGTGGTTTTAGAAAATCTCTCAATGTCTCGGCCACAATTCCAAGACCTACCATCATTTTATTTGCCGCCATCCCATTCGACTGTGACTCCGAACAAATTACCAATTCAAAGCCCTTCGAACCGCACGTCCCGTCATTAGTGTCCTGCCAATTCAAGAGGCAGGCACTGAGAAATCCGCCCTGATTGACCAGCATCCTGATGCTCGCAATCAATCAGTGAACCGGTTCTGTGTTGGTCGAGCAGTAAATCTCAGCAAGTTCTGGTGATTTCTCATCGCCCCACGAAATATGACACGACGCAATAAATATCGTCCCCACTCCGACACAGTGTCCTTAAGGACTGCACAGCCAACATGTTCCGGCCAATTACTGGAACTCATTAACTTAAGTGATGTGGACTCACGTCTTGACCAGGAGGCGCAAGTGTCCAACAAATGGGGCCACATAAGGGTCGAGATGGGAGCTCCCACCAGGACTGGAACTTTCCATATTCGCCGGAGTAATTATTCTCCGTGCTACCAATTGTTGGACCGCCTTCGCCAGCGTCTTGGCCGGAATGAGGACACGGTCGTAAATTAAAAACTAAATTCAACAACATAAATCAAGAACAAGTCTCTGCGGTCGCGGGGGTGAGTGGGTGGTCCTGTGCGGCTGTGCTTGGAGGGTGGTGGGATACTTCCTTGTTGTCTCTTTATTTAGTGGCCTGCGAGCAGCACCAGGCAACGTCATGTCCTGCGGCGGGGCGGGGGTTTTCAATTCAAATAAAAGGGGTGAAAAAGGCAAATCCTTGGGAAGCCTTCGGTAAATTTATGTCCTTACCGTGTTGCTTGGGCTTTTGTTTGTTGCTGGCAAATATCTGCGCGCTGAGAGTTGTGGATTTGGCGGATAAGAGTATGCTAAGACGCCCTGGACATGTTTTCCGGTGGGCGGGGGTTGACTGAACAGGATTTCCTTTGGAATAAATCTTAAAGTCTGTGAAAGCTCCGGGGTATGAGTGCCGTCCGGCAGCGTGAGGGTGAGAGGTTGAACATATTAAAAGGGTTGCCTGCGGTGAGTATTGAACTGTCGCACTGGATTGTGTCATCGATGATTGGTGGGGGAGGACTGTTGAGTTGCTGTGCTCGCTTGAAACGGCTCATCAAAGGGTGGCAATATTGTCCTGGTCTTAAGGGCTTGTTCCTGTTTGAAGTGAGGGGTATGTTATTGAATTTTGCTTGGTCGCATATGGAGCAGTGAATATTTTGAGGTTTTACGCATCGGAGAATCGTGTGGTTTGCCGGGTTCGCAGCCTCTAGCGTGGGTCCGTTGTGATGTCGCTAAATGCCTGCGCATTCTGTAGATGTTGCCAAAATTCACCAGGAATTCAAGATCATAAGACTGATAGTGGCTTAGTAATTTATTGTTTGGCTTGCTCCTTGATCCAGTTCTTGTATATGCTTGATGTGGCCTTGGAAGTATTTCAAAGTGCGAGTATACCAATCCGAAATAGCATTTTGTGATCACTGCTGCTGTGCTCAAGTTGCTTAGGGGGAGCGTACGCAGTTTGCCGCACATTACTCTTCAACTTGTCGATATGGTAGCTCCATTTAAAGCTGTAGTCGACTGTAAAAGCGGGGAATTTGTATGCTGACACGTTCTCTATAATCCCGGTCCAGTCATCTTCCTCTTTTACTCCGTCACATCTATTTCTGTGCTAAAAATCTTGGTTGTGCATCTTAATACTCTTCTTCTTCTTCTAATGGCTCTACAGTCCAGATTAAACCTGGGAAGCAGATCAATCAAGAAGTCTCTCCAGCTGGTACGAACCTTAGCCAGTTGCCAAGTTAGTTGTTGGTCCTACTGTGTGCGCCATCGGCTTCGTGGTCGTCCTCTATTGCGTTATACCACCGGTTCGGAGTCGAAGACTCTTCAGGCTGGAGCAGTATTGTCTTAGGCGTTGGATCCGTAGACGTCTGGCTAGCCTCCAGTCGTTGTGCAGCCCGTATAGTTCGTAGTTGAATCTTCTTCTCCAGAAACCTTCAACGCGAACAGGAACAAAGATTGAACGCAGAACTTTTCTCTCGAAGAGACAAGGTGCGTCTTCATCCGATCTTGATATAGTCCAGGCTTACGCACCATGGAGCAGGACAGGGATGAGCAAAGTCTTATATAGCATCAACTTGATTCTTCGAGAGAGGGCTCTACTATTCAATTGCCTCTTGGGCCTAAAGAAGCAGCGGTTGTCAAGAGTTATTCTGCGTTTACTTTTAGTACTCCACCCCGATGTCATTTATGGCATCCGAGTTGTGGTGGAGATCCGACGTAGAATCGCTTTAAGCAACCAATGCTACTTCGGTTTTTCAAAACAACTGGGCTCGAAACTTCTGAATCGAAGGACCAAAGGCATACTCTATACAATTCTTATTCGCCAGTCCTGCTTCATGGAGCCGAAAGCTGGACACTAAGGAAGACTGCAGAGCTAGTTCTCGGTGCCTTCGAACGAAATATTCTACGTCGGACATATGGTACCGTCTGCAAGGAAGGCGAATGGAGGAGAAGACACAACGGCGAACTCTACGAGCTGTACAAGGATGTGGATGTAGTCCGGAAGGCAAAAATCCGTCGACTACACTGGCTCGCTCACATCTAGCGAATGGACATCAACGCTCCAGCAAAGAGGGTCTTCGAAATCGAGCCTCCTGGTTCGAGAAGGAGAGGAAGACCGAACCTCCGGTACAAAGACCAAGTCATCACGGATGTAAGACAGCTTGGCCTTGATGACTGGAAGCAGCGTGCCCAGGACCGTCACCGATGGAAGGCAGCAATTGCTCAAGTTCGGATCCTTCATGGTTCGTCGGCCTGATAAGTAAGTAAATTATTCTCTGTACTGATGTTGTTCGTACTATGAACTTGGGAGCCAAGGTAGATGACGTCCTTAACCACCTCGAGGTTGTAGCTGCCTATGGTGATGTTCTGACCGAGTCTTGGATTTTGTTTGTCCCTTCTTGATGACAGCATATACTTCGTTTTACCGCCATTCACCGCTAAACCCATTTTTTTTTTTAAATTCCGCATCATTGACGGCTCGCTGTGTTCGACCAATCACGTCAATGTCGTCCGCGTATGTTGGCAATTTTACTGACTTTTGGAAGACTGTGCCTTTTGTGTTGGCGAGTGAGATTTGTAATCACATGACAGCGCGTCACATTGCCTAAAACCCTTTTTTGACATTGAAGGCGTCCGTGAGTTCATTACTGACGTTGATGGAGCACTGAGAATTTTTCCATACTGATCTTTTATCACAGCACCTTGCCAAATCATCACCAGTTGCCTTGAAAAGTTCGCCAGACAGTCCATTAGCATCATAGTAGAAGTCAGTGTTATCTTAGAAGCTCCGTCTTGTATGCGTGTGTGCTCGCTGGAATTTATCCTCGGACAGCGGTGAACCAATTTCTTCCTATTAACGTGGCAGTACTTGACGTAACGACGAAGGGTGTCTCAGCTGCGCTCCCCGAACTTTCACAGATGGCTAGAAGATAAACGAAGACGTTTAATCACTTAACCATCCAATTGCCATGTCGATAGCGAAGCCATTGCGTGTCCATTGAGTGCCGCCCAGGCAGAAACTACTACGCTCAGATGTAAGATTCTCTTTCTTCGAATTGTCATGTCTGTGGAAAGACCTCCCTAAACTGCCGCGTGAATCTGTTAACGAAATTAAAAGTGGGTCCACGGTATGGTTTACCGAGTAAGATCGACTGAGCCCTTCATCAAAAATATCGCTGCTGCATGGTGGCTACTCAATCTGCCGAGTTTCAGCGGACGTACCGGGCCTCTGATAACTGAAGCTCTGAACGCCAATTGTTAGTCAGTCATGGAAGTGCTACCACAGAGCCTCTCGTCGCCATATCTATTGGCAAACGCAAACGATGTTACGCGGGACTCAGCATTCGATTGACCAACCCGTTTTGGTACGACTCTGGTATTGAACTCCAAAAGTACCTCCTTGTCGAGCTGCGGCGACATTGTTCATGGATTAATGATATGCCTGAAAGATTCTAAGATGTATCGTTACGTCTATTCAGTTCCAAAGCGTCTTGGTGGCAGTTACTGTCCTTGCGCATAAGTCGAGGGAATCCCAAATAATGCATTGAGTGCACATTTAAAAGAAGCGTTTCACATTTAGCGGTATATTATTCGATCATAACTTCAAGCTGAGTGACTTTTACGACACAACAGAGATATTTGCATGCAACCCTCTGTCACCTTCGGCAATTCCATCAAAAGTCCTTATTCAACATGTTTCCGTCTATGACTTGCCGCCAAGCAGTTCGCCAATAATGGCGAACCCATATCACTCACCGACACCGTTCATCAAATCCGACATCAAAAGGAACACAGCCGATGGGAACGCGCTGATATGACGGGGAAATAAAGCGAACATAAAAATAATAAAAATATAATAAAAGCAACCGCAGTCGGGAGCAGGACCCACAGCATAGGAAAACAGAAGTGAAATTGGTTTTATTACTCAATAACCACGATGACATAATCTGCATACACACGCGCAGGGGGCATTAAACGACAGTAACAATGAACAGGACCACTTCGGTTGCACGTTGGCCCGGGAAGAGGGTAACCCGGAGGACATTAATCTCCGGGAGGGATGTGTGAATGGAGCAATCGTGAGCAATCATCGATAGGACACGTTGTTTGACGTGCAAATGACAGTTTCACGGACGACAGATGTCAAAGCACACGTGAGTCGTGAGGTTGGTCTCGAAGTGAACAACCGATTGGGATCTCTCGGAGTTTGAGTGGGAATTGTGTCAACGTCGGTTAGAGAGTGTTTGTTACGCCGATGATCATGAATGCTACACGGCCTCGATTTATTGATTTTAGAATACAAAGTATGTATTCGCTTCAGCGGGGTGCAACTAGTCAGTCTGCTGCAATTTTTTGGGCTAATCAACCAAAAGATGGCCCACTGCTCTCTTCAAGTGAAAAGTAGAACCAATTTCTGAGCTATTTCCAAGACATGGTCTTTGTTGAAAATGCGTGCCTATGGTATCGATGAATATACCATAGTTTCATATCGTTCCATTCTAGTTTTTAACTCTGTCATCCACCAAATAAATGCTGGCGTCCCCAAGGCTCTTTACTGTGCCCAATTCTCTTTTTAATTTTTTAATGGATCTCCTGTTTGCAGCTCCTTATCAAACTTACACTTTCGTAGCAGACAGTATCAGCGCATTGCTGATCCGGTCCACGAAGACCTCCCAGAATCCAACAGACAGAAAGCAAGAGCAGAGCCAGTATAGTCATTAGACTCCCTTGAACACCCGCATTGTCCTCCTTGTCCGACGATGCTCAACTAAGCCACCCAAGTACAAGAATGTCCTTTAGTCTGCATGTAGGCATGTTTTCAGACTCTCTGGCTAACATAGGTTACACTCACCCAAGCCGTTTATGTTATCCGTGATAAAGGAGCACGGCTCAGAAGAAAATATAGTTTATGTCGTACTCCCACAGCCTTACGCATTATTTTCGACCTTAAGCGGCATACCACACAGAGTTGTGAGGTGTTAATTCGTTATTGGATAGAAAGATGTCGTCTGAAAAAGTACTTCCTCAAACGACAGTTTGACGACATTTATGTCGAACAAGCAGATTTGTAGCTACCGAAGTAACATTTTATTCCGGGTAAAAATGGGTGAGGATGTCAATGATGAAGAAAATGTTGGGCACAGTCTCTCGCGGAGATGGAGGCTCGGTCCATTGCTTTTCATCATAGACGTCAAGGACACAGTGTGTTATGCGTACGCGACAAAGTAAAGACATCAAAGCTTGGTGTCACGATCATGGGTTAATTATCAACACACTTCAGACACGGGTACTACACAAAACCGAAGATTAAGATGGTGCTGACGGACTGTTTGCAGAAATTCTGGCAGCTGGAGATAAGCTGGTAGGGTGCGTGCACCAACTCATGACCTCAAATATGGTCAGAAGAAAGCATTCCCGACGAGTTGAATCTTAGACCCATCCACAAGAGAGGACACCCCTTCACCTGCGCTAAAACATTACCCACATGATCTCCTCCGTCCTTTTGTGTGAGCGCCTGAAACCATTCCAATGCTAATTTGTCAAAAGTTGCTGGACCAACACAAGTGCCAGAAGAGGAACCAAAAAGTGGACCACTTGCGGATCCGATCAATACAGTGCGGAACCGGTTCAGTTGGGTACGTAACGTGAATTTGACATGGCTTCAGTATGCAGGCATTTCGTCACTAAATCCACACGTCATCGGTCAAATATCTATGGATCCCCAAGAAGCCGGTTCTTTGGTGCGACATGTGGCAATACATCTTTCTTTCGAAACGAAGAAGGAGACACCGTCACGGTGAATGGTCTCTTGTATGGTTCCAATAAGTGGCGCTACATGCCATTCAGGGATGCTGTGCTCGGCAATTGGCTATTGGATTATTTTCCAGTTTATAAAATGTCCTCGGTTACAGAGGATATCTCAAGCGATAAGCCTGCGTTGAGAACGAAATCTCTCTGGCTGAGACGCATCGAGTCATTAAATGTTGGTTCGACCACTTGAAGCACTGATGGCAATCAAGGCAACCGTTTGAATAATGTGCTATTTCATACATAATGACATGAATGCAGTTTCGAAATAAAGCAAAAATCAGTTTGATAGCACACAATTCTTTTTCCTATCGTTCACCATGCACAACGACTGTTTGAATTGCTAGTGGTTCACTTCGCCAGTTCGTGATTCTACACGCGAGACGACACAGAAATTCGATTGCCATCTAAATCGTTAATGTGTCTTCTTAAATTTACATTTAGCACCACTTTAAGTGACTCACAAGCCCAACCTGCGATGCAGTTGATGAGCACTGTGACGCATACATCAAGCCAACAAAACTGCGGGAGTAAGCCTCTGCCTTATCGTTGCAATAAAAACGAAAGGAAACCTACCAGCAAGACCCACCACTTTATTGCATCGTCAAGCTACTCCATACCCGTCGGCTGTTTAATACTCTTAGCCACCCACCCCCGGCCACCCTCACATGGCACACTTTTTGGCAAAATTAAAAACCGAAAATGTATCCATCTTCGGCATAATAAAACCCTCGTCCCCAGCCCTTGTCGTTCCACCTTTCCTCGTTCGACGACAAATGTTATTGTTTTCGATTCAACTGCTCGCCATGCTCCTTCGGGGATTTTGACAAACGTCAATGACGCCGCCACCACTGAATAAAAACATATCAATGTTATCTATGTGGATACAGTTACCGTGAGGAGATCAACCAACCAGCCAACCAGTCAAACAACATAAGAAGGAGAAGAAAAAAAAAAAATAAACAATTTCGCCCTCGCGATGATCTCCGAAATGACAAAATAAAACATTTAAGCTTGTTTGATGTTTTTACAGCCACCACAGGCACAGTCGCCGACGAGTGCTCCCGTGGCAAATTCACTCCCACCGCCGCGCCATGCCACGCATTCATTGTTGTGGGCGATGATTGTGAAATCTCCCACACCAGTGCGCCAGCAGCCCTAACAGCACCCCTGTTACGCGCTCATTCATCCCCTGAGCCAGGCGGAATCTATGCAATTAGAAATTAATACTGCGTTCGTCATAAAAGGCAACAAAAACAGAGGAAAAAAAAGAACGAAGACGGACGGACGCGTACTATGGCGAATGCGAATATATTTACGGTGCGACGCATCCTTCGTCGTGTTTAGTGCGGTTTATGACAGTCGCTCAGTTGCTCGGAATGCTTTACGAGCTCTCGGTGGCAGTGCTGTAAAAGCGAACTGAGCATAAATTATTTTGACATTTTTCTGTCGTTTCGATGTGTTATTAAAATTAATAACCAAGCGAGCACACGAACACACGTCGACAGGGGCCGCCGATGTCCTGGCGACAATTTCAATTGCTGAAATGAACGCTTTTCCGGTTTTACGAGCTGCTCAGAGGAAGGACTCTGCTAACGAGCGATGGAACAGAAACTGAATTTACGATGGGCGAGGACAGTAAAAACCCGATTCGCAACACATTCTGATTGTTTTAAGTGCCTCGGGAGAGAGGATGTGTCACGAGATTTGGAATCATTCGAAGATGCGCTTGCGAAGAACTCTGTTTTATTGTTGTCTATGCAATTAGTAATGGCCTTTGGATGAGAGAACTTCCGCTGTCCTGTGGCAAGGGCAGTGAGCTCACGGAAAATATGTATTTTAATGCCGCCGCGAGTCGCATTGTTATGCTATGCCTGGCAGTGTGATGAATAAACTATCAACCACGGACTGCTTAGGAATGAGGACGCTATGCAATTTAGAAGAAAAGGTTTTGTCATTCGAAATATAATCACATTTGGAGACCAAATGCGGCGAAATAAGTGAACTCGAGTTGCATGTCGGTTCGTTTAAGTTCCAACTCGGGTTAATTCAGTTGAGATGGAGTAGTACGGGCATAAATGGGATTCTGAAGCTTTTATGACACACTGGCGTTTTGTAGCTGTCATCAGATCCATCTCTTATACCGCGTAGTATGGTAGTCCAAAGTTGGCATTTGCGTTGGTTGACCCGGCCACCACCGATGCGCGAGAAATTATTTGAAACCTTACCCCTCTAGACGCCTTTGGTAAGCAGACACCAATCAACTGCGTAGTTCGCCTAAAGCATGCCTTTGCCTCTCAACTGTATGACTACACCCATGGACACGCCACAGTCTTACACGATTAAAACCTCACTTCAAATCGTCCAGTCTACACTTCTACAGAACAACAAGCTTTTGGTAAGGCCATATATTTTGCACAGATGAACTTGTTCAGGAGCGTTTTCCTGAATGGATGCACCAAGCACATAAACTTGGACCAATTGCTGTAAAAGAATTAATTGATTAAAAGGCGTTCAGAAAGCTATAAACTGACTGAGAACTATTCATGATTTGTTTTCGTCTTTTATACTGCGAATTAGAATTGTGGCTTAGCCTAAATTACTGCCGGTAATGCCGGCAATGCGCAGTCAGCATAATAGGTCAATGGCTTGACCCAGTGCGAACGAATGCATTTTCATATTTATATTCATCCATATTGGCTGTGTCAGTACACTGGTTTAATGTTGCGATGAATTAGACTTGATTGGTGTTTGTGTTGCGTGATCGGTGATTCAACTGAACATTCTTCCCCGCGTTGAATGACAATTCGACAACCTAAGCAATAGTAACGACAAACTCTGAATTTGCTGGTGCTTCCTTGTGTTTGGTGGCCACTGATTGTACTGCTTTGGTGTTGACTGCATACCTTGCTGTTTTGTGCTTCGAAATTACGTACGCAATTAACACAATGGCTATTATTAGAGCAGCCTATCCAATTGCGACGTGATGATGGTTGCTAGTTTCCAATTTGTGTGGTAGATCGAGGACTTCTTGGAGTTGAATGGTGATTGATCTGTCTTAAAATGCATTGTGGCTGCAACGTAACTAACCCGGATCTTTCTAACAATAACTGGGTGTGTTGGTTTCCACATATTGCAGTGAGTCGAATATAGCCACTTGTTTTTATATTCTAGCTGAAACCACGTTGAATTCTCGTCAGACCTCCTTAAGCTGCGGGTAGCTTTCGTTTCATTGTTAAAAAGTCCCATTTTGCAGGAACATATCTTCCGCTTCCGATATTGAGACATAAATATTGCTCGTTCGCCTGTGTGATGCATCCTTCTAAAGTGGCTGATTGCATCGGAAAATATTGATCACGATGAGAGTTGAAGCCCAGTATTGGAGCACAAGGAATAATAGTCAACATTGTGTTGCTTATGAAATGAGGTATGGGCGTGAGTCGGAATAAATCGTACTGCTCTTGATTTACCAGAGGAAGTGCGAACCAGAATACTACTCGCTTACCTGTCACTCCTGTATCTGTTTCGTTTTCAACTGGTAATTGGGCAAGTCTAGTCTAGTGAATTGGACGTTTACAAGTCCCTGATGCTTCGAACATCAACCACTCTAATAGCGCCGTCGTTGCCCTGGTACGTCCCGGTTATTGTGCCGAGCGGCCGATACGAAAGATGGGATAGGAGGTGACGTTCTGTCAGTCTGTCTAAGCATATACAAATTAGTTTATCTACGCAATCAACGCAGCCTTGTTCAAGCGAAAATAATGGCTATTAGCGAAGCCCAGCCCTGACTTAGTTTGAACGTAACATCCACCCGCGATATTTGAATCTTTACGAATAACCACGCAGCAATTAAGACCCTGCCATCGCACTGTATACACTCGAAAGCACAGACATAGATTACCTTTTGCTGAGATGCTAGGCTATACAGACTTCTTGAAGAACTGCAAACGTTTTGAACTCTGATGCCAAATACGCCTCCAGACTACCAGATGATTAAATCTCCTGTTGCTACCTTTAAGCTACATGCAATAAAGTGTGGTTCAATTTTAAGGGCCGATGTTGAATGTGAACCACACCACCACGTCAAGTTTTTTTCTGCATTTTATTTGACATTTCTCAATTTCAAACTGATTCAATTTGAACCATGGAAAGATACACAATCGAACAACGCCTTAAAGTTAGTCAGGCTTATTATGAAAATGGGCGTTCAAATCAAAATGCATATCGTGCACTTCGTGATTTATTCAATCAATTTAATTGTCAAATGTGCGTACAATCAGAAAAATCGTTCAAAAATTTGAGCAAACCGGGTCTGTAGGAAATGTGAACCGACTAGTGCATGCTCGTACAGCTCGTACTGCGTGTGACTGAAGAGCCGTCCACCTCAACTCGTCTTCGTGCCCAACGCTCGCACCTCTCACGCTCGTCGTTGATGAACATTATGCATAAAGACTTGCATTTACACGCTTACAAGGTGCAATTGACTCAAGAACTAAAGCCTCTTGACCATTTCAAGCGTCGTCAATGGCCAGAATGGTGGCAAGAAACGGCAACAGTGGATGATCAATTTTCGAAGAAAATCATCTTCAGTGATGAGGCACATTTTCACCTCAGTGGACTCGTCAATAAGCAGAATTGCCGCTTTTGGACGAATGATAATCCAAGAGTGATTGTCGAAAAACCAATGCAACCACAAAGAGTGACTGTTTGGTGCGGTTTATAGGCTGGCGGCATCATCGGGCCGTATTTTTTCCAAAATGAGGCGAGTCAGGCAGTTACTGTGAATGGAATTCGCTATTGTGAAATGATAACGAATTTCTTATGGACTGAATTGGAGGATATGAATGTGGACGATATGTGGTTTCAACACGACAGTGCCACTTGCCATACAGCTAACGAAACAAATGCTCATTTGCGCGACAAATTCAATGGCCGTGTTATCTCACGTGGTGGCGATGTCAATTGGCCGCCAAGATAATGTGATTTGACACTGTTGGATTTTTTTCTTTCGGGTTATTTTAAAGAAAAGGTGTACGTCGATAAGCCATCAACATTTCAAGAGCTAAAGGATGAGATAATTCGGCACATTAACGGCATAGAACATCAATTAAGCTTCAGCGTCATCGAAAATTTAAGCCATCGGATGGAAGTGTGCCGCCGAGGTCGCGGCGGCCATTTAGTCGATATTTTCTTCCATACATAATTGAACCATACCAATATTATCATAATAAAAGGAAATGACAATAATTTCCTAAATAATTTGTGTTTTGTTCAAAATCAACAGCGGCCCTTAAAATTTAACCACCGTATACTTTGGAAGAGCACGTGGAAAACAAAACAGGGTGAACAAGTCGTTGGAATATTGTCGATGAACTCCTTTGGACTCACTTTGGAAAAGTTGATCCTCCTGTTCAAGATCACAGTTGTGCAGTATACAGCTAAAGAGTACAAATTAGTCACGTTGCTTAGTTTAATGCATAGCTACGCCTTAGTGGTTCATACATCCAAAGTGACTTCGGAAGATGATTAAATCTTAGAACTCAACTGAGGGCATCGATAACATGGTGGATCAAATGGTTCGCTCGTATTCAAGCCTTCATGCAACTAAACGCAGGCCAGTAGCTTTGTTTTCAAATAATGAACACACAAACTTGAACAACCCCATGTAAGCACTGTCTATTGCACGATAAAATGTTACATTAAACAATGTTCATCTGTGGGACCCGTAATGTTGAGCCAACATCCGTTGGTTTCATGCTCAGTTATAATCTCTTATAACACTTTGTTCACAATATGATAATTTTTTAACTGTTGTTTTTAAAATTTCATTGACATTTCCGCACCAAAACTTATCCAAATTTGAAAAACTATATAAACGTCGTCTAATTTTACAAGAGTATGGGGAAAATATTGTTCGGCGAAATCGTCTTTCTAGAGCGGAAGCTCCTATTCTACTCGGATCCGTTTGTGTATGTACCTACCATAGTTAATTTCCTTCTGGGGGCCCGAGGCGTTGTGGGTATGTGCGTCGACCCCAACCTCGACGCCGTAGGTTCGATTTCTGCTCCTACGAGTCACCGACAATGCTCAAAGAGTATTTCCTGTCTAGAAAAAGCTTCTAAAACTTGGCCGTTCGGAGGCGGCATAAAACTGTAGGTCCCTTCCACTCGTGGGAGAACAATAGCACGTACAACATGAGTGGTTGCTGTGAAGCTAGGCCCTGGCCCTCTTCGGGGAGTAGCGCCACACATATTATATTATTTCCTTTCATCGCATTTTTCGTAAGAAATAAGACGTAATACACTCAACTTTTCAAAAGAGAACAGAAGCTTTGAGACCTGAATCCAATGCGATTTGCTAATCAACATTTGTTCAATTAATAACCATAAAAGCGTATCTGCGAACACCATCTCGTCAAAACAAAACAACAATCTTCTTTCAACAGGAAACTGCTCACATGAGTGACGAAAATAGCAATAAACAAAAAGGTCTGCGATACTGTGGAATGCTGACGCAATGGATCCCCATCAACGAAGTATCAACAGTCGGCATCCGCTGGAAATTCGACCAAGTTGATGTGAACTCGTCGTAGAGTGAAGATGTCTACTCAGCTGTTTCCTGCAATAGTCTTTTATTCAAACATAGTAACATTACTGATAGAGACGCTGGGTCTATGCTCACAGGGCAAAGTTGCTGATCGCTCTCAATTTGGCGAGATGACAGCAAAGACCCTTGTCGATGCATAGATCAAATGGACATGCAGCCTCTAAGAGGCGCCCCCTGGATAGCCCCCACAACACCCGTTGTGAGGTGAACCAATGCATGCAACGGACAGAACCCCAACGACGACACGGCGCGAAAATGGACAACGATTTGCGAGTGTGCTCCTGGAATGTAAGAACACTCCAGGGGCCGCTCAAAAACTGGAAAATATCCTCACGCAGTATAAGGCGGATATTACTGCGCTCCAGGGAATACGCTGGATGGGACAAGGCATTATGAAGAAGAAAGAGAGCGACATATATTACAGCTGTCACAAAAGGTTGCACATATTTGGATGCAGATTCGTCGTGAGAAAACGGATAAGGTAGAAGGTCATTGACTTCAAACCGGTAGGCGATCGCCTGGCTGTGATCCGCTTCCAAAGCAGATTCTACAACACCAGCCTGATAGATGCACACTTCCCTACCGACGAAGCTGAAGACTCTGGCAAAGAGGATTATTACGACCTCTTTGACGGTGCCTATGCTGTTGAGCCAAAAGCGATCCGCCGAACACAACCTAGGCCAAAACGTTACAATCGACAGCTACAATTTCGAAGTAGTAAAGGAGTTTGTCTACCTTTGGGCAGACGTAAACTCCACGAATGACATTGTAGTGAAGATCCGACGTAGAATCGCCTTTGGCAACCGATGCCACTTCGGTTTGTCAAAACAACTGGGCTCGAAACTCCTGACTCGAAGTCTCATTTTGCCAATCCTACTTTATGGAGCCGAAAGCTGGACATTAAGTAAGGCTGCAGAGCTGATTCTTGGTGCCTTCGAAAGAAAAATTCTACGTCGGATATATGGTCCCGTCTGCGAGTAAGGCGAATGGAGGAGAAGACACAACCGCGAACTCTACGAGCTGTACAAGGATGTGAATGTAGTCTGGAATCCGTCGGCTACTGGTGCACATCGTGCGCATGGACAACAACGCTTCAGCTAAGAGGGTCTTCGGAGTGGAAGACCGAACCACCGGTACAGAGACCATGTCATCGAGGATGTAAGACAGCTTGGAGTTGATGACTGAAAGCAGCGCCCCCAGGACCGTCACCGACGGAAGGCAGCATTTGCTCAAGCTCGGACCCTTCATGGGTCGTCGGCCTGATAAGTAAGTAAGTACATTACTTGATACACAGTTGATACATCATATATTAGTGAACTCATACGGATGAACGGAAGAGTACACTGCTTTATGAGATTAGTTCTAAGATCAGTTAAGGTCATCGTTTGGGATCTTGCATTGGCCAGGGTTGTTTGGTTATGACTTAAAAGGCATCCCGTCCCTGTAACAGTGCACCCACGAAGGTAGGATGTCAAAGTACTAGGGCAGCTCGTTAAGGGCCTGGCGGCAATTACAGGAAGTCTTGGAATAATGGGCATTGAACCGGTGTGCATTATTAAGCACCGCCTCAAGTGTTATACATCAGGTAGGAGTCCTGTTTAGTTCACTGACGAGATACCGTGGAGTCAGCGATGACGAAGGAAGCAGAGAAGTCTTCCTAACAATCGCACTACTAGCAGTCGATTGTGCTGGGCCTTTTGCAAATGACGTTAATAATGCTGTGCTTGAAGGAGCTTATCGGGATCATGTCTTGAATGTGCATATGTCATTCTTTCTCATAAGGAACGGAATCGGATGTCGGGAATGCTGGGTGTTCCTCAAGGCTCCACTTTAGGACCCAATCCGTTCTTGGTGTTGTCTGTTTTCACTCCACACGTTAATCCAAGCACTCACTTGCTGGACGCATATGACTCTGACAAAACCACTTGAAAAGTGACAAGCAATGACACCTCTGCTTGTGTTTGCTTAACCCATCTTCTGTCAAACCACGAGTCCTCCACGTGCCAGGTCCGAAAACTGCCATCAGCCCGACGGAACTCAATCAAAGCGCCATTGGATACAATTGAAGGCAACCCCCGAGCACTAAATAACTCGTTAGCAAGAGATAGCCACACATTGCCCTTGTCATCCGGGGGAGTCCTCTTAATCCCCTGTCGAACGGCGGCACACAGGAAGCCAATTACCACCTAGAATTGGCTAATACCCCTTTGTCATCGCAACCGAGCAAATAATGCGATATCCATCGCCCGACAAGCTATCAGTGTCGATCTGAACGAGTCGTACATTCTCAAGTTCTCACGTCGCAGATATGACAAGTGGCGCGGCCAATCTTATCGAAAATGCGAGCCCTATCGCGAGCGGGGCAATAATTCAAGGCCACAGCAACACATCGTGAGTGTCCATAAATCTCGTCATCATGCTACCGGTGCGGCTCCTCGGTCAGGAACCCCCCCTTCAAAAGCAAGCCGTCCTCAATTTGAGTCATACTCATTTGTCGTCTTATCATTGGCGTCGTAAAACACTGATTAGCTGCCGTTTGCTGTCACGCCCAACCGGGCACATTTGGTCAGCGATTACCCCAAATCCCCACTGGTTGACTCGCCGCCGATAAGACCGCAGTCACTAGCCCAGCGCTCTGGAAGTTTCCTCAAGAGTTATTTACAATCGCAGAGCGTTACTTTTCCCTTTAAGACTGTCAAGCTGAACCCGTTCATAACTCTTCGCATTGATAAGTTACGGTACGTGCAAGTCAATTATTGCGTTTACGTGAGAGCGCCGAGGGACCACCCAGTGGTTTGTTGAATTTGACCTTGTCACCTGTTGCTCGATGTAGGAGCAGTGATTAGTGGGATTGTCTAGACAGTGATGGCGGTGGGCACCCGACGGCGGCGTACCTTCGCCAGGGGCAACCCAGATACGTGCTTATCAGTTCCAATGGGTGTACACTTTTCCACTGAGCTCGGGGAATTATGATATCGCAATGTCAGTACACGTGTAATCTGTGCCGTGATTTGAAGATTTGTACGTGCCCCGGGGTGAAGCACGAGATTAAGCTATCGCCACTTGAATTCACTATCGGTTGCGGATAGACTCAGTTCAATGTCAGTCAGGGCGCTTCTGTTGCGTTGCTGCTGTCCGATGTATTTGGAACTCTGCAGGAGCAGATCAGGTTGAATTAATGCGTTCCTTAGTTGGCGCACGTTGTATTAGAGCGGCGATCGGTTGATCTGTATGGTGGGACTTCGGCTACTTACCAATTCGCCGCATCATTGCTGTTGGTTCGTGGTGCCAAAAAGACTGATCGTCGCCTCATGGAAATTGTAAACTTCCTTCGATTGTGTCTTCTTCAACTTGACTCTGCCGTCTTGCATATCGTCGCATTCTTTCGTTCCATTTAAAGAAATACTGACCAAGATTAGGACTTCATTTGCGTACACCAAGTAGGTTGAGGTGCTCGTCCTTTGTTGCTCTGTCCGACAGGCTCGGAGTCGAGGCAACGCACCTTACGAGATCGATCAGTAGGCTCATGTAGCTGTGCAGAGCCTGCAAGTTGTGGTTGTTTGTCCAGCCTTAAATGCCGTCAAAGCAATCTGAGCAAATGGTTCCCATGCAGAGACCAAGTCTTTTTCACTTACCGGGGATGTGGAATACTTGCCTCAACGTCTTAAGCTTTTCACACAGAACGATACGGTCTTATATTAGTTTAGGTTATTGGGCGGCCAACGAAATTGCTAGCACTGAATTGAAAACCAGAAAAAAGCGTATTGACGTTTGTTTTTACTGGGATTCGAACCTGAAACCCCTATAATCAAGGGCAGGATGCTGCTCATGCCTTAATGGCTGACGATATAATAATAATATATAATGTGGGTGGCGCTACAGCCCGTAGAGGCGTGTAGGCTAGCTGTAGCTAACTTATCAGTGGAGGTGACATACAATTTCATGCCGTCTCCGAACGGCCGAGTTTGAGAAGCTTTTTCTAGACAGGAAATAGTCTTTGAGCATTGTCAGAGACTTTAAAGAGGTGGGGTGGTGAACATTACTTTTTTCGCACAGAGCAGGAATCGAACCTACGACGTCGAGGTTGGGGCCGACGAACATACCCACAACGCCACGGGTCACCGCTGACCACTAGCTGACGACAGTGTCGCTTAGTAGCGATGTCGTAACTTAGTAAGTAACATCTCAAGAAAATGTTACGAGTGACTGTTGCATAACCAAGGCTAACGTTCTTCATCTTTAAAGCCTGCTATTCAACGATGCCTTACGTCTTAAGCTGATGTTGCCGGCTGTTGAGAAACTCCACGCTTATTTTTGTAGAGAAGTCTCTTGACTGAGATTGATCACCAATCGTTTGATCTGGTTGAGCAGCTTACGAAAAGGGAAAGCTGTGGAAGGGACTAGTTATCGTGGGGGATAGAGGATAGGCTCTTCGGTCATGATGGTAGCAGCTAAGTTCCATTGACTGCAAATCAATGCTTTTGAGCTGGGCTGAAATAACGCTGGGAGGTGTTGTCTATAGATTTCGTTGGCCACTTACCCGATCCACCAGAGGATACAAATATGCTTCGAAGGCAGTGTTTGTCTTTTAAAAAATTCTTATTCTGAAAATAAAACACTAATTATTAATGGGAACATTTTACATTTTTAACATTTTATTCAAAGTATTGGCTTTTGTTTTCTACACATTTTGACCACATTTCTGGCAATTTGCAAATACCACGCCAATAAAATTGTTCGTCTTTTAAAGCAAACCAATCAGACACCCAGTTTTCGACTTCTTCGTAGGAATCGAAGTGCTGCTCAGCCAATGCGTGCCCCATCGATGAAAACAAATGGCAGTCGGAAGGAGCCAAGTCTGGTGAATCCGGCGGGTGGGGGTAGCTGCTCCCAGCCAAGTGTTTCGATTGTATCCTGAACCGGTTTTGCTTTGTGTGCAGGTGCATTGTCATGGAGCAAAATTACCTTGCCGTGTCTTCTGGCTAATTCTGGTCGTTTCTCGATCAATGCCGTTGTTGTCGGTAGCGATCAGTATTAACGGTTTCACCAGGTTTTAGGAGCTCGTGGGAGACCACGTCTTTCTGGTCCCACCAAACACACAGCATTGTCTTCTTGCTGGTTGTCCCACTTTAAACCATGATTTTTTCCGGTTTTTTCATTTGTATCTTGACGCTCACTTCATATTAGGTACACCTGGTATATACGACAGATATAGTCGTCCAGATCCTACTGCTGTCACAGGAAAAAACGTTAAATTCTTACGTGGAAGATTGATTGAATAATTTTGAAAAATAAAGAAACCTAATTTTAAACATGTCTATTTGGTTTACATCAAGCGGATCGTGAGCTATAATGGCTCTCAGTTCAGGATTGAATAATTAACCAATCAAGCAGTGGTATGCGGCTATACGAACCTGGACGGTATTTTATGCCTTTAGTTGAGCGGAGAGGAAAGACCAAACACCTAGCGTACATGTTTGACAATCACAGAATCTGGAATATACCATATGTATTAAAACTCAATATGGTTGGTGTCATTTCATCGGTCCATGATGTTTTAAAAACCAAGCCATATTTCGTAGGTTTCGTAAAACACATGAGAGTAGAAGGGGAGCAAGCAACCGTACTAGAAGAGGGCTTGAAATGTACCAGTTAAGGGATCTGCAGGCTTGGTCATGGGACTTACACGAAGTTTTTAAGGAGTTAGGGTCAAGAATTTACTAGGTACGTTCACACACCGGTAGAGCAACATGTCGAACGACATGGTCGTAGAGAAAAATTTGTACTAGGGCGTACACTTCTGAATTTCAAATTGCTCAACTTGGTCGTACAGTAGGTGAGCAGGTGAACACATGTGGTACAAACGCAGTACAAGTATTCATTCGTGTTTTTTGGATTTCAACGTGTAAATGAAAATTATATGGTTTCTCGGACATCACCATCACTGAGCAGAAGAACATGGGCTCCGATATTGATGCCACGAAACGACCCTCATGAATGAAGACCGTCAACCGCGTAGTACAATGTGAGCGCAAAGCATTTTTTGATCTCACGAGTGGAAGGGACCTACAGTTTAATGCCGGATCCGAACGGCTTTGTTTGAGAAGCTTTCTCTGAACAGAAAATACTCTTTGAGCATTGTCAGTGACTCGTAAGAGGTGGGGTCGCGAAAATTGTTTTCGTCGCACAGAGCAGGAATCGCACCTACGACGTCGAGGTTGGGATCGACGCACATACCCACAATGTCACGGGCCACTACCACATGTCGTACTACCGGGTTTTATAATGTGAACGTGCCTATTAGCAGCCCAGAAATCCGCTCACCGCTATAATATGAAAAAAGTGTAAGGATACACGTTTCTAAAAATGTTCGAATAAGAATATGGTCCTTTGATGGTAGTGCGAATAGGGAACGCAAATGATTTCTCTCTATCATAACAACAGAATGTATTCCCTTATTGGACTACCCTTTGACCACTCCAACCAACTTAAGTTCATGCACATCTCTAAGCAATCAACACGATCGCCACGAAAATTGGGCCATGATGCGTCATGGTACCCTTTGCCAATGTGGTGGCTGCCACAATGCTCCCATAATGTGCCCATGCGATTTCAAGGGCTTCCGACTGGCGTGGAAAAGGTTCAATCAAGATGAACTTAGAATGGAACACAGGTGTTCTGCTGTCAACGCCTTCAGACACCTGATTATTTTTTTCTTTGAATTGACTATCTTCAACGAACCCGAAACGATATCGATCGTAACGATTACTCGATGCGGGTCACTGGACGATACTCAATCCGCATTGTCGCCGCTGTGCGGTAGATGAGAGCCTTACTCCCTGCCCCTGCACAGGGCTTTCATGTGACAGTGATGCGAAAACAACAGTAATAATCGACTGCCTCTGCACATTTTTGTCACTCACCACTTTGGATTCGTAAGTATCACCTGTCTACCTGCCCATCAATTGTCCCGAATCCCTGCTGTTTAGTCTAGGAAAAAAGAGTCACACCGTCTGCGTCATTTGCTTCTTTCCATTCTATAATCTCTTCACCTTACAGGTACTTCAGGATTTTCTACAATCACATTGTGGGTCTTGGATTGTTGAATTGCTTTCAGTCATTCAATTGACGAGGCCCACAGTTCATTGAACACTATTTTAAACAGCTGTCGGGGACGAATCCATTGATAATTTGTTTGTGTTTTGCACCTTTTCAAATGACCGCATTGAGTTTGTTGCCATTAAGAATTATTGAGAATTAAAAACCATTGAGCTTGTATAGGTAGATTTCGGCTTTTCAATTTGAGTGTTACCTACCAGTCACCAGAATTTTAACAGACCTCTAATGGTTTCAGTTAATGACATTCAGGGCTTTGAGCACTCCTACCACCAAGAGACCATGGAACTTCTTCATCTTCTTTTCGTATTATCCATCCATTTGCGGTGTACAGCAGGAATGAGGCGATGAGTGTTCTCGAAAGAAGGCCTTTTTACTCTTTTGCACCTTGACGTGTTCCTTCGAAGAACAGCGGGTTGACAAGAGTTCCCCCGCCATTGCTCTTGGTGCTGTCACTGCCGCGTCGAGGTAGACGAAGTCCTGATAACCGAATGCTACGCTGATACATCTGTGTTCAGTTTTCTGACAAGAGTGAACCTTTCTGAAACGTAGCTCTTTGGAGTTGACACAGGAACCGTGGGTCCCCTCAATAATCTTAGTATTCCCCTTACACACCATTTTAGTCGCCACTCAACGCCGATTGTTGAAAACCCGGCGCTAACAACAAAGAGCTCACATACCTTCAGTCGACTTGGCCATTACAATCGTAAGTGGGCTGCCACAATAGTAGTCCCGGCTATGCTAGCGAGCGAAGTTCTGGGGACTTGGAGGCAACTATTGTAGGCTACTCCATCAGAGGGTCTTTTAGTAAGGACAGAAGAACAATTCGAAATACAAGTCCGCATCGGATGGGCAAATTGCTGGAGACGACCCATATCCCAAGTCAAAGCAGAGACTTACACACAGGCCGGTTACCCATGCGCAATTGCTGCTTTCCATCGGTGACGGTCCTGGGAACACTGATTTCAGTCATCAGGGCCAAGCTGTCTTACATCATCGATGACATGGTCTATATATAGAAGATTCGGTCTTGCTCTCCTTCTCGAACCAGAAAGTTCAAATTCTATGAGTCCATTTACTAGAGAGTTTTTATTCATGCGCTCGATGTGGCCAAACGAGTGTAGTCTACGATTGGACTACATTGACATCCTGGTACAGCTCGCAGAGTTCACGATTGTGTCTTCTCCTTGAATCGCCTTCCCTGCAGACGGAACCATATATCTGACGCAGAATTTTTCTTTCGAAGACGTAAGGAATCTCAGCTTTCCTGCTTGTCGATCTGCTTGCAGGACTGGAGCACAGAGTTTTATAGAACATGATTTTGGTCCTTTGAGCCAGGAGTTCTGAACTCAGTTGTTTCAACAAACCAAAGTTCATACAGTGCATCAGTTGCTAGGGGCGGTACTACGTCGGATCTCCTCTTGTGATGTCATTTGTGGAGTTTACGTTTGCACCGAGGTAGACAAACTCATCTACTACCTTAAGCCGTCGACTGTGATGTTCTGACCCCGGTGGTGTGGGAGCTTGATAGAACATTTCTTCGTCTACAGCATGCATGTATTTCGTTTTGTCGTCATTGACTATAAGACCAGCTCGCGTCGCCTCTTCTTCAATTGTAAATGCTTCCATAAATGAAAGTAGGGAATGAGCTAAGAAGCCAGGGAGATACTGAACAGTGAGCAACTTTACTGACCTTCACCGAATGGTTCTAGCTAGTAGAGTGTCACAATCGTAGCTGAAAGTGAGAATGCCCAAGCTGATACGCCCCTGACATGGTATGGGGCCAGTGTTCAACCGCATGGATGCATTCGAATTTTAACGATCGGGACTAGTGATGTGCAATTCTCTAACCGAGTTTGGATGGAAGTTACGTAAGTAGGACTTTGCATTAATGCACTTACCCCAAAGACTGACGTGGGTGTTTCAATTAAGGAAGAAGCTTACAGTGATTATGACAGCTAGTCAGTTTCGTCAAAAATTTTCGCTAGTGCGTGGGCCTGTTTTCCACTGAAGCCATCTAGATTATCAAGCAGTAAAACCTTTCCTAGTTGAGGCAAGCGTAGAACAATTGCAGAGAAGGTGGTTGATACTTTCCTCCTCCTCCTTGTCTAGGCTACTTCTGCAGAAGTATTTAGAGCAAAGGCATAACCAACCATTCTGCATGGAGATCTAGGCACAATTGAGATCTCTTTAATTAAATCAGGCTATTTGATCTTTTAGTTTCAAGAGAAGGCCTTGAAGTTCGACGAGTGGTGGCAGTCAACAATATGGCATTGATTTTTTGTATGTGGGTAAGCGCGTCGACCCCAACCTCGACGGCATAGGTTTGATTCCTGCTCTGAGCGACAAGAATAATTTTCACGGCCCCCCTATTTCGAGTCACTCACAATGCTCAAAGAGTATTTTCTGTCTAGGAAAAGCTTCTTAAACTTTGCCGTTCGAAGTCGGCATAAAACTGTACGTCCCTTCCACACTATCGGCCAATTGACATCGCTTCGAAAATTGATCATCCACTGTTGCCATTTCTTGCCACCATTCTGGCCATTGACGACGCTTGAAATGGTCAAGAGGCTTTAGTTCTTGAGTCAATTGCATAATGTTCATCAACGACGAGCGTGAGAGGTGCGAGCGTTGTGCACGACGACGAGTTGAGGTGGACAGCTCTTCAGTCACACCAATACGAACAGCAGCAATATTTTCTGCAGCACGAGCTGTACGAGCATGCCCTGGTGTTTTCACATATCCTACAGATCCGGTTTGCTCAAATTGTTGCACGATTTTTCCAATTGTACGCACATTTGGACTATTATTGGTTGCCCACAAATCTTTGTCTTTTGTGAGAAAATGCCGCATCCAAAATATCACAGGACTTGTTCTTTATTAGATTCTTCAAAGAATCTGCGAAGGGCACCTCCTGATACTCCTACTTTTATGAGGTGCTCCCTGCGTCTGCAGTGGCCAAAGGCTAGGCAACTTGTTGGGATTCGGAGTTTGTTGTTGTTAATTATTATGCAGGCCTGAAACCTCATTCGGTTCTACTGGCTTAAGATTATCGTGGACTGCTTCAAGATTCTATTCTCCTTGAATTCTTCCCAGAGGACACGGTTATCGAAAGGGCAGAATGGTCCTGGACCTATTGAGGGTTCCAATGCTCCGTTTCTAGCTAGGTTGCTGGCCATTTCATTGCCTTGTATCCTGGTGTGGTCAGGAATCCATCAGAGTTTTACTCTGTTTCTCCTTCTTAATTCTTTCTGCTTCTGTAGGTATTCCCATATGGCATAAATATTTAATGGTATTGTCTAGGCATGAAAATGCTTTTGCATTTACTCGTGGATTCTACGAATTGGGTCCTGGGTCCGAGTACATCTGCTCCAGTTCCTTAATCAGTTCTTGATCCTTTCGTATACCATTTTATCACGTTTGTTCCTCTGTCTTCATACAATGAGTTCATTGTCAAAGTCTGTTTTGTTGCTGGGCTACCTGGCTAATCCTTTGGAAATTAAATTTCTTAATCACGTCACTCTTCGGATGGCCAGGAGTAGTCTTTTTTTGACAAGTGCATCGGCTTGTCTCAATATAACGCACTCAATGCAATGTCAGCAGTAGGGCCATACGCATCCGAGGTTTGATGTCGTCTGTGAACTCACAGTTTCTTAAACGTTGGGGAAGTTAATCCCACGAGAAAGCCCCGAACCTGGAGACTGATGGTTCAAACCCGTGGACATTGGCGTTGCACACAATGCTTCACCTCGAAGCAGTTGTAGTAAAGGCTACCCAGAGGGTGGCACGTGGAGACTTCTGTGAACTTAGCCAGTGCATTTATAGGGATCATTGCTGCGATCTCGTCAAGCAATCAACAACTTTGCCTTGGATGCACAGGCCCACATCGAGTGGTAGAGCGCTCTCTCTAAGGACCAAGCACCCGTTATATAAGACCTTGATCATCCCTGGCGCGGAAGCCTAGACTATCTCAGCAGTCAATGAAAAAGCCCTTGGTCTTTTCTAGAGAAAAGTTAAACGTTCCATCTTTGGACCATCAGCGCATGGCTTCTGGTGAATAATATTCTTCCTCATTCTCTTCAGAGTTTAAGGACTTTTTTCCCCAATATGCGACTGTGACTGACCACAATGGTTAGAAAGTGTCTCAGAGTTCCCTTGTCGATAACGTCGTCGGACCGTGCTCTTCAGATATGAACTCAATTAACATCCGCTGCGATTAAGTAATCAAGTACTTTTGAATCCTACCTCCCAATCAATGATTAATCACTTAATGCCAGTCATAATCCCCCTTCCTCAGTGACATCCAACGGAACGTCAAACTCCAGTGAAACTGTCAAATGTACTCCCCCCTCCGAGATGAGAGCTTAATTAGATGTCAGTAGCCACTTCATCATCGAAGCAAAACCAACAACTTTTCGCAGAAAAAGTGAACAGAGTTCAAGCTGAGGTCTCGGAGTATTGGAATGGTTCAAGGCGTAGCGTCATCTGGAAGGGGCAACGATATTATTTTCCAATTAATAATTCCCTGTTTGACTTTATCTCGCGCCCAGACACCCAGCCGCCCAGCCACTGAGGACGGGCGGCGAACAATGGCCACCGCACTTTGTGCAGGATTAATTGGAAAACGTGAGAAGATGTCCTGCCGATGCAGCAGTGCCCTTTTAGTTTGTTTGTTCCGCTCTTATCACGTTGAACTTTCCTTTGGACACGGATACACACCCGTGCCAAGAGCGAAGGACGGTTTAGTTGTGCATTCTCCATTGTTCGCAATTGAAAAGGAAACTATTTCGCAGATAAACCGATAGACTGGAGCGAATACGAATGGCAAGAACGTGAACTGCCCGAATCCTTTGTGGCGCTGAGGAATGGAGAAAACGGATGCGAGTGTTTTCCTTATGTGGCAATCGTTGGCTGTGCTGTACGTTGCGCCCGAACTGTCAGGCTAATGGAAGTCTCATTTGAGTTTTATGATTTTATTTTTTCGTGTCGCTTGTCACACAAAAAGGAGGACATCCTCGACATGAAGGAAATGACAGTCGGGCGGGAGCATGTATGTATGTGCGAGTGGGAGGAACAACTTGTGTAGAGAGTCGTGCATAAAGGATCGCTGTCAGTGCCGGAAGTCATCCCATTAGTTTTCATACAGTCGATGGTAGTAAATCCTTATTTTCACTTTCCCTGATGACGAAGGGTGCGCGTTGTGTTCGCTGAACTTGCATGGTTGGGCGCCGGTTTGATTGCGCTTTTTTTGGCAAATTCTATTCATTGTGCTTATCAAAGTAATGTCGAGTAGGATGCAATGTTTTTTTTTTCGACGACGCCCCTCAGTTGGTGGGTGTTTTATTCCCGAGTTTGAGGCATTGAATGTATAATTTGAGTAGATGAAAATCCATTAATATGTGATGAGATACCCTAGTTGGCTAGGTTAGGTTAAGTTAGGTGAGTGGGCAGACGCGCGCCTCACCTAGATCCTATTGTACCCATACTAGATGTTGTGCTGTCCCTTCCAGCCATTTGGTGGTCTTAGCAAACCTGCAAACAGAGATTAGTGGGATATTTGCTATGTCTTGGAGGTTTTGGCAAAAGAAAACTTCCAGTGTTCTTTGTCTGACTATACAGGGGCAGTGACAAAGGTAGGGTAAAGTGTCCTCAATCTCTTCGTCGTCCCCACAGCCTCTGCATATGGCATCATGGGTATGTCCCATTCTTGTCTATGTTATCGCAGACGATTATGGCCAGTTAGCGGCCCGACAACCATTCGCAGCTGCATCGAAGAAGTATGTCCGTTTTGGCACTACTGAACTTAGGCGATAAATGTGGAGTGAGTGGTGTCACATGTGGGAAGAGAGTGACTTTTCATTAGCTAATTCCACGATTGTTTTGTCATCAGCTCTTCGCCTCTTCTTGCCTTTTTCAGGCGCCACACCGGTTCAGGCGAGGCTGAGCTGCCAGTAAACGTGGGCTCTTCAACAGCGGTCAATCTCTAGGCGTTGTAGAAGCGGCTTCCCCTTCCTCGTAGCAAGCAGAGCTCGCTTTCCAGTGCTGCTTAGTTGCTTTTGCTCCTTTTCTCCACCGGGTTCCGCGCCGGGACACGGCCTGGCGATGTTGCCGATGGAGGATTTAGGGGTTGTCGGAGCCTTACCGTCGTTTCCCTTTGGAGATGTGCTCAACCCCTTGCCTACGCCGAATTGCTTCAGCCACCGGAGGGGGAGGGAGAGTGCCTCAGCACTTTTGACCGTCTTGTAGCGGACGGGACACTGCCTGTCCTGTCTCCTTGACTTTTCTTCGCTGCCCCATACCAATGACTTCCTGGTTTGGATTCGGATAGTTTGGCTTCTAGATGTGTTTTTTTTCATATTCAGGTTCGAAGACACCACCATTTTTAAATACTTGTACTCGCGAACAAAATCTAGTGTTTCTCCTTGATACGTCACTCTTTCATTTTGAGAATATCTGCCACCGCCGCCTCTAAAAACTATAGCATTCGATTTATTCAGGTTCGCGTCCAGGTTCGAGTACTTACAGTAAACGCTGAGCCTATTCATCATAAGTTGCAACCCATCCACAGTGTCGGAAAGGAAAACGATGTCATTCGCATACGCATTTCATATGTCGTTTATGAATAGAATAAACAGTAACGCACTAAATAGACAACCTTGCTTCACACTCATCGTTGTTGTAAACTCTCCAGATATGGACTCTCCATCCCATGGACTCCCCAACCTATACTTTGCATACATTGCATTTGTAAAACAGAGCCTCGCATGCTATGGAATCGAAGGCCGCTGTAAAGTCAACGAAGAAAGTATATAAGTGTTTTATGTTTCTGTTTATATATATCCGAAATATTAAGTGGTGCAAATACTTGATTGACTGTCGACTAGTGCTTTCTAAATCCGACCTGAAACTCTTGCAAAACTTTTTTTTATGGTCAACCCAGCAGCTAAGTCTGTTGTGCATAAGGGCGGCAGAAGTATTCATAAATGATATTCCTCTGTAATTTAGAGGATCGTCATAGTCAGTTTGTTAAGTGGAATTGTCAAGATACAAATGTCTCGGTAGGGAACATTTGTTGTGAAGGAGCCCTTATTTTTTGTTTGTTTGTTTGCTATGACATCTGTGAAAAATATTTTGTATGCATCAAGTCCTTGAACAGACAAAATCATATTTTTTCGTCGTGTTGAAAATGTCGAATTTTGTACCAGAAAGTGATGATTTGCGGAAAGCATTAATTTTTTGTTTTCATTTGAAGAAAAGTGCCGCAGAGTCGCATCGAATGCTTCTCATATATGGCATATGGTAATCATGCTCTATCATAGGCAACATGCAAAAGATGGTTTCAACGGTTCAGAAATAATGATTTTGATGTGAGAAATGAAGAACGTGGAAGACCACCAAAAAAGTTTGAAGACGCCGAATTGCAAACTATATTGGATGGAGATCACACTTTGAGTCAAAAGCAAATGGCAGCAATGTTAAATGTTGCACAACAAACAATTTCTGACCGTTTAAAAGCTATGGGAAAGATCCAAAAGTGTGGAAGATGGCTGCCACATGAATTGAATGAAAGACAGATGGAAAACCGAAAAAACACTTGTGAAATTTTGCTTCAAAGACACGTAAGACAATCGGTTTTGCATCGGATTGTTACTGGCGATGAAAAATGGATTTATTTTAAGAATCCTAAACGGAAAAAATCATGGGTTAATCCATCACCATCGACTGCAAAACCAGATCGATTCGGCAAGAAGACAATGCTGTGTGTTTGGTGGGACCAGAATGGTGTGGTCTCCCACGAGCTCATAAAACCTGGTGAAACCGATAATACGGATCGCTACCGACAACAAGTGATCAATTCAAACCATGCTTTGATCGAGAAACGACCAGAATTGGCCAGAAGACACGACAAGGTAATTTTGCTCCATGACAATGCACACAAAGCAAAACCGGTTCAGGATACAATCAAAACATTTGGCTGGGAGCAGCTACCCCACCCGCCGGATTCACCGGACTTGGCTCCTTCCGACTGCCATTTGTTTTCATCGATGGGACACGCATTGGCTGAGCAGAACTTCGATTCCCACGAAGAAGTCGAAAATTGGGTGTCTGATTGGTTTTCTTTAAAAGACGAAGAGTTTTATTGGCGTGGTATTCACAAATTGCCAGAAAGGTGGTCAAAATGTGTAGAAAACAATGGCCAATACTTTGAATAAAATTTTTTTACTTTCCCATTAATTATTAGTGTTTTATTTAAAAAAAATACGCAAACAAAACCTGGTATTTGCTGATTCCAAGATTCTATTGAATTCCTCTAGGAGCGCAAACATGAATTCAAATGTACAATTTTTGTAGATTGATTTTAGCGATTAAAAATGGCGATGGAAGGCAGTTATTGCACAAGCTCAGACCGGGTCGTTGCGCTGATAGTAAAAAGAAGATGTTCAGCTGTAAATTTAACAGCGCGGAATACTGTTGAGTTTTCAAGTAGTAATCAGCTGAAAATTGATGCATTCATCTCAGCCAGTCTTGTTGTTCTGACAGATTGCTAAGAAAATTCAACATTTTTGATTGTCAACAACAACAGCTGAGCATATATCTGTGAATGCACCTTAAGAAAGCCAATTATGTTTTCTCTCCGGGAAGCAGTTGGTAGCTTGATAAAATTGGTCATTGCGTCTGATATTTCATAGGTTGCATGAGTAGGTGGTCTCAACATTTGAGTGATAGAGTGCCTCCCACCTCGATCGAATAAAACACTTCGTTGGTTTGCTTCTTCGACAAACTCAGCCCCCGTCCCTCGACTGACGAATAACGAATTATCCAACAGAAGCGAAAGCCTCTTAATCCCCTCTTACCAAACCTGCCAATGAATCCAATGAAAATAATAAAATTTCGTTTCACTTATTATTCTCCCATCAAAAGGACCCCCTTCAGTCGGGGTTCAACCAACCGACAAAACAGCTTGGATCAACAACAGCCACTGTTATCCGTCTCTCTAAATGGCTCATAAAATAATTAAAATGCACAAGGTACGTATCCGTCGTCCTCCTTTCATAATTAGTCCTCGCAAGGAGCAACCAACGAAAAAAAATACGAGAAAAAATAAAAAATCGGAAGGCAACTGAAAAGTATCTCCGTACTTCTTATCGTATCGAGGACACACTCAATTAGGAAATCAAATAAAATTTTAACTTTTTCTTCCCCACCCGAGCGTCCGCTGTGCCGTATCAAATCGGGGGGTTGGCTAAACAGTGAGTCCTGCTTAAGGACTACAGCGTAATTACATGTTTAATTGAATTCGAAAGAAAATATGTTTATGTCCTGTGTGCGCAGTCGAGACGCTGACTCTTTTCCTCCTTTGAATATTTTATGTGCCACGCAAAAATTATTATCCTCCTCCCTTCGGTGAGTTGTTCTTCTTGTTGTCCACACCCCTTGCATATTAATTGAGAAACGAAAAGAAAGTTGAAAGGACCTTTAACAAAGAAAAAAAAAAGAAAAAACTGTTTATGCTAATTTAATAATCTAGCACAAGGACATGGCATCCTGCGAGGTACTTCCTTGCCGTTCCTTACCGTCCACCGTCACGTAGTTTGATTGTAATTTACTTACGAGCTCTTAACCACCGGGCAAGACGGTGAAAGCGAGCACCCACCAGCCGCGCGGTGGGCCATCTGTTGGTTTGGTAATTAAATTGGGCCCGTATGTGCCCGAGTTTGTTTTTTCTTTTGAAATTGAGTTACGCTTCCTCTTGGCTCTCAATACCAATCAGCAATTAATTTATGTTCGTCCTTAAAAGCCCATTTACATATTCGGCTGCACTTTGTGGCAGATTTACAACGTGTCTCTCGATTACCCCTTTTTTTGTCCTTTTTCTTGTTCATCTGTGTTGTTTGTTGGCTCTGTCGTCGGCTGGTGTCCTTGTGCACCATCTGGAAAGGCTGTCCTGGCCTGGGTCCTGTGCAAGCAAACAGCAGTCGTGTTTCCTTATTTGCATGCAAATTAAAGAAGAAATCTCATTACCAGAAAAAAAGGACACGGCTGACAGTCAGAAAAAAATAAACAAATGGAAAGGGGATAGCCTTTATCATTCGTTAAGCGATTTCGCCGCGTAGCAGTGAACTTTATCGCTCGTGCGATTCCACAATTCCACGAGACAAGGCGCCGGGCTGCAGGGACAATTAGATTCAACGACGTGGTGGCGGTGTAAATTCCAGATTAAAATATCCGAAATAATGAAGATTTTCAACTTTTGTTTTTTTTCTTTTTTTTTTGTCGTCTCTTGGCACTGTGGCGGATGTACTGTACACTAAGGCTGGCTTCATTGCTATGAGCGGGCGGACAGACAAAACTTTTGCGTCGTTTACTTTTGAAGTCGGTTTCCACTAATTGTTGCCGATGTCCCATAGTCTATGGAATAATAATTATATTCGTTAAAGATCCCCGTCTCAAGGCCGCAGTCTCCGGCGGAATGGTCTTTTGTTTGTTTCTCTTGTGAGTGTCTGTTGGTGGGACAGTTTGGACTTTGGACGGGCCTTGAGCGGCTGCTGGTGGTGGGAGCTTTGTGAGATTTGACTGTACTCTTAATGTCCACAAGGCATAGGCGCCTTTAAGATTTTTTTCACCACTGCTGTCATACATTGTTGTACAGCGCCCATCACCAAGCTGGACAGCAGTTGGATAAAGTTTCAACAGAAGTCTTCTTCAAAGGCACGTAAGCAATTTGGTGATCTTGGAATCCGTAAGTACTTAATCCGAGACACTTGTACACATTCTCCGACATCGACACTTGCTGCGGACAGGAGTTCTGATGGAGAAGTGTTGTTGGCCAAAGAATACTTCAGTTCTTCCACAGCCATCCACTAAAGAGAGTGGGAGTTTGTTAACAGAGGCTAAGTTCAGATGGCACGCCTAAAAACTGAGACATGACTTCCTCTCGACAAGCCACCCTCCTTATACAGACTAAAAGATTCAGTTCAGTTTTGAGAGGCTGAGAAAAGAAGACATCTGTACCTGTACACGGATTGAGGGTACCTCACATCCGGAGCATCTCGACGTTGACTACGCGCCTTTTCCCTTCCATCCCTAGTCTTTGCCAGAAATAAGAGAGCAAATAATTGTGATAGCACGCGGTTTGACTTCTCCTAACAACGGACCCAGTTGGTGCTTGTAGTGAAGCGATTAAGCGGGCTTATGCTGGCACTGCTTAGCTCATTGAGGCCGCTGAAATAGTAGGCGCCAAGGTGTAGGAGCCTACGACTAGCCAGAGCACTACAGGAGCAGAGTAGGTGATGACTGTTTTATTCCTCCTCTTCATCGATGCAGCTTCTGCAGAAATCATCACATGGGGAACCCATCCTGCGAGCATGAGTGCCAATTGGACAGTGCCAGGTTATGACTCCAATGAGGATCCCTAATGAGGGCTTGCTGAGTCTAAGTAGACTGAGTGATCGCTTTAGGTTAAGTGATGGCCAGATTTCTTTCGTTTTAAGGCAGGTGGTCCCTTCTAGTCATTTGACATTGGAATCTTAAGAAGATGGTAGGCTGTAGCGATGGGCATGGAAGGTGGTACCCTTGCTATTGATAGGGATAAGGTTGTACCACACATGGTGAGCTCATCGGCTTTGCAGCTTCTTGGTACGCCAGTGTCCCGGCACCCTTACGAGGTGAATGCTAGTTGCTCAGCCATCTCGTTAAGAGGCAGTTTGCACACCTTTTTGCCTGCCCTGGAGTGTGTATTAACAGATCCTGAGAGTTTGGAGGGCATCCGGCAACATTCAGTTTTTGACCACAAAATCTAAGCAGTGGTTAGTAAGGCATTTCTGATGGATTTCACGGCCCATCTTACAACTGCCACAGCGGCCCTATTAGGTCTACCAGCGACTTGCGCACACCTTTTGGCATTCCCTGGTGTGTGTATTAACAGATCCTGAGAGTTTGGAGGGCATCCGGCAACATTCAGTTTTTGACCACAAAATCTAAGCAGTGGTTAGTAAGGCATTTCTGATGGATTTCACGGCTCGTCTTCCAACTGCCGCAGCGGCCCTATTAGCTCTACCAGCTACTTGCGCACACCTTTTTGCGTGTCCTGGTGTGTGTATTAACAGATCCTGAGAGTTTGGAGGGCATCCGGCAACATTCATTTTTTGACCACAAAATCTAAGCAGTAGTTAGTAAGGCATTTCTGATGCTCGTCTTCCAACTGCCGCAACGGCCCTATTGGGTCTACCAGCGACCTGCGCACACCGTTTTGCATGTCCTGGTGTGTGTATTAACAGATCCTGAGAGTTTGGAGGGCATCCGGCAACATTCAGTTTTTGACCACAAAATCTAAGCTGTGGTTAGTAAGGCATTTCTGATGGATTTCACGGCTCGTCTTCCAACTGCCACAGCGGCCCTATTAGGTCTACCAGCTACTTGTGCACACCTTTTTGCGTGTCCTGGTGTGTGTATTAACAGATCCTGAGAGTTTGGAGGGCATCCGGCAACATTCAGTTTTTGACCACAAAATCTAAGCAGTGGTTAGTAAGGCATTTCTGATGGATTTCACGGCTCGTCTTCCAACTGCCACAGCGGCCCTATTAGGTCTACCAGCTACTTGCGCACACCTTTTTGCGTGTCCTGGTGTGTGTATTAACAGATCCTGAGAGTTTGGAGGGCATCCGGCAACATTCAGTTTTTGACCACAAAATCTAGGCAGTGGTCAGTAAGGCATTTCTGATGGATTTCACGTCCCATCATCCAACTGCCACAGGGGCCCTATTAGGTCAACCAGCGTTTTGCGCACACCTTTTTGCATGTCCTGGAGTGTGTATTAACAGATTCTGAGAGTTTGGAGGGCATCCGGCAACATTCAGTTTTTGACCACAAAATCTAAGCAGTGGTTAGTAAGGCATTTCTGATGGATTTCACGGCCCATCTTACAACTGCCACAGCGGCCCTATTAGGTCTACCAGCGACTTGCGCACACCTTTTGGCATTCCCTGGTGTGTGTATTAACAGATCCTGAGAGTTTGGAGGGCATCCGGCAACATTCAGTTTTTGACCACAAAATCTAAGCAGTGGTTAGTAAGGCATTTCTGATGGATTTCACGGCTCGTCTTCCAACTGCCGCAGCGGCCCTATTAGCTCTACCAGCTACTTGCGCACACCTTTTTGCGTGTCCTGGTGTGTGTATTAACAGATCCTGAGAGTTTGGAGGGCATCCGGCAACATTCATTTTTTGACCACAAAATCTAAGCAGTAGTTAGTAAGGCATTTCTGATGCTCGTCTTCCAACTGCCGCAGCGGCCCTATTGGGTCTACCAGCGACCTGCGCACACCGTTTTGCATGTCCTGGTGTGTGTATTAACAGATCCTGAGAGTTTGGAGGGCATCCGGCAACATTCAGTTTTTGACCACAAAATCTAAGCTGTGGTTAGTAAGGCATTTCTGATGGATTTCACGGCTCGTCTTCCAACTGCCACAGCGGCCCTATTAGGTCTACCAGCTACTTGTGCACACCTTTTTGCGTGTCCTGGTGTGTGTATTAACAGATCCTGAGAGTTTGGAGGGCATCCGGCAACATTCAGTTTTTGACCACAAAATCTAAGCAGTGGTTAGTAAGGCATTTCTGATGGATTTCACGGCTCGTCTTCCAACTGCCACAGCGGCCCTATTAGGTCTACCAGCTACTTGCGCACACCTTTTTGCGTGTCCTGGTGTGTGTATTAACAGATCTTGAGAGTTTGGAGGGCATCCGGCAACATTCAGTTTTTGACCACAAAATCTAAGCAGTGGTATGTAAGGCATTTCTGATGGATTTCACGGCTCGTCTTCCAACTGCCACAGCGGCCCTATTAGGTCTACCAGCTACTTGCGCACACCTTTTTGCGTGTCCTGGTGTGTGTATTAACAGATCCTGAGAGTTTGGAGGGCATCCGGCAACATTCAGTTTTTGACCACAAAATCTAAGCAGTGGTTAGTAAGGCATTTCTGATGGATTTCACGGCTCGTCTTCCAACTGCCACAGCGGCCCTATTAGGTCTACCAGCGACCTGCGCACACCGTTTTGCATGTCCTGGTGTGTGTATTAACAGTTCCTGAGAGTTTGGAGGGCATCCGGCAACATTCAGTTTTTGACCACAAAATCTAAGCTGTGGTTAGTAAGGCATTTCTGATGGATTTCACGGCTCGTCTTCCAACTGCCACAGCGGCCCTATTAGGTCTACCAGCGACCTGCGCACACCGTTTTGCATGTCCTGATGTGTGTATTAACATTGCCTGAGAGTTTGGAGTGCATCCGGCAACATTCAGTTTTTGACCACAAAATCTAAGCAGTGTTAGTAAGGCATTTCTGATGGATTTCACGGCTCGTCTTCCAACTGCCACAGCGGCCCTATTAGGTCTACCAGCTACTTGCGCACACCTTTTTGCGTGTCCTGGTGTGTGTATTAACAGATCCTGAGAGTTTGGAGGGCATCCGGCAACATTCAGTTTTTGACCACAAAATCTAAGCAGTGGCTAGTAAGGCATTTCTGATGGATTTCACGGCTCGTCTTCCAACTGCCGCAACGGCCCTATTGGGTCTACCAGCGACCTGCGCACACCGTTTTGCATGTCCTGGTGTGTGTATTACCAGATCCTGAGAGTTTGGAGGGCATCCGGCAACATTCAGTTTTTGACCACAAAATCTAAGCAGTGGTTAGTAAGGCATTTCTGATGGATTTCACGGCTCGTCTTCCAACTGCCACAGCGGCCCTATTAGGTCTACCAGCTACTTGCGCATACCTTTTTGCGTGTCCTGGTGTGTGTATTAACAGATCCTGAGAGTTTGGAGGGCATCCGGCAACATTCAGTTTTTGACCACAAAATCTAAGCAGTGGTTAGTAAGGCATTTCTGATGGATTTCACGGCTCGTCTTCCAACTGCCACAGCGGCCCTATTAGGTCTACCAGCGACCTTCGCACACCGTTTTGCATGTCCTGGTGTGTGTATTAACATATCCTGAGAGTTTGGAAGGCATCCGGCAACATTCAGTTTTTTGACCACAAAATCTAAGCAGTGGTTAGTAAGGCATTTCTGATGGATTTCACGGCTCGTCTTCCAACTGCCACAGCGGCCCTATTAGGTCTACCAGCTACTTGCGCATACCTTTTTGCGTGTCCTGGTGTGTGTATTAACAGATCCTGAGAGTTTGGAGGGCATCCGGCAACATTCAGTTTTTGACCACAAAATCTAAGCAGTGGTTAGTAAGGCATTTCTGATGGATTTCACGGCTCGTCTTCCAACTGCCGCAACGGCCCTATTGGGTCTACCAGCGACCTGCGCACACCGTTTTGCATGTCCTGGTGTGTGTATTAACATATCCTGAGAGTTTGGAAGGCATCCGGCAACATTCAGTTTTTGACCACAAAATCTAAGCAGTGGTTAGTAAGGCATTTCTGATGGATTTCACGGCTCGTCTTCCAACTGCCACAGCGGCCCTATTAGGTCTACCAGCTACTTGCGCATACCTTTTTGCGTGTCCTGGTGTGTGTATTAACAGATCCTGAGAGTTTGGAGGGCATCCGGCAACATTCAGTTTTTGACCACAAAATCTAAGCAGTGGTTAGTAAGGCATTTCTGATGGATTTCACGGCTCGTCTTCCAACTGCCGCAGCGGCCCTATAAGGTCTACCAGCGACCTGCGAACACCGTTTTGCATGTCCTGGTGCGTGTATTAACAGATCCTGAGAGTTTGGAGGGCATCCGGCAACATTCAGTTTTTGACCACAAAATCTAAGCAGTGGTTAGTAAGGCATTTCTGATGGATTTCACGGCTCGTTTTCCAACTGCCACAGCGGCCCTATTAGGTCTACCAGCGACCTGCGCACACCGTTTTGCATGTTCTGGTGCGTGTATTAACAGATCCTGAGAGTTGGAGGGCATCCGCAACATTCGGTTTTTGACCACAAAATCTAAGCAGTGGGTTAGTATGGCATTTCTGATGGATTTCACGGGCTCGTCTTCCAACTGCCGCACGGCCCTATTGGGTCTACCAGCGACCTGCGCACACCGTTTTGCATGTCCTGGTGTGTGTATTACCAGATCCTGAGAGTTTGGAGGGCATCCGGCAACATTCAGTTTTTGACCACAAAATCTAAGCAGTGGTTGGTAAGGCATTTCTGATGGATTTCACGGCTCGTCTTCCAACTGCCGCAGTGGCCGTCCTAGGCCTACCACCGACTTGCGCATACCTTTTTGCATGTCCTGGTTTGTGTATTAACAGATCCTGAGAGTATGGAGAGCATCCGGCAACATTCAGTTTTTGACCGCAAAATCAAGCAGTGGTTAGTATGGCATTTCTGATGGATTTCACGGCTCATCTTCCAACTGCCACAGCGGACGTCCTAGGCCTACCACCAACTTGCGCCCACCGTTTTGCATGTCCTGGTGTGTGTATTAACAGATCCTGAGAGTTTGGAGGGCATCCGGCAACATTCAGTTTTTGACCACAAAATCTAAGCAGTGGTTAGTAAGGCATTTCTGATGGATTTCACGGCTCGTCTTCCAACTGCCGCAACGGCCCTATTGGGTCTACCAGCGACCTGCGCACACCGTTTTGCATGTCCTGGTGTGTGTATTACCAGATCCTGAGAGTTTGGAGGGCATCCGGCAACATTCAGTTTTTGACCACAAAATCTAAGGCAGTGGTTAGTAAGCATTTCTGATGGATTTCACGGCTCGTCTTCCAACTGCCACAGCGGCCCTATTAGGTCTACCAGCTACTTGCGCATACCTTTTTGCGTGTCCTGGTGTGTGTATTAACAGATCCTGAGAGTTTGGAGGGCATCCGGCAACATTCAGTTTTGACCACAAAATCTAAGCAGTGGTTAGTAAGGCATTTCTGATGGATTTCACGGCTCGTCTTCCAACTGCCACAGCGGCCCTATTAGGTCTACCAGCGACCTTCGCACACACCGTTTTGCATGTCCTGGTGTGTGTATTAACATATCCTGAGAGTTGGAAGGCATCCGGCAACATCCAGTTTTTGACCACAAAATCTAAGCAGTGGTTAGTAAGGCATTTCTGATGGATTTCACGGCCTCGTCTTCCAACTGCCACAGCGGCCCTATTAGGTCTACCCAGCTACTTGCGCATACCTTTTTGCGTGTCCTGGTGTGTGTATTAACAGATCCTGAGAGTTTGGAGGGCATCCGGCAACATTCAGTTTTTGACCACAAAATCCTAAGCAGTGGTTAGTAAGGCATTTCTGATGGATTTCACGGCTCGTCTTCCAACTGCCACAGCGGCCCTATTAGGTCTACCAGCTACTTGCGCATACCTTTTTGCGTGTCCTGGTGTGTGTATTAACAGATCCTGAGAGTTTGGAGGGCATCCGGCAACATTCAGTTTTTGACCACAAAATCTAAGCAGTGGTTAGTAAGGCATTTCTGATGGATTTCACGGCTCGTCTTCCAACTGCCGCAACGGCCCTATTGGGTCTACCAGCGACCTGCGCACACCGTTTTGCATGTCCTGGTGTGTGTATTAAACATATCCTGAGAGTTTGGAAGGCATCCGGCAACATTCAGTTTTTGACCACAAAATCTAAGCAGTGGTTTAGTAAGGCATTTCTGATGGATTTCACGGCTCGTCTTCCAACTGCCACAGCGGCCCTATTAGGTCTACCAGCTACTTGCGCATACCTTTTTGCGTGTCCTGGTGTGTGTATTAACAGATCCTGAGAGTTTGGAGGGCATCCGGCAACATTCGGTTTTTGACCACAAAAATCTAAGCAAGTGGTTAGTAAGGCATTTCTGATGGATTTCACGGCTCGTCTTCCAACTGCCGCAGCGGCCCTATAAGGTCTACCAGCGACCTGCGAACACCGTTTGCATGTCCTGGTGCGTGTATTAACAGATCCTGAAAGTTTGGAGGGCATCCGGCAACATTCAGTTTTTGACCACAAAATCTAAGCAGTGGTTAGTAAGGCATTTCTGATGGATTTCACGGCTCGTTTTCCAACTGCCACAGCGGCCCTATTAGGTCTACCAGCGACCTGCGCACACCGTTTTGCATGTTCTGGTGCGTGTATTAACAGATCCTGAGAGTTTGGAGGGCATCCGGCAACATTCGGTTTTTGACCACAAAATCTAAGCAGTGGTTAGTATGGCATTTCTGATGGATTTCACGGCTCGTCTTCCAACTGCCGCAACGGCCCTATTGGGTCTACCAGCGACCTGCGCACACCGTTTGCATGTCCTGGTGTGTGTATTACCAGATCCTGAGAGTTTGGAGGGCATCCGGCAACATTCAGTTTTTGACCACAAAATCTAAGCAGTGGTTGGTAAGGCATTTCTGATGGATTTCACGGCTCGTCTTCCAACTGCCGCAACGGCCCTATTAGGTCAACCAGCTACTTGCGCATACCTTTTTGCATGTCCTGGTTTGTGTATTAACAGATCCTGAGAGTATGGAGAGCATCCGGCAACATTCAGTTTTTGACCGCAAAATCTAAGCAGTGGTTAGTATGGCATTTCTGATGGATTTCACGGCTCATCTTCCAACTGCCACAGCGGACGTCCTAGGCCTACCACCAACTTGCGCCCACCGTTTTGCATGTCCTGGTGTGTGTATTAACAGATCCTGAGAGTTTGGAGGGCATCCGGCAACATTCAGTTTTTGACCACAAAATCTAAGCAGTGGTTAGTAAGGCATTTCTGATGGATTTCACGGCTCGTCTTCCAACTGCCGCAACGGCCCTATTGGGTCTACCAGCGACCTGCGCACACCGTTTTGCATGTCCTGGTGTGTGTATTACCAGATCCTGAGAGTTTGGAGGGCATCCGGCAACATTCAGTTTTTGACCACAAAATCTAAGCAGTGGTTAGTAAGGCATTTCTGATGGATTTCACGGCTCGTCTTCCAACTGCCACAGCGGCCCCTATTAGGTCTACCAGCTACTTGCGCATACCTTTTTGCGTGTCCTGGTGTGTGTATTAACAGATCCTGAGAGTTTGGAGGGCATCCGGCAACATTCAGTTTTTGACCACAAAATCTAAGCAGTGGTTAGTAAGGCATTTCTGATGGATTTCACGGCCTCGTCTTCCAACTGCCACAGCGGCCCCTATTAGGTCTACCAGCGACCTTCGCACACCGTTTTGCATGTCCTGGTGTGTGTATTAACATATCCTGAGAGTTGGAAGGCATCCGGCAACATTCAGTTTTTGACCACAAAATCTAAAGCAGTGGTTAGTAAAGGCATTTCTGATGGATTTCACGGCTCGTCTTCCAACTGCCACAGCGGCCCTATTAGGTCTACCAGCTACTTGCGCATACCTTTTTGCGTGTCCTGGTGTGTGTATTAACAGATCCTGAGAGTTTGGAGGGCATCCGGCAACATTCAGTTTTTGACCACAAAATCTAAGCAGTGGTTAGTAAGGCATTTCTGATGGATTTCACGGCTCGTCTTCCAACTGCCGCAGCGGCCCTATAAGGTCTACCAGCGACCTGCGAACACCGTTTTGCATGTCCTGGTGCGTGTATTAACAGATCCTGAGAGTTTGGAGGGCATCCGGCAACATTCAGTTTTTGACCACAAAATCTAAGCAGTGGTTAGTAAGGCATTTCTGATGGATTTCACGGCTCGTTTTCCAACTGCCACAGCGGCCCTATTAGGTCTACCAGCGACCTGCGCACACCGTTTTGCATGTTCTGGTGCGTGTATTAACAGATCCTGAGAGTTTGGAGGGCATCCGGCAACATTCGGTTTTTGACCACAAAATCTAAGCAGTGGTTAGTATGGCATTTCTGATGGATTTCACGGCTCGTCTTCCAACTGCCGCAACGGCCCTATTGGGTCTACCAGCGACCTGCGCACACCGTTTTGCATGTCCTGGTGTGTGTATTACCAGATCCTGAGAGTTTGGAGGGCATCCGGCAACATTCAGTTTTTGACCACAAAATCTAAGCAGTGGTTGGTAAGGCATTTCTGATGGATTTCACGGCTCGTCTTCCAACTGCCACAGCGGCCCTATTAGGTCTACCAGCGACCCTACGCACACCTTTTTGCGTGTCCTGGTGTGTGTATTAACAGATCCTGAGAGTTTGGTGGGCATCCGGCAACATTCAGTTTTTGACCACAAAATCTAAGCAGTGGTTAGTAAGGCTTTTCTGATGGTTTTCACGGCTCGTCTTCCAACTGCCGCAGCGGCCCTATTAGGTCTACCAGCGACCTGCGCACACCGTTTTGCATGTCCTGGTGGGTGCATTAACATATCCTGAGAGTTTGGAGGGCATCCGGCAACATTCAGTTTTTGACCACAAAATCTAAGCAGTGGTTAGTAAGGCTTTTCTGATGGATTTCACGGCTCGTCTTCCAACTGCCGCAGCGGCCCTATTAGGTCTACCAGCGACCTGCGCACACCGTTTTGCATGTCCTGGTGAATGCATTAACATATCCTGAGAGTTTGGAGGGCATCCGGCAACATTCAGTTTTTGACCACAAAATCTAAGCAGTGGTTAGTAAGGCATTTCTGATGGATTTCACGGCTCGTCTTCCAACTGCCACAGCGGCCCTATTAGGTCTACCAGCTACTTGCGCATACCTTTTTGCGTGTCCTGGTGTGTGTATTAACAGATCCTGAGAGTTTGGAGGGCATCCGGCAACATTCAGTTTTGACCACAAAATCTAAGCAGTGGTTAGTAAGGCATTTCTGATGGATTTCACGCTCGTCTTCCAACTGCCGCAGCGGCCCTATTAGGTCTACCAGCGACCTGCGAACACCGTTTTGCATGTCCTTGTGTGTGTATTAACAGATCCTGAGAGTTTGGAGGGCATCCGGCAACATTCAGTTTTTGACCGCAAAATCTAAGCAGTGGTTAGTAAGGCATTTCTGATGGATTTCACGGCTCGTCTTCCAACTGCCACAGCGGCCGTATAAGGTCTACCAGCTACTTGCGCATACCTTTTTGCGTGTCCTGCTGTGTGTATTAACAGATCCTGAGAGTTTGGAGGGCATCCGGCAACATTCAGTTTTTGACCACAAAATCTAAGCAGTGGTTAGTAAGGCATTTCTGATGGATTTCACGGCTCGTCTTCCAACTGCCGCAGCGGCCCTATTAGGTCTACCAGCGACCTGCGAACACCGTTTTGCATGTCCTGGTGCGTGTATTAACAGATCCTGAGAGTTTGGAGGGCATCCGGCAACATTCAGTTTTTGACCACAAAATCTAAGCAGTGGTTAGTAAGGCATTTCTGATGGATTTCACGCCTCGTCTCCCAACTGCAACAGCGGCCCTTTTAGGTCTACCGGCGACTTGCGCACACCGTTTTGCATGTCCTGGTGTGTGTATTAACAGATCCTGAAAGTTTGGATGGCATCCGGCAACATTCAGTTTTCGACCACAAAATCTAAGCAGTGGTTAGTAAGGCATTTCTGATGGATTTCACGGCTCGTCTTCCAACTGCCGCAGCGGCTCTATTAAGTCTACCAGCGACTTGCGCACACCTCCTTGCATGTCCTGGTGTGTGTATTAACAGATCCTGAGAGTTTTGAGGGCATCCGGCAACATTCAGTTTTTGACCGCAAAATCTATGCAGTGGTTAGTAAGGCATTTCTGATGGATTTCACGGCTCATCTTCCAACTGCCACAGCGGCCCTATTAGGTCTACCGGCGACTTGCGCACACCGTTTTGCATGTCCTGGTGGGTGCATTAACAGATCCTGAGCGTTTGGAGGGCATCCGGCAACATTCAGTTTTTGACCACAAAATCTAAGCAGTGGTTAGTAAGGCATTTCTGATGGATTTCACGCCTCGTCTCCCAACTGCAACAGCGGCCCTTTTAGGTCTACCGGCGACTTGCGCACACCGTTTTGCATGCCCTGGTGTGTGTATTAACATTACCTGAGAGTTTGGAGGGCATCCGGCAACATTCAGTTTTTGACCACAAAATCTAAGCAGTAGTTAGTACGGCATTTCTGATGGATTTCACGGCTCGTCTTCCAACTGCCGCAACGGCCCTATTAGGTCAACCAGCTACTTGCGCACACCTTTTTGCGTGTCCTGGTGTGTGTATTAACATTACCTGAGAGTTTGGAGGGCATCCGGCAACATTCAGTTTTTGACCGCAAAATCTAAGCAGTGGTTAGTAAGGCATTTCTGATGGATTTCACGGCTCATCTTCCAACTGCCACAGCGGCCCTATTAGGTCTACCGGCGACTTGCGCACACCGTTTTGCTTGTCTTGGTGTGTGTATTAACAGATCATGAGAGTTTATAGGGCATCCGGCAACATTCAGTTTTTGACCGCAAAATCTAAGCAGTGGTTAGTAAGGCATTTCTGATGGATTTCACGGCTCGTCTTCCAACTGCCGCAGCGGCCCTATTAGGTCTACCAGCGACCTGCGAACACCGTTTTGCATGTCCTGGTGTGTGTATTAACAGATCCTGAGAGTTTGGAGGGCATCCGGCAACATTCAGTTTTTGACCACAAAATCTAAGCAGTGGTTAGTAAGCATTTCTGATGGATTTCACGGCTCGTCTTCCAACTGCCGCAGCGGCCCTATTAGGTCTACCAGCGACCTGCGAACACCGTTTTGCATGTCCTGGTGTGTGTATTAACAGATCCTGAGAGTTTGGACTGCATCCGGCAACATTCAGTTTTTGACCACAAAATCTAAGCAGTGGTTAGTAAGGCATTTCTGATGGATTTCACGGCTCGTCTTCCAACTGCCGCAGCGGCCCTATTAGGTCTACCAGCGACCTGCGAACACCGTTTTGCATGTCCTGGTGTGTGTATTAACAGATCCTGAGAGTTTGGAGGGCATCCGGCAACATTCAGTTTTTGACCACAAAATCTACGCAGTGGTTAGTAAGGCATTTCTGATGGATTTCACGGCTCGTCTTCCAACTGCCACAGCGGCCCTATTAGGTCTACCAGCGACCTGCGCACACCGTTTTGCATGTCCTGGTGTGTGTATTAACAGATCCTGAGAGTTTGGAGGGCATCCGGCAACATTCAGTTTTTGACCACAAAATCTACGCAGTGGTTAGTAAGGCTTTTCTGATGGATTTCACGGCTCGTCTTCCAACTGCCGCAGCGGCCCTATTAGGTCTACCAGCGACCTGCGCACACCGTTTTGCATTTCCTGGTGGGTGCATTAACATATCCTGAGAGTTTGGAGGGCATCCGGCAACATTCAGTTTTTGACCACAAAATCTAAGCAGTGGTTAGTAAGGCATTTCTGATGGATTTCACGGCTCGTCTTCCAACTGCCACAGCGGCCCTATTAGGTCTACCAGCGACCTGCGCACACCGTTTTGCATGTCCTGGTGGATGCATTAACATATCCTGAGAGTTTGGAGGGCATCCGGCAACATTCAGTTTTTGACCACAAAATCTAAGCAGTGGTTAGTAAGGCATTTCTGATGGATTTCACGGCTCGTCTTCCAACTGTCATAGCGGCCCTATTAGGTTTACCGGCGACTTGCGCACACCGTTTTGCATGTCCTGGTGGGTGCATTAACAGATCCTGAGAGTTTGGAGGGCATCCGGCAACATTCAGTTTTTGACCACAAAATCTAAGCAGTGGTTAGTAAGGCATTTCTGATGGATTTCACGGCTCGTCTTCCAACTGCCACAGCGGCCCTATTAGGTCTACCGGCGACTTGCGCACACCGTTTTGCAAGGCCTGGTGGGTGCATTAACAGATCCTGAGAGTTTGGAGGGCATCCGGCAACATTCAGTTTTTGACCACAAAATCTAAGCAGTAGTTAGTAAGGCATTTCTGATGGATTTCACGGCTCGTCTCCCAACTGCGACAGCGGACGTCCTAGGCCTACCACCGACTTGCGCACACCGTTTTGCATGTCCTGGTGTGTGTATTAACAGATCCTGAGAGTTTAGAGGGCATCCGGCAACATTCAGTTATTGACCACAAAATCTAAGCAGTGGTTAGTAAGGCATTTCTGATGGATTTCACGGCTCGTCTTCCAACTGCCACAGCGGCCCTATTAGGTCTACCAGCGACCTGCGCACACCGTTTTGCTTGTCCTGGTGTGTGTATTAACAGATCCTGAGAGTTTGGAGGACATCCGGCAACATTCAATTTTTGACCACAAAATCTAAGCAGTGGTTAGTAAGGCATTTCTGATGGATTTCACGGCTCGTCTTCCAACTGCCACAGCGGCCCTATTAGGTCTACCAGCGACCTGCGCACACCTTTTTGCGTGTCCTGGTGTGTGTATTAACAGATCCTGAGAGTTTGGAGGGCATCCGGCAACATTCAGTTTTTGACCACAACATCTAAGCAGTGGTTAGTAAGGCATTTCTGATGGATTTCACGGCTCGTCTTCCAACTGCCACAGCGTCTTCCAACTGCCGCAGCGGCCCTATTAGGTCTACCAGCGACCTGCGCACACCGTTTTGCATGTCCTGGTGTGTGTATTAACAGATCCTGAGAGTTTGGAGGACATCCGGCAACATTCAATTTTTGACCACAAAATCTAAGCAGTGGTTAGTAAGGCATTTCTGATGGATTTCACGGCTCGTCTTCCAACTGCCACAGCGGCCCTATTAGGTCTACCAGCGACCTGCGCACACCTTTTTGCGTGTCCTGGTGTGTGTATTAACAGATCCTGAGAGTTTGGAGGGCATCCGGCAACATTCAGTTTTTGACCACAACATCTAAGCAGTGGTTAGTAAGGCATTTCTGATGGATTTCACGGCTCGTCTTCCAACTGCCACAGCGGCCCTATTAGGTCTACCACCGACCTGCGCACACCGTTTTGCTTGTCTTGGTGTGTGTATTAACAGATCATGAGAGTTTATAGGGCATCCCCCAACATTCAGTTTTTGACCACAAAATCTTAGCAGTGGTTAGTAAGGCATTTCTGATGGATTTCACGGCTCGTCTTCCAACTGCCACTGCGGCCCTATTAGGTCTACCAGCGACCTGCGCACACCGTTTTGCATGTCCTGGTGTGTGTATTAACAGATCCTGAGAGTTTGGAGGGCATCCGGCAACATTCAGTTTTTGACCACAAAATCTAAGCAGTGGTTAGTAAGGCATTTCTGATGGATTTCACGGCTCGTCTTCCAACTGCCACAGCGGCCCTATTAGGTCTACCAGCGACCTGCGCACACCTTTTTGCGTGTCCTGGTGTGTGTATTAACAGATCCTGAGAGTTTGGTGGGCATCCGGCAACATTCAGTTTTTGACCACAAAATCTAAGCAGTGGTTAGTAAGGCATTTCTGATGGATTTCACGGCTCGTCTTCCAACTGCCACAGCGACCCTATTAGGTCTACCACCGACCTGCGCACACCGTTTTGCTTGTCCTGGTGTGTGTATTAACAGATCCTGAGAGTTTAGAGGGCATCCGGCAACATTCAGTTTTTGACCACAAAATCTAAGCAGTGGTTAGTAAGGCATTTCTGATGGATTTCACGGCTCGTCTTCCAACTGCCACAGCGGCCCTATTAGGTCTACCAGCGACCTACGCACACCTTTTTGCGTGTCCTGGTGTGTGTATTAACAGATCCTGAGAGTTTGGAGGGCATCCGGCAACATTCAGTTTTTGACCACAAAATCTAAGCAGTGGTTAGTAAGGCATTTCTGATGGATTTCACGGCTCGTCTTCCAACTGCCACAGCGGCCCTATTAGGTCTACCAGCGACCTGCGCACACCGTTTGGCTTGTCCTGGTGTGTGTATTAACAGATCCTGAGAGTTTGGAGGGCATCCGGCAACATTCAGTTTTTGACCACAAAATCTAAGCAGTGGTTAGTAAGGCATTTCTGATGGATTTCACGGCTCGTCTTCCAACTGCCACAGCGGCCCTATTAGGTCTACCAGCGACCTGCGCACACCTTTTTGCGTGTCCTGGTGTGTGTATTAACAGATCCTGAGAGTTTGGAGGGCATCCGGCAACATTCAGTTTTTGACCACAAAATCTAAGCAGTGGTTAGTAAGGCATTTCTGATGGATTTCACGGCTCGTCTTCCAACTGCCACAGCGGCCCTATTAGGTCTACCACCGACCTGCGCACACCGTTTTGCTTGTCTTGGTGTGTGTATTAACAGATCATGAGAGTTTGGAGGGCATCTGGCAACATTCAGTTTTTGACCACAAAATCTAAGCAGTGGTTAGTAAGGCATTTCTGATGGATTTCACGGCTCGTCTTCCAACTGCCACTGCGGCCCTATTAGGTCTACCAGCGACCTGCGCACACCGTTTTGCATGTCCTGGTGTGTGTATTAACAGATCCTGAGTGTTTGGAGGGCATCCGGCAACATTCAGTTTTTGACCACAAAAATCTAAGCAGTGGTTAGTAAGGCATTTCTGATGGATTTCACGCCTCGTCTCCCAACTGCAACAGCGGCCCTTTTAGGTCTACCGGCGACTTGCGCACACCGTTTTGCATGCCCTGGTGTGTGTATTAACATTACCTGAGAGTTTGGAGGGCATCCGGCAACATTCAGTTTTTGACCACAAAATCTAAAGCAGTGGTTAGTACCGGCATTTCTGATGGATTTCACGGCTCGTCTTCCCAACTGCCGCAACGGCCCTATTAGGTCAACCAGCTACTTGCGCACACCCTTTTTGCGTGTCCTGGTGTGTGTTTTAACATTACCTGAGAGTTTGGAGGGCATCCGGCAACATTCAGTTTTTGACCGCAAAATCTAAGCAGTGGTTAGTAAGGCATTTCTGATGGATTTCACGGCTCATCTTCCAACTGCCACAGCGGCCCTATTAGGTCTACCGGCGACTTGTGCACACCGTTTTGCTTGTCTTGGTGTGTGTATTAACAGATCATGAGAGTTTATAGGGCATCCGGCAACATTCAGTTTTTGACCGCAAAATCTAAGCAGTGGTTAGTAAGGCATTTCTGATGGATTTCACGGCTCATCTTCCAACTGCCACAGCGGCCCTATTAGGTCTACCAGCGACCTGCGCACACCGTTTTGCATGTCCTGGTGTGTGTATTAACAGATCCTGAGAGTTTGGTGGGCATCCGGCAACATTCAGTTTTTGACCACAAAATCTAAGCAGTGGTTAGTAAGGCATTTCTGATGGATTTCACGGCTCGTCTTCCAACTGCCACAGCGACCCTATTAGGTCTACCACCGACCTGCGCACACCGTTTTGCTTGTCCTGGTGTGTGTATTAACAGATCCTGAGAGTTTAGAGGGCATCCGGCAACATTCAGTTTTTGACCACAAAATCTAAGCAGTGGTTAGTAAGGCATTTCTGATGGATTTCACGGCTCGTCTTCCAACTGCCACAGCGGCCCTATTAGGTCTACCAGCGACCTACGCACACCTTTTTGCGTGTCCTGGTGTGTGTATTAACAGATCCTGAGAGTTTGGAGGGCATCCGGCAACATTCAGTTTTTGACCACAAAATCTAAGCAGTGGTTAGTAAGGCATTTCTGATGGATTTCACGGCTCGTCTTCCAACTGCCACAGCGGCCCTATTAGGTCTACCAGCGACCTGCGCACACCGTTTGGCTTGTCCTGGTGTGTGTATTAACAGATCCTGAGAGTTTGGAGGGCATCCGGCAACATTCAGTTTTTGACCACAAAATCTAAGCAGTGGTTAGTAAGGCATTTCTGATGGATTTCACGGCTCGTCTTCCAACTGCCACAGCGGCCCTATTAGGTCTACCACCGACCTGCGCACACCGTTTTGCATGTCCTGGTGTGTGTATTAACAGATCCTGAGAGTTTGGAGGGCATCCGGCAACATTCAGTTTTTGACCACAAAATCTAAGCAGTGGTTAGTAAGGCATTTCTGATGGATTTCACGCCTCGTCTTCCAACTGCCACTGCGGCCCTATTAGGTCTACCAGCGACCTGCGCACACCGTTTTGCATGTCCTGGTGTGTGTATTAACAGATCCTGAGAGTTTGGAGGGCATCCGGCAACATTCAGTTTTTGACCACAAAATCTAAGCAGTGGTTAGTAAGGCATTTCTGATGGATTTCACGCCTCGTCTCCCAACTGCAACAGCGGCCCTTTTAGGTCTACCGGCGACTTGCGCACACCGTTTTGCATGCCCTGGTGTGTGTATTAACATTACCTGAGAGTTTGGAGGGCATCCGGCAACATTCAGTTTTTGACCACAAAATCTAAGCAGTGGTTAGTACGGCATTTCTGATGGATTTCACGGCTCGTCTTCCAACTGCCGCAACGGCCCTATTAGGTCAACCAGCTACTTGCGCACACCTTTTTGCGTGTCCTGGTGTGTGTTTTAACATTACCTGAGAGTTTGGAGGGCATCCGGCAACATTCAGTTTTTGACCGCAAAATCTAAGCAGTGGTTAGTAAGGCATTTCTGATGGATTTCACGGCTCATCTTCCAACTGCCACAGCGGCCCTATTAGGTCTACCGGCGACTTGTGCACACCGTTTTGCTTGTCTTGGTGTGTGTATTAACAGATCATGAGAGTTTATAGGGCATCCGGCAACATTCAGTTTTTGACCGCAAAATCTAAGCAGTGGTTAGTAAGGCATTTCTGATGGATTTCACGGCTCATCTTCCAACTGCCACAGCGGCCCTATTAGGTCTACCAGCGACCTGCGCACACCGTTTTGCATGTCCTGGTGTGTGTATTAACAGATCCTGAGAGTTTGGTGGGCATCCGGCAACATTCAGTTTTTGACCACAAAATCTAAGCAGTGGTTAGTAAGGCATTTCTGATGGATTTCACGGCTCGTCTTCCAACTGCCGCAGCGGCCCTATTAGGTCTACCACCGACCTGCGCACACCGTTTTGCATGTCCTGATGTGTGCATTAACAGATCCTGAGAGTTTGGAGGGCATCCGGCAACATTCAGTTTTTGACCACAAAATCTAAGCAGTGGTTAGTAAGGCATTTCTGATGGATTTCAAGGCTCATCTTCCAAAATGACCGACAGTATGACTTAGCTTATCTCACCGAAAAGTGGGACCAGTTATTGCAGGCGAAACCATGCAAGTCACATTTCCAAGGCATGTGGTAAAATGCGTGCTTATACTTTCGATGAATCTTTTCTTCTATGGATATGAAACTACTATTTAATTCGAGTTGTTTCTGGTGGGTTCAAGTCTGAAATCCATAAAATAAATGCTGGTCGCAAATCCGCGAGGTAGCACTATAGGCATATACTGGCCTAAGAGTGGTTGCTGTCCTCTCGCACGACAGTCAGCTAGCTCGAATACCGATTAGTCACACTGTGCAGCTTCAACCTTCATGGCGTATACCGAGGTTCTATGCAAGTACATCAATGGCATAGCGAGAAGGACTCCCTTCCTTGCATACATCCTATCGACTAAAACTGACTGACCTTTGATGTGGATCCCGAAAATAATGCTGTGCTCTTCAAAAGAGGACTAGAGATCGCATCTCATCCCGAGCATTGATTGGCACCCTCTCCAAGTTACCTACACTCCAACCCACCCAAGCAACTGAGCCATCGTTCGTTGGTTGTCGCCAAAAAAGCAGTCAACGAGACTGAGATAAAGGAACACTCAACTCAGCCTCCAGCCCTAATTCGGAGCAAAAAGTCTCCATCTCGCTGCGATGAAGACATCGAATCCTGAGCTCCATTTTTTTTTTAAGCATTTTTCGTTGCAAGCATCGTCCTGCCATTCAGCTGAGACCAGCTCCTGCTGTGTGTACTGGTGGAATATTTAAATCAAGTGGCGCCGTGATTTATTGGTTCACACTGTGTAAGCACGCTCCACAAGAAGAAGGAAAGAAAATTCGACACGAAGCATACGAGTCACCGGCAAACTACCCGAGGATTTATGAGTTTTTAAGGACATTCTTTGCCCGGATCACATGTCCTCCTCGAGTCGGCGTCGCGTCGCTGGCGGGTGGAGTGAGTGCACATCGCATGAATGGCAACGAGTGTGTTTATTGCATGCCCATTGCCGGGGAAGGATTTATGTACTCCCGAAGCATCGGCGAGCTCATCTGCATATGGGACGAATCTCGTTACGGCCGCTATGCCCACCTAAGCGAAAAAAGGAACCTCATCGATTAACGTTGATGCTGCGACACAATTTGTTTTTTTTTTTTTGCTTTGACAAAATCACATGCGGTACGCGCTTTAATTTGTATGCCAGGCGGTACCACCGGCAACAGGCTTACACCCGCATGCACAGCGCACGTCGCATTGTCACAGATGAGCAAATATGAACGTCGCCTGCGTCTGCGGTCGCTGTTTGCGATTTCAAAGTTTCGCACAAAGTCGCAGGGCTGCCGAAAAGGATTACAGCGGATGATTGTATGTAGATTGGATGCTTTGGTGTGGGTGGTGGGTTGGCTACGTGACGTATATGGTAGCCAACATAATTTAATGCTTCATTAGTCCCCCGAACCGAACCGGGGGACCGCAGCGTTGGGATTGTCTTTTCGAAACTACACATCATGCATAGGAAATCGACTCTCGGGAGGGACACAGTCATGCATCCGATTGCCCGCAGTACACAATGCGACATGGCAGACAAAGAGCCATTCAAAGCAAAAAACTAAGAGAAAAATAAGCAACGAAAGTTTGCGTGATAAGCTGGCTGCGGATAAGGCGTGTGTCCGTGGGGCGATTTCGCAGCAGAGTCACGAGTGAATGAAGTTGCCCGCTTATCGCAAGAGTGTTGCATTGAGTGGCGATTGTACAATTTGAAATCACTTCAAGATTAACTGAGTTGTGTGCCCGATAGAGGGGATCAATGACTGGTGATGTAATTTAATCAGTCACACATGCAAGCGCTGCTACAGGCGGTTGGATTACACAATGGGAGGCGACTGCTGTCAATTTACAAATGAAGACGACTCAATTGTACTCCGCAAAGACGCGGTTCAAATGAATTAAATGTGATTTCCACCAGCGTCACAGCGGATTCAGCCACTGCCACAGAAAACCTTATCAAACCACAAAAACAGCAGTTATGGACCTGAACTCACGCATACCAATTCACACATTGTTACAAGGCTTGGGCCCGCGCCAATTTTGTTTTCTATGTAATATTAGTCCTGTATGAATATCTGTGACTCCTAAAGAAAGGAGACCCTCTAAGCTGTGCCAATTAAATACGGTCTTCTCTGCCGTTCTGTATAAGCGCCTAAAACCCTACGTAAACTGCCTGATTGGTCAATATCAGTGCGGGTTCAGGCCAGCGAAATTCACTATTGACCAAATATTCATATTACGGCAGATTTTGGAAAAGACCCATGAGTTTCGGAGTTCAAGTTGATACCCACGACCTTATCATCGACTTTAAGGCCGCGTATGACAGTGTTTATAGAGACGAGTTTTACAGGGCCTTGTCTAGTTTTGGCATCCCTGCAAAACTCGTCCGCCTTTGCAGAATGACGGTAGAAGAACGCCGTTGCTTCGTCTACGTCGGTAGAGATCATGTCGACACCTTTGATGGCTGAAGAGAATTTGGACAAGGCGTCGCGGTGTCATGTGATTTACTTAACATCATGCCCGAGAAGATCATACGGAACTCCAATGTCAACACCAGATGCACGATCTTCCACAAATCTGCGCAACTGCTCGCATATGCCGACGACATCGACATCATCGGAAGAACACAACGGGCTGTCAGTGGGGCGTTTGTGAGCATCGAGAAGGAAGCGGCCAAGATGGGGCTTGCGGTTAATGAGGGTAAGACGAAGTATAAGCTGTCTTCAGAAAATATCCACCAACAACGAAGTTTTGGACAAAACGTCACTATAGACAGCTATAACTTCGAGGTAGTGAAATACTTTGTCTACCTATGCTCCGAAGTTAATACAAACAATGTCGGCGAAGATAAAACAGAGGATCACGTTGGCCAACAGCTGCATTATCGCACTCAGAAGGCCACTGAGAAATAAAGCCATCCCTCGAAAAACCAAGATATCTCCATATAAGACCTTAACAGTCCCAGTCCTTCCGTATGGCGCAGAAGCGTGGACACTAACTAAAGCGGACGAGGATATTCTTGATCGCTTTGAGAGAAATGTCCTTCGAATAATCTTCGGACCAAGTCCCATCGAGCATATCGGTGACATTTTTGAGAAGAACTAACTCTGAGCTTGTAGCTTCGATGAAAAGTCGGCTAAGAAATCTCATCGCGAAAGTCCACAACACAAATTTACCATTTTGTGCTGATAATTTACTGTGACATTACAATACCATGCTCTGTATATGCATATTTTTGATGTTGTGTATTTGACGTAGATCGAGATGAGAGCAGTTGGCATTGCTATTTGTGTACATACAAATTTGTTAGTCTAAAGATGATTACGCGTCGTACTTTTTTGTAAAGTTATCCAATTTTTCTTGCCAATTGCCCTTATTTATTTCACATATGTATCCGCTCATCTACGTAACCAAAAACGTGTTGGATTTTCTAAAAAGGTATTCTTGTATACATCATTCTTGATTAGTGACTATGTCGCAACGCCCCTCACTACGTTTCATACTCGCGTCACGATGACGTAAATAGATTTTCTGTTTGATGCCAAATAAATGATCATCAATTTAACGTCACTAAATGCCAATCAATCACTTACTCCCGCAAATACAGACATAGAAGCTAATTTTTCTAAAATGAACTAGTCCCTTCAGCCTCATCTTAACGCGACTTATGAGCAATCTGTGATCGGGAGCTCAACTTTCGTGCACATACTGAGGAAACTCCACTCAACTCATTGTCAAACGCTGGTCAAATAAATTCTCGATCCATTTATCACAGAATTTCTCTCCAAGTCTCTCAACCAAGTATGCTCACCCATTGCAGCTGTCCAGCTTAGGTATCTACGTATGACTCTAGCCTGGACTGATAGAAGCAATTTGCCGCCCTTGAGTCGCTAGAGTACCTTCCCAAAACTGTCGACCTGCTCTTCCTCCACCAATAAATTACTGGCAATACAGACTGACTCGAATTGGCGTCTCCAGCATCTATGGTCTGCAAACCTTTTCATTGGACCACATGGTGTTTTGTTCGGCTTTCACTATGGATTACGACATCCAGCTCAGCAGAACCTCACTTCGCAACCACTTTTAGTTCCCTTTTTCCCATCTGCGTAAGTTCAGCATTAGTTTTAGTTTAGATTCCTTAAGTTCGTTGCCCCAAGTGTTGAGTTGGTTCGTTAAAGTGGCCACCCGATTTGGTTCAAGCCGTAACTGCGCTACTTTACTAAATGCGCCCCGTTTTGTAAGCGTATACCTGGGTTGTTGGGGTTTGCAAAATCCAGCCTGTGGGGTCTAGAGGCGAGGTCGCTAAGAAAAGTGAGGTAGACTTTCCACTGAGTGGGTGTCGAGACAACTGCGACAGTGTGGGTTGAACGATATTCCGAATGTGGCAGCGTGAATGCCAATGGGCCAGTTCCTCATGGTTACAGCCACGACTGCAGCTATTTCGTAGAGATGTCTATTGAAGAGGTTATCAGTTCACCTTTGCGAACAGGTTTTCCCGCAGATTTTTTACTTGGATGACCAAGTCACGTTCTACTAGCTAAGAACAGTTTACTGTGTGTATTTGAAGTGGTTAATTGGGGGCCCACTGGAAGCTCCTCCCTTGGCCAATTCGTCTGCAATCTCATCTACGTCTACGTTGCTATGTCTTGGAACCCAGAGAAGAGTGATGTTTACCTACTACTGGCCTGTTTATGTTCTTCCTTGCACTATTGCACCAACTTAGGGAAGATGGCTGCTGAGGTGATGACACGCATGACTGCCTTGCTGTCGCTGCAGATTGCTGCAGTTCCTTCATAAGGACAGGCACTGCTGAGAACGCTTCTCTGATCTGGGAGGTGGTACGAGTTGGAGATATTGAAATACGCCGAGGCTACACTGTGGTTTAATTTCCATCCATCAGTGTTGATCAGAAGTTGGTATTCTGAGGCGAATGATTAGATTCCTCTCTGGATAGAAATCTGCATTGAGTCGAGTTGGCGAGATCTAATATGGATAATTCGTGTGGGAGTTGGGGCTAGTTACTCAGGGAGGTGTTGCTGAATTCTGCTGTGACCAACCTCCTGCTTCTCTGAGTCTAATGGCGCTACACGTGACCACGTACGTTAGGTAATGATCCAGAGCAGGAAGGTGTAGGCGCACGTTCAGTGCTTCTGTGGGGCATGATTTCATCACCCCAATTGCCCCCACTATTACTACTCAAAAACTGTGAAATTATGTCTGGCATACTCGGTATGTGGGTAGATGTGACTAGCACAAGCTCCTACGAGTCTAAGCTTCATTTAGACCTTTAAGGTCGGTTTTATTGGATTGTAGCTTTGATTTCGTGGGGAGTTGGTGGTCCTGAGAAAGTTTATGTCACTCCTGATAGTTTCGTTCTTTGAATCTTGACGGCTGTTGAATGAATAGCTAGAAGACGTAGTGAAGTAAAATGTCATTCACCTTCGCATCCATGCAGCTTCTACTTCTGCATTGGTTGCCAATTTGGCAATGATTAGTTATTACGACTAACAGTTTACTAATTACCTTCCTCTGTAAATTAATTGGCTTTAGTGTAGACCACATCATTTTCGGTTCCCTGCATTCATCCACTTCCGCTTAGATTTGTGTTGCGTAGCAATGTCTGTCAGCGTCCGTCAGTAGAAATGTTTCTTGTTATACGATGTATATGCTTAAGCGTTCTTGCGCGAGAACACGTGCGGTGATGTTCTGTCCAACATTGCATTTCCTATATCAACCGAAGCCTACTACAGTCTGTTGAGTACGGTATGTTAGAAAAAAACGTCAAAATAATGATGACATATCATCCACAAGAGGCTACCTTAAGCAATCTTAAAATCAAGTACACTTTACAGACATAACCGGTAGGCCTCCTAACTCACAAAAAAAAACCTCTCTCAGACCCATCTGGGGACAGCACAACCAATGAATCAAGACACATCAATCCCTCAAGTCGCTCCATCTGCGACAGCGAACACAACGGATTCCAACCAAGAAACGAGCATCGAATGGGTTTCGGTTTTAATTGCTTTTCTGCGACAACACATGCCGCACTCATTTGAATATTCAACGCCGTCGTGCCGCCCTTGCAGCCACAATCTGTTGAAAACCAAAAAAAAAACCGTCTCAAGACAGTTCATCTCGACACAACATTTGGCAATTTGCATAAAGAGCATCTCCAAAAGTGAAACATGAAAATCAAACCAACCACCACCCCACATCACGTACGGTTATGAAATCGTTTTAATTAGCTCCCTCACCCTCCTTCGTCACGTGGTTCGAACGCAAATAAACTCAACTGAGCCGACGGGTCCTTTTCATGGCACATAAGCCATTAGCCGGCTACGTGTGCCTTTTCACATTGAACACCACGCAACGGGATTCGATCAAACAGGACGTGTCACCTCAGAGATTCGTACCAATTAACGCAACAGTCGTGTCCTCGTACAGTACTGTGTTGCCTTGTGCGAACAACATTTTTATAGTTCCGCCACGGTGATGTGAAGGATACGCCGAGCATAAACTATTCGATTAGCCGTGGTTACGCAAAGGTAGGCAAGGGTAACTCTCCTGCCCGCCACCCGGGGGATGAATTATGACAGAAATTCGATTAAACTCACGTGTGTACGTATTTGTTGATAGTTTCGATTTCGCCCTTCGCCGGGATATGCAAATATTTACAATCATAGTGAGGCAACAAGCGACGGATAAGACGGTTGCGTTATTAACTATCATAATTCGGGCGTTGTTGCTTTGATGTCGACGTGGGATGGCGTGCTGGATGTGTGCTAAGAGGCTTCTCAAGTGCGCGTCCTTTGTGTGGGGCGCTGGAAATTGAGTTTCGCTCGAGATTGTTAGTTGTTGTTAATGAGTCCTCCGCAATGACTAGCTCTCCTTTGTATGATTAAGATGTACTACTTCGATGGTTGCGATAAGGATGTGGGTGGCACGCTGGCAAACAGGATGACTGTACGAGGGTGGGAGATAGTTTTCCATGGCTTCCTTGGAGACGTGTTCTTGGAAAGGTTCTTTAAAGTGCCTTTGATGTAAGTTCTAATTCCAAACAGGCTATTGTCGCTTGAGTCCAGATGCACGCCCGAAATAGTTAAATAGGTTGAGAAGACGGTTGCAAATCTGTGCAAAGGTTCCCTCTCACAACTTCTCAACAAGTCCTACAGATGTAACCCCTACTTAGGTGAAATGATTTGTGTTCTCGATAGAGTCTAGGGTAGTGCTAGTACGTTTAGGACATCACCATCACTGAAAGAATAACTTGCGGCTCGATGTTGATGCCATGAAACTACCCCCATGATTGTAGTCCGTCAACCGCGTAGTACAATGTAAACGCAAAGCATTTTTTTGTTCTACTATCGGGTTTTATAATGTGTACCAAAAATGGTCTGGTGCGAGGTTGTGTGTAGGAGGTTCTTTAGAGGAGAATCCAGCAGTGAGTGATTGCAGTAGTATTTGAGACGTTCAGAGAAAAAAAAAGTACATAATAGGGATACTCCATTCCAGCATGGAGTACAGTTAAAACGACAGGGAATCAAAAAACGAAAAACTAATCAACCAATTAAATTGCGCTGCAGATTACCAGCAACGAATTCTGCTTGTTGAAGGTTTTTGTGTGCTGTCGATGGAAGAGGAGGAGCGAACGCAACAAAAAGTGATCTTCACTTAGGAATATAATGGCTTATGAACGAGTGGGTAAGGGACATGTATCGACCAAACATGAGATTCATAGTTACTTTAGCTAAGTCTTCATATGTTATGAGATTAGTGTGCGAGTTATTTGCATCAAACCAAGACACATTCATCCAGGGAGTTCGTATCTGTGGGTTCGTTGTGTACTTGATGCCTCATTGCAGGCGATAGTTGCGTTCAACTTTGTATGTGGCACTTTATTGTACGTTCCGTTCGGGCATCGGGGTAGTTGCAGGGAGTGAACCGGTTACTGCGTAGTTGTAAAAATCAAATTGTATCTTAAGTAAGTTATTTTAGTTTGTAAGTCCTTTCGTTGAGTAGTTTGAATTGAACTTAGATTGTGAAATGAACTTAATCACCGTTGGCACTATATTGGACACTTGCGAAACCAATCCTTGTTCACGGTTACAGCGTTACTTGCATAGTCATTCGGAAGCGACAAACGTGTGGCTAGATCTAACCTTCGGCCAATCTCTGCAGTTGGTTAGGTACTTTCGCAAGATCGGAAGCAAAGACGATAACAAACTGATTCTTGAGACTAACTATGGAAAAACTAGGCTCCCATTGCATCTGTCCTATAATCCAAATAATGTGTTAGTTAATATTGAAGGGACTCTTACAGTTGAATTAGTTCGACAGAGTATTACTCAATTGCCCCACAGAAACAGCGGTACTAATGTTATTCGTACTTCTTACTGCGGAGTTATGGTCCCCTACATCCCATTGTGATAGTTTGTCGATTTTGTATAATTTTTTGATTTTTGTCTTGCCACCATTCACTGCGAGTTGTCATTCACCGGCCCTCTGTGTTTTGCCAATCACGTCAATGTCCCTGTGTGAGTTTTGATCGATTTTTGCCACGGTAATGTTAAAGCAATCACATGAGAGAGCGTAGCATTGCTTAGAATATTTTCTGGTCTCTGTAAGTTCGTTACCAACCCCGATGGAGCAGCAAGAATTTCCCAGCGACATCCTGTGATGTGGAGATTTGGTCGTTGGTCTACTTGCATTGCTAAGATTTTACTCGTCGAACATACTTTACTCCGGCCACATCTTACGAATGAGTTGGTTCATGTCCCTGCCAGCTTCTTTCCAGCAGCCATAATGATTCTAGCTCCAGCACCGGCAGCTTTATATGACTCGATATTGCCATCTTGACTTCCACTAGGTAGGGAGGATGGGTTTCTCTACCACGAGTAGTCCATGTCCTCGATAAGCTCGGTAGCTGAGAAGTTAGGTCTTTTCCCTTCTATTTTGTAGACCCCACGAACTGCACCCATAGTTTGAAGCAGCATTGTCTGCCTCCACTCGTTGTCAAAAAATGCGTTTTTCCTAAGTGGTGTCGTAAGACCCAGCACATCATCAGCGGCTTCTCCAATGGCTTTTTAATAGCGCTTTCAAACTTATTCGACTATTTGTGCAGACGGCTTCCAACTCGAACAACAAAGGTCCTGGCTGTCTGCTCCGATTGTAGCTTTCGGATGCTAAGCCGTAAATTTCTTCCCCTGCTCTATTGTCATATCGATAGCAGTATAAGGCCTTCGAAAGTTCATCGAAGCGGGACACGCTCTGTTAATCGACCTAACGGAGAACCTAAAGTCATTGTCCCTTTATAGAGATTGCTGGCGTCGTCTACAGTGAATCCAACTGTACCCGAGCCAGGCTGTCGTTTCGAAATTGGATGTCAGCGCAAAGAAATATATCTTAGTTAAAGTGAAATGTAGTTGATTTCGAAACATTTTTAAAAATATACCCAGTAACGCGTCATCTTATTTTAACCACCACAGCGATCAGATTCAGGAGCATTCATCTTCGCATCCAGTTCTCATTTCTGCAATTAGATCAACAATAAACTAAACTCGCTTAGACCCAATGATCACATAGTTGCTGCCCCTAGTTTAACCCCAGATGTTTCTAAGAATCAGATCTAAAAGCAACCCCAGCAAAGCAGTAACTACCTGACGATTGCTTGAACATTTTCACTGCCAGCTACCGCTTTGAATAAAACCCCACACCGCCCGATGCAGAACTATAAACTGCTACCCCAGGGGAAAGCACTTTATTTCGATCCCAGTCACTTTGGCGAACTCATGTATTGAAATTGAGTTACATCTTTATGCGCATCGGTAATCCTTAAAATTGCGCGATAACAAGAATGTCCTTTTGTACTGTCGCGCGTAAATCGGACTGGCGTCAGCCTAAGCAGCACAGGGTGTGGGGGAAACGCGCAGTAAAAAAAGACGTGTCAATAAAAAGAATCCCATAAAATTAGCCCCCGCTTCGCTGAGCTTTTATCGGCGCTGTTCCCCGAAGCGTTCACTGTAAACGCGTCTTCGCCTGCCGTCCGTATTCAAACAGCCAACATAAATATTGGCGACTTTAACGATTGCAGCTTCGCTGCCCCTGCCACTTCCAACCACAGTCCACGTGGTGCGGGAACAAGTTTGAACAGTGGCTTGCCAGTGCCCCGACGGGGAGGCAATTTAAAGTGTAATAAAAATAAGAAAAAAAAACAAGATTGTCGCGCGATGAACGTTTCCTAAAAAGGATTCCATGCGGCATTGCTCATGGACTTTATGAAATCCACTGGCAACAGCCGTGTCGCAACACAGTTCCTGGTCAACCGCAAGGGCGCAGCCCCGACGCTTCGAGAGACTAAAAGTAATTAAGCCGTTAACGCGGCAACGATGATATCATTCGAAAGCCATATGCAGATCCGAAAAACGCCCCACACCACCCCACGCCGCCTGCCGTTGGGAGTCTATAAATTTTTGGGAAAATTCATTAAAACCCACCACGGTGCTGTGCCGCCACCCAGTCAGCCACCCACGCCCAGACGCCTTTAAGGATACACTCGTGCGATAATTTTAATCACTTTACTAGATTTCAACCACTCCCGCCGCCAGGATACAATGAAAGTTAAGTGGAATTATATTTTCCGCGATAATTTTACAGCAATTCACATCGCATCCACATGCTCTCGCTCTGTGGAGGGGGACAAAGGGAGTCAGTCGGTTTGGGCTTATCTCCCACCCCGTGCGGACATCAAGTGAAAGTTTTGCAGTAATTTGCGTGTTCATTCGCCTCCACCCTTTGAGTGAATAAATTAATTTTTGGAAAAATATTTAATTTATTACCCGCGGTGGAGAGGGTTGTGCGATTTATCAGAACGTGACCACTGGCTCATGAAATGGTCGCCAAGGGGGATGAGGCACGGCCTGATGAGTGGATTTCAATTACAATTCGCACAGTTTCGTTGGGGTGCACATGGATGTGTCTAGCTTGAAGGAGATTTGCATAAATTGTTGAATTCTACGCGTTTCGTTGGAGAACTTAAAGGAACCACACGGTCGAGGCGAAGTTTTGAAAGGTTGGATTCAAGTTAAAGGTGATATCCAATTCCTCTATCTTTGTTGTTTGGCACTGAAATGCGGCACCGACTGGCTACTTTCGCGTTGTAGCAGCTCCGTTATCCTTTGCACTGGCCACGAAGACATTTCCTTGTAAGGAGTGGCAACGACATTTTAGTTCGGCTTCGCACAGTGGGCTGTTTTTTATGCGATACCGGACAAAGTATGTTGTGGTGGCCGTGGCGTTGTGGGTATGTGCATTGACCCCAACCTTGACGTCGTAGGTTCGATCCTCTGTGCAACAAAAATAATTTGTACGGCCACAGCCCTTTCGAGTCCCTGACAATGTTCAAAGAGTACCTCTGTCTAGAAAAAGCTTCTCGAACTTGGCCGCTCGCAGTCGGCATCAAAGTAAGGTGGACCCCCTTCCACTCGTGAGAGAGCAATAGCACGCACAATACGAGTGGTTGCTGAGAAGCTAGGCCCTTCCCCTCTACGGGCTATAGCGTCACCCATATTATTATTATTATGTCTGCTAGATCAGAACTATGGATTCCACTGAATTTTTACCTCGATTGTCAGACCGACACTTCTGTATGGAGTCTCAGTTTGGTGGACAGCACTCAATAAGGCTATCAACTGCAAGGCACTCAATCGAGTACAAAGACTGGCCTGCCTGTGTATCAGCGGGGCACTGAGAAGTACTCCGTCAGACGCACTGAATATTCTCCCCCATCTTCCACCATTGGAAATATTCGCAAAATAACACACAGCAGCCAGCACAGCCATGGGCCGCAAAACACTCCGATTGTGGTCCGAACTCAACATCGGCCACTCAACCATTCTCAAGGAATTCAACTTCCTTCCTAGCGACACTGACCGCCTAAACACCAAAGGCCACCTTCGAGAAGAAATTCTCAATCAGCATTCATTCCAGATCGGACTGAATGTCTGACAGGCATACGTTGGATGATCCTCTGCGTATTTTTACAGATGTACCGAAGACTAACGAAGGGGTGGGTGCGGGTGTCTATTCCCCACATTTCCTTGAAGCTCCCTGATCAGTGTAGCATTTTTCAGGCAGAAATCACAGCGATTAAAGAGGCGTTGTCATTGCTCAAAAACAACGTGATATCAAAAAGGGATATCACCATCTGTTCCGATAGTCAGGCCGCTTAAAAATCCGTGGACAATGTCATGTTCTACTCAAAAGATCCCTTAATTGCAGGCTGTCTCTTAACGAGATGGCTGAGCATTTTAACATTTAACAACTCATGTTGGTGCCGGGACACTGTGGCGTACCAAGAAGCTACAAAGCCGATGAACTCGCCATGTGTGGTACAACCTTATCCCCATCAATAATGGGGGTATCACCTTCCATGCCGATCGCTACAGGCTACCATCTTTTAAAGGTTCACTCAATTAAAAGCACTAATGACAAATGGCTAGAAGGCACCACCTGCCTTAAAACAAAAGAAATCTGCCCATCACTTAGCCAAAACAGTCACTCAGTCTACTTAGACTCAGTAAGGACTCATTAAGGACTCTCATAGGAGTGTTAACCTGGCACACATCTCATTGGCACTCATGCTGGAAGGATTGGGTGTCCACATAATACTTTTTGCAGAAGCTGCATGGATGAAGAGGATGAAGAAAACACTCATCACCTACTCTGCTCGTGCAGCGCTCTGGTTAGTCGTAGGTTCCTACACCTAGGCGCCTTCTATTTAATCGGCCTCAATGAGCTAAGCAGTGCCAGCACAGGCCAGCTAAATCGCTTCACTAGAAGCACCAACTGGTTCCAGTGTTAGGAGCAGTCAATCCGGGTGGTATCACAATGGGCCTACTCTGGCCTAAGTGTGAATGCCACTATAACGTAATAAATAATATGGGTGGCGCTACAGCCCGTAGGGGGCCAGAGCCTAGCTTCTCAGCAACCACTCCTGTTGTGCGTGCTCTCACGAGTTGAAGGGACTTACAGTTTGATGCCGACTCCGAACGGTCAAGTTTGAGAAGCTTTTTCTAGACAAGAAATATTCTTTGAGCATTGTCAGTAACTCGAAAGAGGTGGGGTCTGGGGTCGAACCTACGGCGTAGTGGTTGGGGTCGGCCCACATACTCACAACGCCACTGGCCACCACACTATAACTTAACCTAACCTAAGTCTGAACTATGAAACGGATGTTAATGAAATTTGGTACACATTATAAGGCAAACAACACAAGGTAAACATATTTAAACATAAGCCCTGGTTATCTAAAAAGTCTACGTATGACTTTTTCCAAAGACCCTTTCCTAGTTGTAATTTTGCTCGGTTCATTATTTTGAAGGAGTGGCTTGACGTCTGCTTGCTTTTTTGGCAAGGTTCAGTATAGTTGAAAGGGGCTCATGAATATTCTTCACCAGAGATCCTGCCTCGCATAGTCTCCCGTGAATTAGGAATGTTTGTATTGTAGCTTCTGTGGCAAATCAGGTTTACGCATTTGAAGACGACAAGGCGTTTAGTTACAGCGCATCGGATAGATGTGTTGAATATCTATACAATATTCTTGGCTTCACTGTATTCCATACAAAAGTATCGTCTCTCGACAGCCAAGAAAAAACGTCAAGTTTGGCAGGTAGGTGAGGAGTTTGTCTCGACGATCATATGGTAGTCATCGACGATCATACTCTACAGAGCATTGATTTTGGCAGTTCTGCTATATGTAGCCGCAAGCTGGAGGATAATGTGCTCAATTTTAATATGCTACGTTGAGTCGATGTGAATTCCTTGATGTAGCCTAGGTAAGAGGGATAACGTGCTTCTCTCAATCCTGTCGGTTAGACACCGAGCTGCCTCCGTAAACAATAGAAAGGAATGGAAAACGTTCATACGAAGCCATCAATTATGGTACCATTGGCAGCATACACCGTGCGGGTTCTTAAGATAAAATGCCACGGCTTGACGCAGTGCAGGCAGGGACATGCGAAGAAGCTGGAGCCGACAAATCCTACAAGGAAAGAAAATGAGGACTTCACAATCGAGGAGACGACTGGTCGAAAGTGTCCGAAGAAACAGAAAAAAATGACTATCAAACGTGAGTACAACGATCTATCTAGTCATCCTTATCTTCTCCAAAAGAAGGCGATATTGAGGCATTTATCGGGCGGTTTTTGCGTCTGATTTGCTTGAGCGCAATGTCTACACAGGCTTTGACTGCTCCATCGTCCTCTCTGTCAGCGCCTTTTTGTATCCCTAATTTATCGGCTCTGCTGTGAGCCTTGTGATCCCGTCGTGAGATTCGTTGCATTGTCTGGCGGTGGCGCCGCTTTTGGATTTGCGGGAATTTGAAACGGAGTAACCTACTGATTGACTAGCTGCAAAAGAACAAGTCGCTGTAGACTGGGTCATAATTGCCAACACGTTCGCATACTCGATTTGGAAAAGTTCAGTTTACACTCGTCCATTTCAAAACCCGCATTTTACCCGCATAGACGCCGCCATTTCTGCGTTCTAGGCTCAAGGTAAGAATGACAGATTTTGGAGGAAAATTCTAGTCAAGGGCTTGATTGGCTTCAACAAATGAATACTCAGTCACTAATTGTACGGCGCCTCAGGATCGAACACATGTCTTCCCTTGATTGTAGCATGGTGCCGCACAAAGGATTAAAGTGAGATTGGATATTCGGATAATGAGAACTATCTTGTGGGTCCACATTCTACTCCACACAAGGAAGTAGTTATTAAAAAGCACTTCCCATGTTTTAAAGGCATACGATATAAATAGCAAGTTCATTGCAATACTTTGTCATACAATGACTGACTTCATAAAGGCTCCAACCACATCCACTCTGCCTCAGATGACCCACTTCAAGGCGCACAGTTTGCTACGAGCCAAGGCAACCCCTTTCTCAGCGGCAAATCGTAACTTGATTGTCGACAAGTTTTCCTCTACATCAAATTGCTTCCGCTAAAGTGATGTGTTTTTTTCCAAATAAAATCACAACTTCCGCCGCTGCATCCAGAGAGGTACGCATCCATGCACACGTACTCGTATCCAGCCCCTGCACAGCGCCCGAGGAAAAAATATTAAAATTGCAAAACAAAATTGAACTCACGTTCGCCGCCGCCATGAAACGAGAAACGCAAACGCAGGGGGTCCTTGAACAGGTTTTGATTTCACAAACGAAATTTGCGTTTTCCATTTTCAATCACCCCCTCCCCCACTGTCGAGTGTCCTTAGCGCACTCAGCGATTCCACGAACGGAATGCGAAAAAGGGTACCTGGTGGCGGGGCCAGGTCCAAACTAGGACACGAAATCTTTGAGAACAACAACTTTGATGTGGCAAAACACGAAACCGGTTCACGAATTGAATTCGAAAAGAGAGAAATATTTGAAAATTCGCGGTTTATTAGGTCTCGTATCCTCGCGAAGGGGCCACTTAAAGAAGCAACTTTCTCGTGAACCGCGGCCGAGGGGATGGGTAACGATGTTAGCCTGCGATTGCAAGAGCAGCGCGGGGTGAGCATATGTGTGCTGTTGCGTGTCCTGATGGGACTCGCAAATTTAATTCCGTTCCGTTCTATTATTATCCTTTCAACTGGGATTATTGTCAACCCTTCGCTGGGTAATGAAAAAAGGAACTCTGCCTTATTTATATTTATTTTTTGCTTGTTTGATTGAATTTCAGCGGAGAGGAAGGACTCTGTTCGGCAGGATCTGTAACAAAGGTATTCTCGGGTTCTTCTCCCCCCACAGTCACATCCTGGCCATGGGAGCTGTGTGTGCTTGGGATGCAGTGCGTATGGTTTTTCATGAATTCCAGGGAACTTAGGACGGGCTGGGGAGAAACGCCGTCGCCGCCGCGGGTTTATTGATATGTCAATCCACGCGGCAGTTGAGATTTATGGGATTCCTTTCGGAATCTGGGGTAAAACTTCGCTATTATGCCGGAAAATTGACAATGCAAGGGTGAGTCGTGGCGGAAGTAGGCAGCAACAATGGGAGAGAGCTGCGAGTAGTTTTTCATCTGATTGCTGCTCAAACTGGGCGGACAATGAAGCTTGGAGTCACCGAAAATGGAAAGTGGCTTGTTGCTAGTCGTCGGCAATTTTTGTTGAAACGGAGGTTAGAAGTTGCACGGTGGTGGCCCGTGGCCTTGTGGCACTTGAAACTCGACGTCTAGTTTTGGTTTGGGGCACATGGAGCTTATAGTCTTATATTCAGGCCTGCTGTCGCCTTCTTGGTGCATGATCCTTATCCTTTACTATCTGCTGGTAAATCATCTGAGCCTGCGGCTTTGTTGTTGCTCAACTTTTAAATGGTTGTGTCTAATTCTTCAAGGCTAGGTGGTAAAATTTCTTCATGGACTGGAATTGGTTAACTATCACTCACACCTAGTCAGACCCGTTGAGTAACTTGGGGATGTGCTGCTTAAGTACATTCGGTTTTACCTAAAGCCTGCTTCCAGAAGACTTCCATACCCTTGAGCAGGGGGTTGCGCCTTGAGCCTCGATCTTGTCTTGGAAGAATGCATTCAGACCTGGACTCCAAGGAGAGTCGGATTAGCTGCTGCTAACTGAAGCAGGATCGCCCGACAGGCGATCAACCCTCCGCCTTATACTCGTAAATATGCATGAATCGCAGTATGAACGCATTGATGTGCATTATTTGCTCAAAAAATTCTCTCTCAAAGCGGTTCTCAAGAGGATTTCACGAAAAATAATGAACCACAATTCCTTCTTCTGCTGTGAATATTCATAAAACCAGCTCGCCTGCGCCACGGTAGTGACGGAACAGAGGCAATTTTCAAGATGAACGGAAAACTATCAAAGTTCCAGTCGACTGAAAAGCAAACCATTAGCGTCTCGGACAAATACATAACTTGTTAAAACTTGAACACAGAAAAGAAATCAAAAGCCGGAACTTATCCATCATTTGGCATTTGAAATCCTCTCGAAAGTCAGTCCATTCAAACGTCCCTCTGCATTATGCTGCCACTTTAAGTTCCACTCTGTCGTTCCTCCCCCCACCCCTGGCGAAAAGGGAAAACGTCGTTTATTAAATTACTTGTAATACGTACAACGACATAACTCATAAATTCAATAATTCCACATCGCAGAGGAATTCAGAGGACACTTGGAAAAAGGCGAAAAAAAAACTCCCAAATCGTGCATAACACCACTAATGTCATTCGGACAACCCCTAGCGCTTCGGTGCGCAGCAAGACCAAACCAAAGAACCCAAACGAAAAAAAGGGTGATTCACATGTGAGCGCTCAGAGGACACTCATAATTCGAATGCCGCGTGTAATAAAAGGACGCACTAAGTGAAAGAAAGGATTCACCCTGGCAGAAGGGGTGTGATAGCCCCCTACCCACCACCCGATGCGCGCTGTATGGATGTGTCCCAAAGCGTTTGCTTAACAATTTAACTGTTTTAGATTTATGACATGCGACCCTTGGCTGCCGCTGCCTTTGCATAAGGGATACAAAAAAACGAGCCGAACAAAAGGATAACAAGCAACGCACCATCGCATTATATCCCAATAAACATAAGTTCTAATGTGTGCAATCATACGTGAGATATTTATCCTTTGTTTACACCGCTTAAATGTGCGAGTGTAATTTTTGATTTCGGTGGAAAAAATGCGTGTTTCCTTTGCGCGGGGCGTTTTCGTTGCGAATTGAGATGGTGATGCGACACGGTTTTGTGCAAGCAGACGCGACTCTATTTCTAGCGACTTTGTTGAGGTTCCTTAATAGGCCGAAGCAAAGGGATTCCTAAGCGGAATTTATGGAAATCTTTGAAAAAAGGGTATGTTGTCCTTTGAATTTTTGGTTTTAGGTTGAGTGTGTCTCGTGAGATGGGGGTGCTTGACTTGTCATTAGATTGAAGGTCTTATGCGAAAGATGCTAAGGGTTATTCATGAAATCAACAGGAGTGATAAAAACATGTTTTTAAGTCATTTGCGAGGTAACACTTCCAGTGGGCATTTGATGCGGACTGGAGAATCAAATGCTTACGCAACAAGCCTCTGTGTGGGCAAGCGGTGGCTGCAATTCTTTAAAGACCACCCATGTGGCTTTGAAGGTTGTTTGCACCCGTCGTCTAGAACGATTCTCTCCTGGTCGCCTTAGCGTATGTCTCGTCGGTTGCATGGGTCTCCTGCCGGTGGTGGTGTCAGTGCCTACTACCTTCTTGATGGTCTAGCTGTATGTATCATCAATGTGCTATCGAAACTCTGAGCTCTGACTTGCAGTCCATGTCCATTCGGATGCTTGAAGGTATAACGTCGTATACTGGACAGTCTCCGTACGCATGGCTCAAGAGGTCACACATCGTCGATAGAGTTCAAAGTTTCGTCGGTAGGGACGTGTTCACAAACAATCCTGACGAGGCTGATGTTCCGTTCCCTTTTATGAGAGGACCTCAAAATGTAAGTCTTTGCAATTATGTACGTTCACATTATAAAACCCTTTCGAACGACTTGTTGAATCGCCTGGCAGTAGAGACCAATTTGTACTAGATCGTACAAATGCGAACGCTCACAGCGGATGAATAAAAATTATATGTGTTCTCGATAGATTTTAGGGTCGTGTGCCCACCACCACTTAAAGAAATACATGCGCTCCGAATTTGATGCCACGAAACTATACTCATGAAGGAAGTCCGCGAACCACGTAGTACAATAAGAACGCAAAGCATTTTTTGGTAGTTCAACATGTCGTTCAACCGTGGTACGTACCTACTCTCATGCAGTGTGACTACGACACTCTACAGACTATACGGTCCCTGTACTCAAATTATGAAATGGCCTTAAGACCCTCATCCCCGAAAGAACGGAATGTCAGAGTTGGCAAGGTGAAAGGATCTTAACTGGGTAATCTACACTGACGCACGGCTCAAGAATTGTAACCAGATTCGGAGGAAGCTTCTAAGATATGTTGTTGACATTGTGATTATTATTATGCTCAAATTCGAAGACACAGTAGTAGATCCGAACTACAAAGAGCAATCCACAGTGTCGCAAACTGATGCATAAGGGTTGGAGTTTATAGCAATCCCAAAAAGAGCACTACAGAAGAAACAAATTCTTCTTCTTCTTGTGGCGCTACAGTCAGAGGTGAACTTGGACCTCGGTTAACAATCCTCTCCAGCTGGCACGATCCTTAGCCAGCTGCCTCCAATTTGGCACTTCAAGTTGGTTGAGGTCCTTCTCCACTTGAGTGTCCCATCGGGTTTGTGGTCGTCCTCTGGTTGTCCCACTGGTTCGGAGTCGAAGACTCTTCGGGCTAGAGCAGTGTTGTCTTAGGCGTTAAATCCGTAAAGGCCTGACTAGACTCATGTCGCTGTACAGCCCGTACAGTTCGTGGTTGAATCTCCTTCTCCAAGAACCTTCAACGCAAACAGGACCGAAGATTGAACGCAGAACTTTTCTCTCGAAGAGACCAAGTGCGTCTTCATCCGCTCTTGAGATAGTCCACGCTTTCGCGCCATAGAGCAGGACAGGGATGATCAAGGTCTTATATAATGTGAGCTTGGTCTTCCGAGAGAGGGCTCTACTACACAAATGGCTCTTGAGCCCAAAGAAACAGCGGTTGGCAAGAGTTATTCTGCGTTTAATCTCGCTACTGGTGTTGTTCGCACTATTAACTTGGGAGCCATAGTAAATTAAGTCCTTTACTACCTCGTAGTTGTAGCTGCCTATGATGACGTTCTGACCGAGACGTCGATGTTGTGTGTCCTTTCTTGATGACAGCATATTCTTTGTTTTGCCCTCATTCACCCCTAAATCCATTTTTGCCGCCTCCGTTTCAATACAAGCAAACTCTTCATTGACGCCTCGCTGAGTTCGGCAAATCACGTCAATGTCGTCCGCGTATGCTAGCAGTTGAACGGACTTCTGAAAGATCTTGCCTCTAGTGTTGGCGTGTGAGTTTCGATCTTCTCCAGGACGATGTTGAAGAAATCACATGACAGCGCGTCGCCTTGCCTAAAACCTTTTTTTCACATTGAAGGTCTCGGTGAGTTCTTTACCGACCTAGAGCAGCGAGATTTCTCCATCGTCATCCTGTACAATCTGACGAGTTTGGCAGGGATGTCCAAACTAGACATGGCGTTGTATAGCTCGTCTCTATGCACACTGTCATATGCGGCCTTAAAGTCGACAAATAGGTGGTGGGTGTCGATCTGCATCTCTTGGGTTTTTTCGAGGATCTGCCGTAATGTGAAAATTTGATCGATAGTGGACTTCGCAGGCCTGTAACCGCACTGATAGGGACCGATCAGGTTGTTGACGAATGGTTTCAGGCGCTCACACAGAACGGCAGAGAAGATTTTGTAGGCGATGTTAAGGAGACTGATCCCTCGATAGTTGGCGCAGTCAAAGGGGTCTCCTTTCTTGTGGACCGGGCAAACGATACTAAGATTCCACTCGTCGGGCATGCTTTCCTCCGACCATATCCTACAGATGACCTGGTGCATGCGCCCAACCAGATCATCTCCAGCTGCTTTAAACAGTTCCGCGGACAATCCGTCCGCTCCAGCAGCTTTGTTCGACTTCAGTCTCGATATCGCTATCTTGACTTCGTCTAGATCGGGGGGACGGAATTCTCTTCTATCGCCATTGCGTGGAGTGGAACATTCTGCCTGAGAGCGGTATTGGTGTCCTTTTCGCCGTTAAACAGTCTGCAGGAGTGATCTTTCCAGATTCTCAGTATCGACTGCGACTCTACCACGAGTTGTCCCGCAAGAAACAAATAATAATATGGGTGGCGCTACAGCCCGCAAGGGGCCAGGGCTTAGCTTCTCAGCAACTACTAGTGTGGTGTGTTGTATTGTCCTCTCACGAGTGGAAGGGACCTACAGTTTTATGCCGACACCGAACGGTCATCTTTGAGAAGCTTTCTCTAGACAGGAAATACTCTTTGAGCATTGTCAGTGACTCGAAAGAGGTTAGCAGAAAAATGTTCAGCTCAAGGATCGAAACCGATAGTTGAAGTTAAGCTTGCCGGAAGCGGAACAACAAAAGGTTGAAGTAAAAAACCTTCTCTAGCGCGCTAAGAAACGGACAACCGAAAGAGATACAACTAGAAAAAAATATGGAAAAACCTTTTTTTCCATGCATTCTATTTTATTGAAGATGTTGATTGCTTTAGCTCTACAGTGGGAATGAATGCATCACCAGGGTCATTGCCTCCAGGAAATCTCTGGTCCGCTTTTTTTCCTTGGTCTATTGCTAGTTCACTTACATAGATTTCTTGCACAATTCGCCATCCTGCACCTCCCGGTACCCTTGAAATAGCCAGACCATCACTGCATACGGGCACGTCAAAATTCCATGCATGTGCGACAAAAAAAAAAAAACGTCGCAGCGTGGGAGAAGCCAAAGGGCGGTCGCGAAGCAGCTAGACATTCAGTGCAAACATACACCAAGTCTTCAGCAAATGTGTGCACATCGCGAAAACATCGCGGGAGTTGCCAAAATGTGGTCTTTGACCCCTTGTCACTCACGATGTAGATAATTTTCTCTCTCCCAGTCAGCTGACTGGGGTCTGTTGGTTTTCCGTCGGCGTTTTGTGATGCATTTCGTGATGTCCAATTTTCCTAGATGAATGCATGTTGCATGCAACACCAGGGATCGAACCTACGACGTCTAGGTTGGGGTTGACGCAGATACCTACAGCACCAAGGGCAGCTGCGGAAGAAAGAAATATAAACTGAAAATAAACTAAATCTCTACGGTAAAACAAGACAAAAAAACCAACTCACATTTACAAAACCATTCAAAAATGCAATACCCCCGTATGGGCCACCAACAGTCTGGTGGAAAGAAACAAAACAATGAACTGCACAAGCTAAGCTCAATAAACTACAAAGACCAGCTAATGAGAACACGCCCTCAGCAGCACTAGAAGTCATCACAAACATTTCACAACTTCACCTGCCGATAAATAAAGAATATATGACAAAGGCATTCAAGCTCATCACAGAGCATGATTGATGAACTTCATGCCAATCCACCCTGAAATTATTAACGAACTGAACACCCATGAAACCCTCTTGTAGAAAACTGTCTTTCCGATGCAGAGAGCTGTAAGGTCACTTTCTCCTCACGACACACTTGGGAACAAAACAGACCCACCATCATCAGCTAGCCCCACGTCTGGTACACAGATGGTTCCGAAATATATAGGGAGCCAACACCAATACCCATATAAGCATATGAAAGCATGGACATTTACAACTCTCTGCGTATTTTAAAGACATTCGCAAATAAAAATATAGACAGCTAAACTAACAAACAGGGATATCAAATGGAACAAGAACAAGAAACAATGCACGGGCGCCTGCTTAATTGACCTGGAGTAGGCCTTCGACACCGTGTGGTTAGAAGGACTCTAATACAAGCTCAATTGGCTAGGCAATAGTAAACCACTGCTGTACCCACTGTATAACATACTTACCGGTAGGCGGTTAGTAGTCAAGAATGGCAACGTGACCTCTACAGGTATTTTTGAAGTAAAAAATGGTCTCCAACAGAGAGCTGTCAATTCGCCGATTTTCTTGAGCGATCTAATATGTTTTCTTATTCACGCAATTGCGCATGCCGACGACTTGGTCGTGTACAGATCAGGCAAAAAGATCGAGGACATCACTACGCTGGCGTAGAGTTACTTCGACTCATTCATGAGAGATTGCGATGACTGGAAGTTGAATATCAACTTTCAGACTTTCAGAAGTCGGAAACCATTCTGTTCAGGCGGATACGAAAAAGAATTGGCGAAAGTTCTCTATTGCTGGACGCCACGGGCAACCACTGGCGCAAAGGATTGTTGTCAGATACCTGGGGATCTGGCTAGATCAATATCTATATTTTAACAAACATGTAGATGCTGCTCTGGCCAGGGCCCAAGACGCTTTCGCCCTTACAAAGAGACTGTTTCACAACAGCCAACTCGATGCAAGGCTAAAGGTAATCTGCTTATTGCCCCTTATACGCCCAATGCTCACCTATGGCTGTCCCGTGTGGTTCAACGTGAGTGCAAGCTTGATGGAATTTTCGGGTTCGATTCGGGTGTTTGAGAGGGCTTGACTTAGGGCTTGCCTTCGCCTCTACAGAACACCAGAGTCCCAGTACACAAAATTCTACTCCAATAAGGGTTTTATACAACAGGGCGAATCTGATACGAGTGGACACTTTCCTGGTGAAGTTGATTCGAGGTCACACTGCGAGAGCGATGAACTCGGTTAATAACCTGATCTCCGGGGCTTACTACCCCAACCCACAGTACCACGAAAGAGTACGTCACAGTGGCTTCGACCCTCCGGAAGCATTTGTCTACTTTGACAAGCACGGCCTGATACAAGATGATGAATACGGTACCGCTTCTGTTTTACATAGCCAGGTCAACTGTGAATGGGCCACCTCCGGTTCAGTACAGCGGTCTCGTGTGCGTGATGTTGCATTGCAACATCGTAAGTTCTGGTGGCTGGGGAGCGAAGGAACTCCAGGGTCGAACCCTTTAGACCCGGGGTAGAACGGATAGTGCGTACCCCCTTATGGGGCGCACATCGTAGGGTAGCATTAAGGTTGTATGTAAGTTGTAAATATGTAAATATATAAAAAAACATTGGTACACTGAGTGTACTAACAAACTCAGCAAGGCTGCACTACTAGGCCTCAAAAGGTGTTAAGTCACTTTAAAGCCGGTATGGGACTACTTACAACTGTTACACCATCTGGCCAACAACAGGATTTACCTCATTTGGATACCGAATCGCGGGCGTCATACAGGAAACGAAAGAACAGACCTACCATCCATATAATCACCGATCCGCATCACCGTTCATGATACTATGTCCATTCCGCAGCATACCAGTCCCCAGCGCTAAGAGCTTTGTAAATAATGGGCTCAGGGACACAGCCAATCATTACTGGACACACACCGAAGGTAACACGCCAGAATGTTTCTACCCTCTATCCCTCTTAGCAGAACGAAACAATTCCTCAGGCTCACCAGGAATCAGATTGGTATAACCAGAGGGTTTTTTGTTACTGGTCATTGTCTAGTAAACAAACACCTTCAATCCATGGGCTTAACGCAAGATGACACCTGCAGAATGTGTAACATCGACAAAGAAACTGCAGAGCAGGCCTCCTGTGCCAAGTCAGTATACGCCATCGACAGCTAGGCAGATAATGCACGTTCGGCCATGTTCACCAGAATGCTGGATGATGAAATGGTTCGCCTCCGAGACTCTGTTTTCTATTGATGATAACCTAATGTCATGATAAATTGCTGCTTCCCTGCTTTATGTTATCTTCTCAATGCAATTTTGCACGCTAGCAAATTTAAGGCTTTCCCGTCCCCACAATTCTATTTCAGGCACAAGGTCCACGTCTTCAAGGATACGCATTTAAATCCCTTTCTCCACAGCTCTTGGCGATCATCCAAAATAGGACTACTCTTGTACCGCCCTTCCCCAAGGACAACCCTTCGTATCGTTTGCCTAAGATTTGTAGTGCTCTTGTTAATCCCATCTGCTTTTCCGGACGGTCAAGCACACCTCCAGAAAGTAATTAGAAAGCGAAAACTTTTCCTCCTGTCCTCAATCTTTTCCTCATTCCACTTGCAAGCACATTAGTCTTTCGGAGAAAAAAATTACAAATCCGTATTTTTTTCCGCCGCGTTTCTCCTTTTTCCAAGCTTATCATCTCCTTGCCTCTGAGGAATATACAATATGCAGCGTACCGTCCATAATTCATTTGTTTAATCCTTTTTTAAACCGCGCCGTGTCTGGCGAGGAAGAAAAGTCCTCCCACGACAGAGACGGACGAGAAAATGTAAGATTTCAGCGGATTCAAGGACCGCTCCTGCGTGGGGAATTTCCCCCGAGGACTTCGTTAGGCATTCCCCTTCGAAGCGAGTCAGCGGTGTGAGAGTGAGGACGAAGAAGGAAAAGATGTCTTTAATCGTTATTCCGCAGCAATCATCACACATGAAAACGAAAAGTCATTCCAAATTGAACAGGGTTGAGGGTGAGGCGGCCCAACTTCTTTTTGCAATTCCCAAATGTGTGAAAATAAAGAAGGACACTCGAGTGAGGGCGTGAGTGAAAGTCGTGTGTTTTGTCGTGTCATTCCGATCAATCACGGTAACTTTGTTAAGCGGAGCTGCCAGGATGTGTGCGGATTGAGTGATTGCGTGGCGATATTTCTACGAGTTCGGAATTTCAATGATCAAAGCGGTTGCTCCTGATTGGGGACGGGTGGAAGAGGCAATTATAAGCGTCCTTTGGGATATGAACTTGTTCGATGATGACTTGGACGATAGTAATCGATTGGTGCCATCGGCGAAATACAGGGAGTTGTGAACTTTCTCAAACCCTTAAATGCCAACTGGTCCATTTTGGGCAATCACTCTTTGAACAAAGGGCTTGTCCAAAAAAAATATTCCAAACTGGGTTTATTATGTTCTGCCATGCAGGCTAAGCTGGAAACACTGGAATCCAACTGCACTTGAAAGCTTGGAATTCGCACGCTGCTGTCTTGCCGCATCAAGCTGCCTTGCATCCGCGATTCGGTCTTCCTGTCCTTCTCGAACCAGGAGGCTCGGCTTCGAAGACGCTCTTAGTTAGACCATTGGCGTCCATGTGCTCGATGTGGCCCAGCCAGTGTAGTCGGCGGACTGGCTCGCCTTCCGGACTACACCCACATCCTGGTACAGTTCGCGGTTGGGTTCTCCCATTCATAATTCTCTCTCGGATTTTTATTTCGTGACAAAAATGGCACGGTGTGCACTTACGCGATGAAATATGTTAAATATTGTAAGACGATTTGTTTTCGTTATTTTCGGCTTGTTATTTAGAATGCTGAGGAATTGAATGATCGGATTGTTGGACATACCATTTTCGCTGGGCTTAATATAATAATATGGGTGGCGCTACAGCCCGTAGGAGGCCAGGGCCTAGCTTCTTAGCAACCACTAGTGTTGTATGTTGTATTGTCCTCTCACGAGTGGAAGGGACCTACATTTTATTCCGAACGGCCAAGTTTGAGAAGCTTTTTCTAGACAGGAAATACTCTTTGATCATTGTCAGTGACTCGGAAGAGGCGGGGCCCGTGAAAATTATTTTTATCGCTTAGAGCTGAAATCGAACATACGACGTCGAGGTTGGGTTCGATGCACATACCCACAAAGCCACAGGCCACCTCGCTGTACTTAGATTTAGAATAATTAAGAGGCCTGAAAAAAGATCACCTGGTCACGGCCACCTCTGAAGGGCTTATTGCGACTTTCCCCAATTTAAGTTCACTCTGGAAGCCTGCCTTCGTAATGAAACTTAGTATGTTTCTGAGTGAACTAGCGCCAATTTTTCCCGCTTCAAGTTAGTACCCGAATAGGTGTCGATGAAGTGTTTGATTTATTGTGTACGTGAATGATCTTCTATTTTGTGTGGCGCTACAGTCCTGGGTGGACATGGGCCCTAACCATTACACCTCTCCAACTATCTCTGGCCAAGTGTTTCCAGTTTCGCACACCAAATTGGTTGAGGTCCACTTGGATGCCTTAAGCGCGGGAGTCCTCTGTTGGGGTGCCCCACACTTTCGGATTCGAAGATTCCTTGGACCGGAGCTGAGTTGTTTGTACGCTCTACATGGCCCAGCCACCGTAGGCGTTGAATCCGTAGACGCCGTAGACTCATGTCCCTGTACAGGTTTGCATGTTCTCCTCCAGAACCTGTCAACACAAACAGGCCCAAAGTTTGCACGCAACTTTTCTCTCGAAGAGACCAAGGACTTCTTTATCCGCTTTCGAGATTGCTGAAGCGCGTGTCTTCGCGCCGTATAGCAGGCCTGGAATGATCTGTGAAGAAGTAAGTGTTATAGAAGTATGTGTTTATCGTGACGCTGGACGGGACGCGTTCAGTAGGAATCTCAAGTTCCAAATTAATAAACAAGCTTATGGATTTATTTCTTCACCTTGATAGGGTGGCGAGGTCCACCTAACACTTCGGCAACTCTTTGGGTCGTAGCACCCGATTGTTATCTGCAACTCCACATAGACTTGAATCAATGGCCTTCACGTCGGAAAGTCGCCCATAGCCTTAATAGACAAGATTAACTCGCAGACTGCAGACGATGCTCAGACTTGGGGCCAACCTGAAGCGATCAGGTTGAAACCTATGGGGGTCTTACGAGCGGAAGCCTGATCTCCCGCTGCAACAGACTATAGCCTCTGATCAAGCTACCAGTAGGATGCCATAACATCCCGGGACTGGCTTGCCATTGTTATAAAGCCAAGACTTATTGGGCAGTACCTTTAATAAGATAAGGCACTTACCGTTTATTCCTTTGTTTGCGAGCTTGAAACCATCATTTTGACAAGCAATTAGCTTTTAGCTCAGGATTTTAGTCGCCTCTTACGACAGGCATGCCTTACCTCGGGTATATTCTACGACCCCTACCCGAAGGGGGATGTGTCTTATATGGAGTCAACTCAGTCCTTCGAGAGAGGGCTCCGTTACTCAATTGCCTCTTGATCCCAAGGAAACAGCGGTTGGCAAGACTTATCTTACGCTTGATCTCGGTACTGATGTTATTTGTACAATTTACTCCGGAGCCGAGGTAACTAAAGTCCTTGACTAGCTCGAAGTAGCTGCCAATTGTGACCCTCTGTCCAAGACGTCGATGTTGTATGTCCTTTCTGCATGGACTTCGTTTTGCCCTCATTCCGTCTCAATGTTATCAAATGCCTCATTGACGGCGCGCTGAGTTCTGCCAATCACGTAAGTGTCATCGGCGTGTGCTAACAATTGCACGGACTTCTGGAAGTTGACAGTGCGTTTTCTTCTTCTTCTTTTTGTGGAGCTACAGTCGGGAACCTGGGCCTCGGTCAACAATCCTCTCCAGCTGGCACGTTCTTTAGCCAGCTGCCTCCAATTTCGCACTCCAAGTTGGTTGAGGTCTTTTTCCACTTGAGTGCGCCACATGAGAAGCTAGCTCTGGCCCTCTACGGGCTGTTGCACCAACCATAATTAAAATAATTATTATTATTAGATGCTAAAAGATCCATACCTATTGTAAACTTTCCTGGACTGAATACACACTGATACGGACACGGATACGGATCAGATTATTAATGAACGGCTTCAGGCGGGTACACAAAACGACAGAGAAGATCTTATACGCTATGTTAAGAAGACTGATCCCAAGATATTTAGCGCTGTCAAAGGGGTCTCCTTTCTTGTGGATCGGGCAAACAAATGCACCTTTTCCTCAGTACTTGTTGCACTTTCGACAAATACGGGATTGGAAATGAGTGATGCTTTACGATGTTTGTGCATAAGACATGCAATGGGACTGTGAGATATAGAAAAGATCTCATAACTCTGACGTAGTGGCCGCATGCTAGTGCCTTTATCCTGAATATGTGGATCTATTTAAAACAAACCATAAATCGCCCATGTACGTGTACAGAGTTGTACACAACGTTGAATTCTCTCACGTCACAGTCCATTTAATTTGGAGTGCTGTGTTACATTACAGAGGTTGGTTTCAAAACCAACCTTAGTTCATATGCTCTACATGCACTCAATCGCTTTTCTTAAATGCCGACATTAACCGTTCACCCTTCGTGAGCCCAGCCGACCTCACCCTTGTGACAGAATGACAAATAGGTCCAAAAACATCATGTCATATACAAATTACGAGCTAAACTCGAAAATCCAAACAAATATGCCCAATCGAACAATCGCACACCATTATCCTCGAAACGATGGTCATTTGTATGAGCCCATCTCTCTGCTGCTATCCTTCGAACCCACACCGCGTCGATGGCGAGCCACGTCACCCGTTCTGCTACGCAAAAATGCGAAATATTGATACCAATCGGTCAAAATGTCCGGAACGAATTTCCAATCAGAATATTTTTTTATTCATATGTACGTACTTTGCCCAGCATCAGGAGTGAGGACAAAAGGTCCTTTTTCCGACTAAGGGTTGCTGCTCGCAGTTTATGAATACAAACACTTGTGCGCCATGCGAGAGCGTAGCGCAAACACCAAATTAGGTGCAAAAGCGGATGTCATAAATATAAGCAATGTTTCCACTTCAGCGAGCGCTCTGGAAATTCCTCTCGATTTGTCATAATGAAAACGCAATAAGCATAAAGCATTCGGTGAAACACCAATTTGGGCATTTCCAAGACTTGTGACGCTTGAAAAATGCCCGCCATTGGGGGGTGGGAGCATGATGTCGGAGGAACAAACAAGCGCGCACGTCCCCATCGACTTTGCAGCGTTCGCAAAATTGCGAATAGTTTGGAAACTATTAATTAAAGAAAGTTTCCGATAGATAAATTATGCCGGCGAATGTTGAATGTTACCATCTAATTAAGAAAATATTCCGGCAACCCGGGAATCTTAAAAGATGAAATCTGCTGCTGCCGCTGCTGCTGTTGGTTGATGGTGTTTACCAACCAACTTCGAGTGGAAGGTACTTTGAAATGAATTTCATTCAGTGCTCAGTCTGCAGACGGCTGGTCCGTCTAAAGAAGGGGTGTGTTCTTAGGAGGGAGCACTGACAACTGTCAACATTGTGTACTCGTGAATTGTATTTCAAAGAAAATCGAAGGAAAAGTAGCCCGAACAATAGACAGCTTCAAAAGTGACCATTCTCTCATTCACGTGCATAGCGAAAGTGAATGAACTTGACGGAAATGAACGAAACCGCAATTATAGGTGCAGTGCATCACTTCTTCGTGGTCACTCGGTGTCTTAAGGCGGCATGAGACAACGTACGTCTACTGTGGCTTACCCTTTATACGTATACAGTCAAACATAACTCTACATAAATCGAAAGAAATTGGGTGGAAGCTCGAAGTCTTGATAACTTCTATAGCAAGTAACGATTCGAGTTATCGAAGTTCGACTGTATGTATCAATATGGCTGGGTTTACAGCCCGTAGAAGGCCAAGGCTTTGCTTTTCAGCCAGCTCTCTCACGAGTGAGCATGACTTACAGTTCCGAACGGACAAGTTTTGAGAAGCTTCTTGTAGACAGTTGTACTCTTTGAGCATTGTCAGTGCCTTGGAATTGGCGTGGCCGTGAAAATTATTCTTTTGGTCGTTCCAGGAATCTAACAAACACACAGGTTAAAGTGGGCATAAGTCGACGAACATACCCAGTTCCCTCGTCGACTACCAGAAACTGCGTCCTTTATTTGTTTGCCTGGCAGCCATTGAAAGCGCACAACCTCGAGGAATCTTAAAGAAAATGTGAACTTCGTGTTAAATAGATGTGGTTGAGATATTGTGATGTTTAGCTGCAACTAGAACGAGTTTTTAACCTATTTCGTTGCCATGGATCCATAAGAGTATACCAACGATCAAGAAACAGAACCAACTAATTCTGGGCATGAAATGAGAACCTTCCCTTTTTTTATTTCAATCGTTCTGAAGGGTTGCAACGACCTTAGTCGCCCACTCGAAGGAGGATTTCTGCTTCTGAGATCATTTCTCAGGACGATGAAAACAAAGTCCTTGTAAGTAAATGAGAATGATCTGATGTTGCCTTCCATCCTTGACTGTATCGGTCATGCACGCCACTTCGAGGTCAGCCCAATCAGACCAAGTTTCCTTGCGTCTCCAATCAGTCGGTAACTTTATCGGTTGTTTGGTCTTGGTCTCCTTTTCAAACCACGATGACCATGTTCCAAGTTGTATGCCATTTAATGCCATTAAATTAGCACAGGCTATTGAAACATTAAACAATTTCCATTTTTGAATTCGTTCATGAAACTCAGCCAACTAAACCCAAGCAACCACCAAACGGACGAACGTCTGGTGTGGACATACATTTTCATTAAAAACTCCTTAAGCAGCTGATATGAGTGCAAAACGCCCGTCGCCCAACAACGGTGGCGGAACAAATGGGGTGTCAACATTTTTAAATCGCTTGGAAATAATTTCAAAACATTTCAACAAAAATGTTTTCATTATTCGAGGGAAAAATTGAAATAAATCACGAAGTTATGCTTTTGATAGAACGAAATAGGTTTCTCAATTTAATACGTACAAGGAGGATGGCGATAGCAGAGTAAGATTATAGTTTTCAATACTTTAGTAGGGGCGCTGAGAATGAAGAAAAAATTAAAAGTCTTTGCAAAATTGTCCACGTATCCTTTCAGACAACAAGAATAAGCTGTAATGTATATAACGATATGATTTTATTTCGAACAACAGGATGCTGTGCCAGTCCGCGCGAATAGTTCGATCGAGAATGCCTTCAATCGCCAATTCACCTGAGTACCGAGCTACCACTTTAAGCTTTTATTTACTTAAGCATTATAGGACCCTGCACAGAGACGGTTTTCTGCGGTTTTCTTATGCAGCACTTACACGATTCAATTAGATTGTAAACTGAGTTGTCAAATGCATTGATACTTCGACATAGAGCAGACTGATTCCACTGTCAAATTATAATATTTTGAAGCGGTACGATGCGGCGTGCATTTTTAAATGTCGGAGTCTTCGGACCCACAACATTTGCTAGAATGGTGGAGATTAATTTCCTTAATATTTTACGCAGAAGAAGAAGCTGCCGTATGTTTTCGTGGCGGATAACGTTTTTTCTTTGAAGGAGTACATAATGAATTTTATTCAGACACCAAGATATCTCCACCGGAGTTAAAACTCAACAAGTGCTTGAGTTCTGCTAGAGTTCGCGTAGAAAATGCTTTTGTCATCCTCGCACACGGCTTTGAAGTACTACACAAATGAATAGTAATAATTTTGACAAGAGTTAATAATACATAAAAGTAAGCAGAAAATAAAAAAATGACTATTTTATTTGAATTGCTTGTCTTTGAATAGTTCCTTAATACTAGAATAAGACTCTTCCTTATTCTGATCGATTATATTTCCATCAGGTTTGATCTCTGCAAATTTTTGCAGAAGCTATTCGAACGCCTGGCTTTTCTTCATTTTATTCTTATACCCCAGGCTTTAAATTTTAAAAAGCGCTGGATCTTATTTAAGCAGATCAAGCAACTCCATCCGCAACTGCATCAGTTTTTAATTAAAATCTTTTTTCATCTAAGCACGAATAAAACATAACCATCGCATGTGGAGACGATTTCACAATGAATTTATACTTCAAATTCTTAAGTTTGACATCTTGTCAATCGAATTGCCCACTCACATCAAGGTGAAAGACTTGCTACTCAACTTCACAAAATCAAAATCGTCAACCGTCAAACCGATCAAATGCCAAGGCCACACACGAGTTGATTTGGGGAAAAACCGACTCAGTTGAATCGTGTATGGGCTGCTTTACTTTCTAGATAAGAACGACGGAAGAGAACAGTGAATGCAAACAATATCCACGATCCTTTTTGAAGTGGAAACTCCGTTTAACAAAGCTGACCTGTGTCCGTTGTTGTGATGCATCCTCTAGTGTTTATTCAGTATTCAACCAACCCGATGGTTGGCAAAGGGACATTGAGAGGCATTAGTTAGTTCTTATGCGTCTTGGAAGAAGTATTCTGTCAGCGTTCTATATATCAGTTGGTAGAGGCTGGAACGGTGACAGCTTCGTTGGGGGTCATTATTTCCATGTAGTTTACATCATACCTAACCCATTCAAAGCCACTGTACCCAAGCAGGTACAGAAAAGCGGTGACATTCAAGAAAGCGTGATTATGGCTGATCAGTACTCCGACTCCGCCCATCCTCAGCAGCTTTCTATCGGATTTTAGGAGCTTGTCGGTTCTTGCACTATTGTACTTGGGGAATACCATCCGAGTGGTGTCACGGTTGATTAGACATTCCCGCCGTTCATTTGCTATGAAAGCTTGATTCTACGATTCGCTTTCTTCGTGACATATGACAAAGGTCGAATGTATACGATTGCCTGGTTTTAATTAGACCAACTTAGGCCCTTTCACAGCAAGTTCATTCGCTGCCTCATTACCGGCTACGACTCTATGTCTCGAGGCACAGCAAAGTGTTAAAGCCCAAGCACGTAGAATCTGCATTTGTAATAGTAGTAGTATGCGACCAGCTTTGACTTGATCTCCGTGGCCAAAATGGTTTTATTAAGCGCTTGGCTGCGAATAAGAACGGTGATATTCTTTGACTCCCAGGGACTCGGCTTTTAAAATATCGCTCTTTGTCAAGGATTCTGATAGAGCCGTGAATATTTAGCAATTCAGAATAGATAGCCTACCTACTACCCCCGGCAAGAAACCCGTGGTATGATGGCGAGTGTGAGCAGAAAAAACGTGCAACCGACGAGGCATACCAAAAAGCGCTGCAACGGAAAACAAGAGCAGCGCAAGAGGAGTACCGGGCTAGAAGACGGGAGGAGAAAAAGCTTCTACGCCTGAAGAAAATGTCTCTCGCAACCTCCCAGCTCAAGGATATCGAAGAGTCTAGGGACAAGCAAAAAATACGGGCCTTTTACAAAAAAGCCAAAAGCCTGGCCACAGGCTTTAGGAAAGGCACCCAGGCTCTTCGAAATTGTGAGGGTAACCTAGTTACGGACCCACAGGCAATAGTGGATGTGTTTAAGCAGCACTTCCAACAGCTGCTTAGCGGGCCTGACCAGGAGAGAGTGATAGGGAACCAGGAAATCGCAACTCCAGTCGACCTAGATGTGAAGAAGTCGGTACAGCCATTAAAAGGCTGAAGAACAACAAAGCCGCAGGCTCAGATGGCTTACCATCGGAGCTTTTGAAAGCTGTGGGCAATGTAATGGTAGGGAGCATGCACCAAATAATTTGCCGAATTTGGGAAGATGAAAGCATGCTCGACGACTGGAATATCAGCTCCATATGCCCATCCACAAAAAGGCGATCCTACCTCCTGCAAGATCTACAGAAGTATATCCCTGCTCAATGTCGCCTACACGATCCTATCCAGCGTACTGTGTGAACGTCTAAAGCCGTTTTGCAACGCACCAATCGGCACGTACCAGTGCGGGTTCTGGCCCGGCAAATCGACTATAGACCAAATCTTCACACTAAGGCAGATCCTGGAGAAGAGCAGCGAGTTTCAAATCGATACTCACCATCTGTTCATCGATTTTAAAGCCGCATACGACAGCATTCATCGCAAGGAGCTATTCGAAGCGATGGCCGAATACGGGATGGCTGGAAAACTGATCCGGTTGTGTCACACCACGCTAACACACACGCGATGCACCGTGCAGTTCGGTTCAAAAACCTCTAAACCGTTCGAAACCTGCACCGGATTTCGGCAAGGAGATGCGCTGTCGTGTGATTTCTTCAATTTGGTGCTGGTGAAGATAGTGCGGCGGGTAAAAGTCAACACGGCAGGCACTATCTTCTACAAGTCAGTCCAGCTGTTGGGATACGCGGATGACATCGACATTGTCGCGCGGTCCCAACGTGCCATCGTGGAAGCTTTCACGGCAATTGACAAACAGGCGAAACGAGCTGGTGTTAAGGTCAACGAGGACAAGACAAAATATATGCTGTCGAGCAAAAAACGATCCGCCGCACACCACCGAGACCAAAACGTCACAATCGACAGCTACAAATTCGAGGTGGTGATGGAGTTTGTCTACCTCGGGGCAAATGTCGACGTAGAATTTTTCTTTCGAAGGCACCAAGAATCAGCTCTGCAGCTTTACTTAATGTCCAGCTTTCGGCTCCATAAAGTACGACTGGCAGGATAAGGGTTTTGTAGAGCATGACTTTGGTCCTTCGAGTCAGGAGTTTCGAGCCCAGTTGTTTTGACAGACCGAAGTAGCATCGGTTGCCAAGGGCGATTCTAAGTCGGGTCTCCACTACGATGTCATTCGTGGAGCTTATCCGGTCCCGTCTGCGAGGAAGGCGAATGGAGGAGAAGACACAACCGCGAACTCTACGAGCTGTCCAAGGATGTGAATGTAGTCCGGAAGGCAAAAATCCATCGACTACACCGGCTCGGCCACATCGAGCGAATGGACATCAACGCTCCAGCAAAGAGGGTCTTCGAATCCGAGCCTCCTGGTTCGAGAAGGAGAGGAAGACCGAACCTCCGGTACAAAGACCAAGTCATCGCGGATGTAAGACAGCTTGGCCTTGATGACTGGAAGCAGCGTGTCCAGGACCGTCACCGATGGAAGGCAGCAATTGCTCAGGCTCAGATCGTTCATGGTTCGTCTGCCTGATAAGTAAGTAAGTAAAAATAGATAGCCACGCCTGTACCTTTACTCGTGTTGGATCAGTACCTAACGTATAAGAGGGGATATTCGGGTTCATTTGTATTCCATGTATGTAGTCTATTCAGTAAGTTAAGAAACTATTCTATTAAAACATTTAAAAAATGCTTTTATTTAACCAGGGGAAGCCTCTTCACTGTTTGCTGTACAAACTACAAAAAGCTCTACATTTCTTATGAACTTGTCTATTCATACCCAATTGATGTCAGGTGCATCGGACTTGTAGACGCAGCGTTAGCATTCGTCGTCCATAGTGTGGTGTCATTTGCCGGGCGTGTTCAAGGTGGAGTGTTGCGCGTGGCTCGTTGGAATTTGACACTGTTGTGAGCGACTGCGAGTGGGAATGCATTTGGTGTATATTTTCCCACGTTAAGCATTTCAATTGGATGATCCTAATGGCCAGGCACCTTCTCTATTCGACAACTTAATTATGGCCGTCTCCCGCGCGCACTCGCCAGTATTTCCTTAGAATCGCTATCCCAGAGCGTTATGGGACAGACAATGGGCAAATCGAACATGCCCAACACGCAACAATGAGCCAGAGAAGTTCAAAAAAGGTAAGAAAAGGTGCACGATAACCAACATATAAGATAATAAAGAACAACACTGCTTCAGATTTCGGATTATTATGTAAGTAATTTTCCTTTGTTGACAACCGCTAGAACAGCAGGTTTGCACCGTATGTGATGGCATAAGTGAGCCCCGGTCGTAAGATCATCATGGCAACTGCCTAGTGCATACCTGCTTACGGCGTCATAGGTGTTTCCCGGTCAACGCGGTCAGACGTATCGATTGTTTTCCTGTTACCCTCTGTTCGTGTCGCCTTCGCCGATCTCGACTGGATATCACAGGAGTCGTTGCGATTAATGCAGGAGACCACGAAGTCAGACTGAACATCTCAATCTAAGTGTCTTGAGCAGCTGTGACACCATTTGCCACTACACATGTTCGGCACTGAAAATGAAACCAAGTATGAACAATGAACATCAAAGTAATGATGATTCCACATGCTGTTCTTAGCATTGTCCCAGAAAGGCACCTTACCCAGCAGGTAGCAGTGATTCTATACCAAAAATGCACTTCCACCTGCGTACTTACACAGGACGGTGTATCAATTGCCTGTTAGTGAGTCCAGTGAAACATAGAAGCCAACTCATCCCTTCCATGTCAAAACCCAGGATCTGTATTCCGCGACATGTCTGAGATATTCTCAACTAGATTGTGGGTCTATTGTTTAATGAGTGACCATGCAACAAAGCTGTTTTGGATTTTCTTTGCATTTTTGACCTTTTTTGAATTGGCGTTGCTCTCGTCTCCTGCTGCCCTGGCATTGGAAAAGTACCCGATGTGATCGGCTGATTTATGGTGCATTCAAGCATAATATTTTCAGACCAGGTAGACATTGAGTTCTTGTTCCCGTATTGTATCAAAGCAAAGATCCCTTATAATTTCCATTTCATTCTCCATCTGTGATCACACAGAACACAACCTTCTTATAGTGTAAGTTAAGATAGAACATATTGCACAGCAGAATGCATCCATTTGCGCCTCAATTTTTCCACATGACAACGAGGGTCAGCGGAACGTCCAACATCCGCCACGAGCAGGATGGCTGACACCGTCAATCAAAGCATATGCGGTATTTCTGCTGACGCTGCGTCACTGTCAATTTATTCAGAAAACTCAACGTACAGTACTGTACACGAACGGGCAACGTCGGCAAATTATTAAAAATGTCTACCGAAATTCGGAGCCGGTGACCACAACTTTGGGAGCGTTAACTCCAATTTTCGGTCGGTTCGGTGCGGCTTGCATGCCGGGGCTATATTTTTTCGTTGACGATAACGATCGTCACGGTACTGTGAGTGATCAGCATTATCACATAATCGAATTGGAAGATATGTACTTATCGTTCAAGTGTAGTTTCAACAGGATGGTGCCACAAGCCGCACAGCACACGTTGCAATCGATTTATTAAAGAGTAAGTATGGTGCGCGTGTTATCTTAAGAAATGGACCAGTCGATTGGCCGCCTCGCTCGTGCGATTTAACGCAAGCCGACGACGATGGAAGAGCTCAGAGCCAGCATTGATTGCAAGCCAAGCTAACGAATCGACCGTTGAACACGACCGACATATGAGTGCAATCGACTTACATTCGAACTTGTTTCCTTCTAATTGAGCTTTGAAGGCTTCTACCACCGACAGGTATGACCGATTTTTTTTTTCATGCATATATAACATGAGACAATTTCAAGACTTCACAGCACAGAGCTTGCAGACGAGTTTTTCATCGAATTGAAATAATGAACAACAGACATGATATATTTTACTTTAAGTTTCATCAAAATCTATGTCATTAAGGTCTGACTCTTTAAAAAGCCATTTACGGATTTCACCGCATCTACCCGCTCATGCGGATACAAAATGGGCTGAGCCAGAAAACGAAGTTGCTACTCTACAAGCTACTCATTCTGCCAATCATAGCGTATGGGTTCTCTTTACGGCATACCATCTCAAAGACCAACATGGAATATTTTAGAGGAAGATACTCTGAATATGCGCCGGTCTCACCTATGACAGGGACCGGCAGAAGTACCCCAGCAACGAGGAAGACCGCATCGTCCCCATACAAGAGTACTTAGTGACACTGTTCCAGAGGCAACTACATGACATCCGCAACCACAACCCAATCATGGCTATCAGAGACCTGAGATTTTCGACCCCCGGACAACGATTCCCGGACAACGATCCCAAATGCATTCTGCAATATTTTCCTAACTCTTATCCACCGTGAAATTATCATCGACACTCGTAGTTATCGCAGTCATTTAATTTTAAAGCATTTTAATCCAATTAAATTGTCACCGCACTTCATTAGTCACAAGTCACCATCTGGCGCGCTTTCAGCTCGTAAAACCATCAACACACGCCATTGACGCCCAGAAACGACAAAAGCGCCCAAGTTCAAGTGGCATTTCATCGAACATAACAATTAAGTGAATGACTCCTTGAAAAGGGGAGCGCAACAAATTCCCTGTGTGAGGAATATAAAACGCTCGACTAATTAGCGCGCACACCCTCCATCGCCGACGGCGCACCACAACGACCGACGGCGGCACCCAGTTTATCCTTCATTAAGGCACAAGCACCCGTTCGCTAACCTCAATCGACAATTTCAAGTCCTTGATTTGTTCCAGCAGCGCGGAGATTAACAAAACCAAACAAAAAAAAAAAAAAAAAACGAAAAGATCTACCAAGCAACCCGTCAAAAGAAGCTGTCGAACCAACTGAGTGCCAGATCCCGCCCACCGTCTTGATGATGACATTAAAATTAAGCGCGTAACAATTTTAATTATGATAACAATGAACTAAATTAGCAACGCGACGATTGTTTCTTTTTTCGCGTTTCTTTACAACCCTTGAACCCCGCGACGCTCTCACACACCCTGGCGCCCTCGTGTTGGTTGTTTGGCAAGGACCCTCGGTGGCGGCGGCAGGAGCAGAAAAAAAGGAATGAATTGTGTAAAAAGTGAAACGCTAGTTAAAACTCGTAAAAATCTCACCAAACCCGTCACGCTAGACGCCGATCAGCGGACGGGAGTGTGAAGGGAAACTCTCCATTGCACAAGGGTGAGACTCGGCTGAGCATAGTCGCAAGGAGTAACCAAACCAGTTGCCGTCCAGGGCTTAGGGCGTCAGGTAATTTACTGTGTTTTTACTGGATTCCTTATTAAATAATCAAGCGTAACAATAAGAAAACAACAACGGAATAACGGTAATAAGAAATAATAATAATAATAATAATTTTTGACGTCACAAGGCAACAAGAGGAGAGCAACAGGGAAATGTGTACAAACATCTCCTAGGGTTGCGAGCAAAGGGGATTAATTGAAAATTCTAACACAATCCCTTTTCGTGTTCGGCCAGCCATTCAGCGAGGATGAACGATGCTTCGCAGGATGCCCGAAAGGAGTGTTAAATTCTGTTTCTTTTTTAAATACTGATAATTTATGGCGTCACGAGATTATGCATTTCGGTTACGGAAACAATAATGAAGACGCACTCCGCCAATCTGGGTGGATGGGTGATGCCGGGAGGCGAGCGAATGGAAAAACTTATTAATGAACACGCACCGAGCGACCACCCGAGGATAGCTTACGGCTGATGTTAGCATAATTTGTTGGTCATAAAATTTTAATTGAATTCTCATTCGTACTGAGGAGGGTAGCGGGCGGACCGAATAAACTGTGCTCCAATGTAATACGCACTTCTAAGGGGTCAAAGAAGGAATCTGGCTTGATTATTCGACGCTGTTCAACAAATTCACAGAATTGATTCTTGTAAGGCAGTTGGGTTACCTTGTTCAGAAACCAGTTTCGGTTTCGGTTCCCTTGTCCAGAAACCCTTTCGGTTTCCTTGTCCAGAAACCCTTTCGGTTCCCTTGTCCACAAACCCTTTCGGTTCCCTTGTACAGAAACCCTTTCGTTTCCCTTGTCCAGAAACCCCTTTCGGTTCACTGGTCCAGAAACCCTTTCGGTTCCCTTGTCCACAAACCCCTTTCGGTTCCCTTGTCCAGAAAACCTTTCGGTTCCCTTGTCCAGAAACCCTTTCGGTTTCCTTGTAAAGAAACCCCTTTCGGTTCCCTTGTCAAGAAACCCTTTTGGTTCCCTTGTCCAGAAACCCTTTCGGTTTCCTTGTAAAGAAACCCCTTTCGGTTCCCTTGTCCAGAAATCCTTTCGGTTCCCATATCCAGAAACCCTTTCGGTTTCCTTGTCCAGAAACCTTTCGGTTTCCTTGTCCAGAAACCCTTTCGGTTCCCTTGTCCAGAAACCTTTTCGGTCCCCTTGTCCAGAAACAGTTTCGGTTCCCTTGTCCAGAAACCCTTTCGGTTCCCTTGTCCAGGAACCCTTTCGGTTCCCATGTCCAGAAACCCTTTCGGTTCCCTTGTGCGGAAACCCTTTCGGTTTTCTTGTCCAGAAACCCTTTCGGTTTCGGTTCCCTTGTCCAGAAGCCCCTTTCGGTTTCGGTTCCCTTGTCCAGAAACCCCTTTCGGTTTCGGTTCCCTTGTCCAGAAACCCTTTCGGTTCCCTTGTCCAGGAACCCTTTCGGTTCCCATGTCCAGAAACCCTTTCGGTTCCCTTGTCCAGAAACCCTTTCGGTTCCCTTGTCCAGAAATCCCTTCGGTTTCTTTGTCCAGAAACCCTTTCGGTTTCGGTTCCCTTGTCCAGAAACCCCTTTCGGTTTCGGTTCCCTTGTCCAGAAACCCTTTCGTTTCACTTGCCCAGAAACCCTTTCGTTTCACTTGTCCAGAAACCATTTTCGGTTTCGGTTCCCTTGTCCAGAAACCCCTTTCGGTTTCGTTTCCCTTGTCCAGAAACCCTTTCGGTTCCCTTGCCCAGAAACCCTTTCGGTTCCCTTGCCCAGAAAGCCTTTCGCTTTCCTTGTCCAGAAACCCTTTCGGTTTTCTTCTCCAGAAACCCTTTCGGTTTTCTTCTCCAGAAACCCTTTCGGTTTTCTTCTCCAGAAACCCTTTCGGTTTTCTTCTCCAGAAACCCTTTCGGTTCCCTTGTCCAGAAACCCTTTCGTTTCACTTGCCCTGAAACCCTTTCGGTTCCCTTGTCCAGAAACCCCTTTCGGTTTCGGTTCCCTTGTCCAGAAACCCCTTTCGGTTTCGGTTACCTTGTCCAGAAACCCTTTCAGTTCCCTTGTCCTGAAACCCATTCGGGTCCCTTGTCCAGAAACCCTTTCGGTTCCCTTGTCCAGAAACCCTTTCGGCTCCCTTGTCTAGAAACACTTTCGGTTTCCTTGTCCAGAAACCCTTTCGGTTCCCTTGTCCTGAAACCCATTCGGTTCCCTTGTCCAGAAACAGTTTCGGTTCCCTTAGCCAGAAACCCTTTCGGTTCCCTTGTCCAGAAACCCTTTCGGCTCCCTTGTCTAGAAACCCTTTCGGTTTCCTTGTCCAGAAACCCTTTCGGTTACCTTGTCCGGAAACCCTTTCGGTTTCCTTGTCCGGAAACCGTTTCGGTTCCCTTGTCCAGAAACCCCTTTCGGTTTCGGTTCCCTTGTCCAGAAACCCTTTCGGTTCTCTTGTCCAGGAACCCTTTCGGTTCCCATGTCCAGAAACCCTTTCGGTTCCCTTGTCCAGAAACCCTTTCGGTTTCCTTGTCCAGAAACCCTTTCGGTTCCCTTGTCCAGAAATCCCTTCGGTTTCCTTGTCCAGAAACCCTTTCGGTTCCCTTGTCCTGAAACCCATTCGGTTCCCTTGTCCAGAAACAGTTTCGGTTCCCTTAGCCAGAAACCCTTTCGGTTCCCTTGTCCAGAAACCCTTTCGGTTACCTTGTCCGGAAACCCTTTCGGTTTCCTTGTCCGGAAACCCTTTCGGTTCCCTTGTCCAGAAACCCCTTTCGGTTTCGGTTCCCTTGTCCAGAAACCCTTTCGGTTCTTTTGTCTAGGAACCCTTTCGGTTCCCATGTCCAGAAACCCTTTCGGTTCCCTTGTCCAGAAACCCTTTCGGTTTCCTTGTAAAGAAACCCCTTTCGGTTCCCTTGTCCAGAAATCCTTTCGGTTCCCATATCCAGAAACCCTTTCAGTTTCCTTGTCCAGAAACCTTTCGGTTTCCTTGTCCAGAAACCCTTTCGGTTCCCTTGTCCAGAAACCTTTTCGGTCCCCTTGTCCAGAAACAGTTTCGGTTCCCTTGTCCAGAAACCCTTTCGGTTCCCTTGTTCAGAAACCCTTTCGGTTTCCTTGTCCGGAAACCCTTTCGGTTCCCTTGTCCAGGAACCCTTTCGGTTCCCATGTCCAGAAACCCTTTCGGTTCCCTTGTCCAGAAACCTTTTCGGTCCCCTTGTCCAGAAACAGTTTCGGTTCCCTTGTCCAGAAACCCTTTCGGTTCCCTTGTTCAGAAACCCTTTCGGTTTCCTTGTCCGGAAACCCTTTCGGTTCCCTTGTCCAGGAACCCTTTCGGTTCCCGTGTCCAGAAACCCTTTCGGTTCCCTTGTGCGGAAACCCTTTCGGTTTCGGTTCCCTTGTCCAGAAGCCCCTTTCGGTTTCGGTTCCCTTGTCCAGAAACCCCTTTCGGTTTCGGTTGCCTTGTCCAGAAACCCTTTCGTTTCACTTGCCCAGAAACCCTTTCGTTTCACTTGTCCAGAAACCCTTTCGGTTCCCTTGTCCAGGAACCCTTTCGGTTCCCATGTCCAGAAACCCTTTCGGTTCCCTTGTCCAGAAACCCTTTCGGTTCCCTTGTCCAGAAACCCTTTCGGTTCCCTTGTCCAGAAATCCCTTCGGTTTCTTTGTCCAGAAACCCTTTCGGTTTCGGTTCCCTTGTCCAGAAACCCCTTTCGGTTTCGGTTGCCTTGTCCAGAAACCCTTTCGTTTCACTTGCCCAGAAACCCTTTCGGTTCCCTTGTCCAGAAACCCCTTTCGGTTTCGGTTGCCTTGTCCAGAAACCCTTTCGGTTCCCTTGTCCAGAAACCCTTTCGGTTCCCTTGCCCAGAAAGCCTTTCGCTTTCCTTGTCCAGAAACCCTTTCGGTTTTCTTCTCCAGAAACCCTTTCGGTTTTCTTCTCCAGAAACCCTTTCGGTTCCCTTGTCCAGAAACCCTTTCGTTTCACTTGCCCTGAAACCCTTTCGGTTCCCTTGTCCAGAAACCCCTTTCGGTTTGGGTTCCCTTGTCCAGAAACCCCTTTCGGTTTCGGTTATCTTGTCCAGAAACCCTTTCGGTTCCCTTGTCCTGAAACCCATTCGGGTCCCTTGTCCAGAAACCCTTTCGGTTCCCTTGTCCAGAAACCCTTTCGGTTCCCTTGTCCAGAAACCCTTTCGGTTCCCTTGCCAAGAAACCCTTTCGGTTCCCTTGCCCAGAAAGCCTTTCGCTTTCCTTGTCCAGAAACCCTTTCGGTTTCCTTGTCCAGAAACCCTATCGGTTCCCTTGTCCCTTTCGGTTCCCTTGTCCCTTTCGGTTCCCTTGTCCAGAAACTCTTTCGGTTCCCTTGCCCAGAAACCCTTTCGCTTTCCTTGTCCAGAAACCCTTTCGGTTCCCTTGTCCAGAAACCCTTTCGGTTCCCATGTCCAGAAACCCTTTTCAGTTTCGGTTCCCTTGTCCAGATACCCTTTCGGTTCCCTTGTCCAGAAACCCTTTCGGTTCCCTTGTCCAGAAACCCCTTTCGGTTTCCATGTCCAGAAACCCTTTAGGCTTCCTTGTCCAGAATTCCTTTCGGTTCCCTTGTCCAGAAACCCTTTCGGTTCCCTTGTCCAGAAACCCTTTCGGTTTCCTTGTCCAGAAACCCTTTCGGTTCCCTTGTCCAGAAACCCTTTCGGTTTTGGTTCCCTTGTCCAGAAACCATTTTCGGTTTGGGTTCCCATGTCCAGAAACCCTTTCGTTTTCTTTGTCCAGAAACCCTTTCGGTTCCCTTGTCCAGAAACCCTTTCGGTTTCCTTGTCCAGAAACCCTTTCGGTTCGCTTGTCCAGAAACCCTTTCAGTTCCTTTGTCCAGAAATCCTTTCGGTTCCCATGTCCAGAAATCCTTTCGGTTTCGGTTCCCTTGTCCAGAAACCCTTTCGGTTCCCTTGTCCAGAAACCCTTTCGTTTCCCTTGCCCAGAAACCCTTTCGTTTCCCTTGTCCAGGAACCCTTTCGGTTCCCTTGTCCAGAAACCCTTTCTTTTTCCTTGTCCAGAAACCCTTTCGGGTTCCTTGTCCAGAAACCCTTTCGGGTTCCTTGTCCAGAAACCCTTTCGGTTTCCTTGTCCAGAAACCCTTTCGGTTCCCTTGTCCAGAAACCCTTTAGGTTTCGGTTCCCTTGTCCAGAAACCCTTTCGGTTCCCATGTCCAAAAACCCTTTCGGTTCCCTTGTCCAGAAACCCTTTCGGTTTCGGTTCCCTTGTCCAGAAACTCTTTCGGTTCCCTTGTCCAGAAACCCTTTCGGTTCCCTTGTCCAGAAACCCTTTCGGTTTCCTTGTCCAGAAACCCCTTTCGGTTTCGGTTCCTTTGTCCAGAAACCCTTTCGGTTTCCTTGTCCAGAAACCCCTTTCGGTTTCGGTTCCCTTGTCCAGAAACCCTTTCTGTTCCCTTGTCCAGAAACCCTTTCGGTTCCCTTGTCCAGAAACCCTTTCGGGTTCCTTGTCCAGAAACCCTTTCGGTTTCCTTGTCCAGAAACCCCTTTCGGTTTCGGTTCCCTTGTCCAGAAACCCTTTCTGTTTCCTTGTCCAGAAACCCTTTCGGTTCCCTTGTCCAGAAAACCTTTCGTTTCCCTTGTCCAGAAACCCTTTCGGTTCCCTTGTCCAAAAACCCTTTCGGTTCCCTTGTCCAGAAACCCTTTCGGTTCCCTTGTCCAGAAACCCTTTCGGTTTCCTTGTCCAGAAACCCTTTCGGTTCCCTTGTTCAGAAACCCTTTCGCTTTCGGTTCCCTTGTCCAGAAACCCTTTCGGTTTCCTTGTCCAGAAACCCTTTCGGTTTCCTTGTCCAGAAACCCTTTCGGTTTCGGTTCCCTTGTCCAGAAACCCTTTCGGTTTCCTTGTCCAGAAACCCCTTTCGGTTTCGGTTCCCTTGTCCAGAAACCCTTTCGCTTTCGGTTCCCTTGTCCAGAAACCCTTTCGGTTCCCTTGTCCAGAAACCCTTTCGGTTTCCTTGTCCAGAAACCCTTTCGCTTTCGGTTCCCTTGTCCAGAAACCCTTTCGGTTCCCTTGTCCAGAAACCCTTTCGGTTCCCTTGTCCAGAAACCCTTTCGGTTTCCTTGTCCAGAAACCCTTTCGGTTCCCTTGTCCAGAAACCCTTTCGGTTCCCTTGTCCAGAAACCCTTTCGGTTCCCTTGTCCAGAAACCCTTTCGGTTCCCTTGTCCAGAAACCCTTTCGGTTCCCTTGTCCAGAAACCCTTTCGGTTTCCTTGTCCAGAAACCCTTTCGGTTCCCTTGTCCAGAAACCCTTTCGGTTTCCTTGTCCAGAAACCCTTTCGGTTTCCTTGTCCAGAAACCCCTTTCGGTTTCGGTTCCCTTGTCCAGAAACCCTTTCGGTTTCGGTTCCCTTGTCCAGAAACCCCTTTCGGTTTCGGTTCACTTGTCAAGAAACCCTTTCGGTTTCCTTGTCCAGAAACCCTTTCGGTTCCCTTGTCCAGAAACCTTTCGGTTCCCTTGCCCAGAGACCCTTTCGGTTTCCTTGTCCAGAAACCCCTTTCGGTTTCGGTTCCCTTGTCCAGAAACCCTTTCGGTTCCCTTGTCGAGAAACCCTTTCGGTTTCCTTGTCCAGAAACCCTTTCGGTTTCCTTGTCCAGAAACCCCTTTCGGTTTCGGTTCCCTTGTCCAGAAACCCTTTCGGTTCCCTTGTCGAGAAACCCTTTCGGTTCCCTTGTCCAGAAACCCTTTCGGTTCCCTTGTCAAGAAACCCTTTCGGTTTCGGTTCCCTTGTCCAAAAACCCTTTCGGTTTCCTTGTCCAGAAACCAGTTCGCTTTCCTTGTCCAGAAACCAGTTCGGTTTCCTTGTCCAGAAACCCTTTCGGTTCCCTTGTCCAGAAACCCTTTCGTTTCACTTGTCCAGAAACCCTTTCGGTTCCCTTGTCCAGAAACCCTTTCGGTTCCCTTGTCCAGAAACCCTTTCGGTTCCCTTGTCTAGAAACCCTTTCGGTTTCCTTTTCCAGAAACCCTTTCGGTTTCGGTTCCCTTGTCCAGAAACCCTTTCGTTTCCCTTGTCCAGAAACCCTTTCGGTTCCCTTATCCAGAAACCCTTTCGGTTCCCTTGTCCAGAAACATTTTCGGTTCCCTTGTCCAGAAACCCTTTCTTTTTCCTTGTCCAGAAACCCTTTCGGTTTCCTTGTCCAGAAACCCTTTCGGTTCCCTTGTCCAGAAACCCTTTGGGTTCCCTTGTCCAGAAACCCTTTCGGTTCCCTTGTCCAGAAACCCTTTCGTTTCACTTGTCCAGAAACCCTTTCGTTTCACTTGTCCAGAAACCCTTTCGGTTCCCTTGTCTAGTAACCCTTTCGGTTTCCTTGTCCAGAAACCCTTTCGGTTTCGGTTCCCTTGTCCAGAAACCCTTTCGTTTCCCTTGTCCAGAAACCCTTTCGGTTCCCTTATCCAGAAACCCTTTCGGTTCCCTTGTCCAGAAACATTTTCGGTTCCCTTGTCCAGAAACCCTTTCTTTTTCCTTGTCCAGAAACCCTTTCGGTTTCCTTGTCCAGAAACCCTTTCGGTTCCCTTGTCCAGAAACCCTTTGGGTTCCCTTGTCCAGAAACCCTTTCGGTTCCCTTGTCAAGAAACCCTTTCGGTTCCCTTGTCCAGAAACCCTTTCGTTTCCCTTGTCCAGAAACCCCTTTCGGTTTCGGTTCCTTTGTCCAGAAACCCTTTCGGTTTCCTTGTCCAGAAACCAGTTCGGTTTCCTTGTCCAGAAACCCTTTCGTTTCACTTGTCCAGAAACCCTTTCGGTTCCCTTGTCCAGAAGCCCCTTCGGTTCCCTTGTCCAGAAACCCCTTTCGGTTTCGGTTCCTTTGTCCAGAAACCCTTTCGGTTTCCTTGTCCAGAAACCAGTTCGGTTTCCTTGTCCAGAAACCCTTTCGGTTCCCTTGTCCAGAAACCCTTTCGTTTCCCTTGTCCAGAAACCCTTTCGGTTCCCTTGTCCAGAAACCCTTTCGGTTCCCTTGTCCAGAAACCCTTTCGGTTCCCTTGCCCAGAAACCCTTTCTTTTTCCTTGTCCAGAAACCCTTTCGGTGCCCTTGTCCAGAAACCCTTTCGGTTCCCTTGTCCAGAAACCCTTTCGGTTCCCTTGTCCAGAAACCCTTTCGGTTCCCTTGTCCAGAAACCCTTTCGGTTCCCTTGTCCAGAAACCAGTTCGGTTTCCTTGTCCAGAAACCCTTTCGGTTCCCTTGTCCAAAAACCCTTTCTTTTTCCTTGTCCAGAAACCCTTTCGGTGCCCTTGTCCAGAAACCCTTTCGGTTCCCTTGTCCAGAAACCCTTTCGGTTCCCTTGTCCAGAAACCCTTTCGGTTCCCTTGTCCAGAAACCCTTTCGGTTTCCTTGTCCAGAAACCAGTTCGGTTTCCTTGTCCAGAAACCCTTTCGGTTCCCTTGTCCAGAAACCCTTTCGTTTCCCTTGTCCAGAAACCCTTTCGGTTCCCTTGTCCAGAAACCCTTTCGGTTCCCTTATCCAGAAACCCTTTCGGTTCCCTTGTCCAGAAACATTTTCGGTTCCCTTGACCAGAAACCCTTTCGATTTCCTTGTCCAGAAACCCTTTCGGTTTCGGTTCCCTTCTCCAGAAACCCTTTCGGTTCCCTTGTCCAGAAACCCTTTCGGTTTCCTTGTCCAGAAACTCTTTCGGTTCCCTTGTCCAGAAACCCTTTCGGTTCCCTTGTCCAGAAACCCTTTCGGTTCCCTTGTCCAGAAACCCTTTAAGTTTCCTTGTCCAGAAACCTCTTCGGTTCTCTTGTCCAGAAACCCTTTCGGTTCCCTTGTCCAGAAACCCTTTCGGTTCCCTTGTCCAGAAACCCTTTCGGTTTCCTTGTCCAGAAACCCTTTCGGTTCCCTTGTCCAGAAACCCTTTCGGTTCCCTTGTCCAGAAACCCTTTCGGTTTCCTTGTCCAGAAACCCTTTCGGTTCCCTTGTCCAGAAACCCTTTCGGTTGCCTTGTCCAGAAACCCTTTCTTTTTCCTTGTCCAGAAACCCTTTCGGTTCCCTTGTCCAGAAACCCTTTCGGTTCCCTTGTCCAGAAACCCTTTCAGTTGCCTTGTCCAGAAACCCTTTCTTTTTCCTTGTCCAGAAACCCTTTCGGTTCCCTTGTCCAGAAACCCTTTCGGTTCCCTTGTCCAGAAACCCTTTCGGTTTCCTTGTCCAGAAACCCTTTCGCTTTCGGTTCCCTTGTCCAGAAACCCTTTCGGTTCCCTTGTCCAGAAACCCTTTCGTTTCCCTTGTCCAGAAACCCTTTCGGTTTCCTTGTCCAGAAACCCCTTTCGGTTCCCTTGTCCAGAAACCCTTTCGGTTCCCTTGTCCAGAAACCCTTTCGGTTTCGGTTCCCTTGTCCAGAAACCCTTTCGTTTCCCTTGTCCAGAAACCCTTTCGTTTCCCTTGTCCAGAAACCCTTTCGGTTCCCTTGTCCAGAAACCCTTTCGGTTGCCTTGTCCAGAAACCCTTTCTTTTTCCTTGTCCAGAAACCCTTTCGGTTCCCTTGTCCAGAAACCCTTTCGGTTCCCTTGTCCAGAAACCCTTTCGGTTTCCTTGTCCAGAAACCCTTTCGCTTTCGGTTCCCTTGTCCAGAAACCCTTTCGGTTCCCTTGTCCAGAAACCCTTTCGTTTCCCTTGTCCAGAAACCCTTTCGGTTTCCTTGTCCAGAAACCCCTTTCGGTTCCCTTGTCCAGAAACCCTTTCGGTTCCCTTGTCCAGAAACCCTTTCGGTTTCCTTGTCCAGAAACCCTTTCGGTTTCGGTTCCCTTGTCCAGAAACCCTTTCGTTTCCCTTGTCCAGAAACCCTTTCGGTTCCCTTGTCCAGAAACCCTTTCGGTTGCCTTGTCCAGAAACCCTTTCTTTTTCCTTGTCCAGAAACCCTTTCGGTTCCCTTGTCCAGAAACCCTTTCGGTTCCCTTGTCCAGAAACCCTTTCGCTTTCGGTTCCCTTGTCCAGAAACCCTTTCGGTTCCCTTGTCCAGAAACCCTTTCTGTTTCCTTGTCCAGAAACCCTTTCGGTTTCGGTTCCCTTGTCCAGAAACCCTTTCGGTTCCCTTGTCCAGAAACCCTTTCGGTTCCTTGTCCAGAAACCTTTTCGGTTCCCTTGTCCAGAAACCCTTTCGGTTTCCTTGTCCAGAAACCCTTCCGGTTCCCTTGTCCAGAAACCCTTTCGGTTCCCTTGTCCAGAAACCCTTTCGGTTCCCTTGTCCAGAAACCCTTTCGGTTTCCTTGTCCAGAAACCCTTCCGGTTCCCTTGTCCAGAAACCCTTTCGGTTCCCTTGTCCAGAAACCCTTTCGGTTCCCTTGTCCAGAAACCCTTTCGGTTCCCTTGTCCAGAAACCCTTTCGGTTTCCTTGTCCAGAAACCCCTTTCGGTTTCGGTTCCCTTGTCCAGAAACCCTTTCGGTTCCTTGTCCAGAAACCCTTTCGGTTCCCTTGTCCAGAAACCCTTTCGGTTCCCGTGTCCATTCCTTGTCCAGAAACCCTTTCGGTTTCCTTGTCCAGAAACCCTTTCGGTTCCCTTGTCCAGAAACCCTTTCGGTTCCCTTGTCCAGAAACCCTTTCGGTTCCCTTGTCCAGAAACCCCTTTCGGTTTCGGTTCCCTTGTCCAGAAACCCTTTCGATTTCCTTGTCCAGAAACCAGTTCGGTTTACTTGTCCAGAAACCCTTTCGTTTCACTTGTCCAGAAACCCCTTCGGTTCCCTTGTCCAGAAACCCTTTCGGTTCCCTTGTCCAGAAACCCTTTCGGTTCCCTTGTCCAGAAACCCTTTCGGTTTCCTTGTCCAGAAACCAGTTCGGTTTCCTTGTCCAGAAACCCTTTCGGTTCCCTTGTCCAGAAACCCTTTCGTTTCCCTTGTCCAGAAACCCTTTCGGTTCCCTTGTCCAGAAACCCTTTCGGTTCCCTTGTCCAGAAACCCTTTCTTTTTCCTTGACCAGAAACCCTTTCGGTTTCCTTGTCCAGAAACCCTTTCGGTTCCCTTGTCCAGAAACCCTTTCGGTTCCCTTGTCCAGAAACCCTTTCAGTTCCCTTGTCCAGAAACCCTTTCGGTTCCCTTGTCCAGAAACCCTTTCTTTTTCCTTGTCCAGAAACCCTTTCGGTGCCCTTGTCCAGAAACCCTTTCGGTTCCCTTGCCCAGAAACCCTTTCTTTTTCCTTGTCCAGAAACCCTTTCGGTGCCCTTGTCCAGAAACCCTTTCGGTTCCCTTGTCCAGAAACCCTTTCGGTTCCCTTGTCCAGAAACCCCTTTCGGTTTCGGTTCCCTTGTCCAGAAACCCTTTCGATTTCCTTGTCCAGAAACCCTTTCGGTTTCGGTTCCCTTCTCCAGAAACCCTTTCGGTTCCCTTGTCCAGAAACCCTTTCGGTTTCCTTGTCCAGAAACTCTTTCGGTTCCCTTGTCCAGAAACCCTTTCGGTTTCCTTGTCCAGAAACCCTTTAAGTTTCCTTGTCCAGAAACCTCTTCGGTTCTCTTGTCCAGAAACCCTTTCGGTTCCTTGTCCAGAAACCTTTTCGGTTCCCTTGTCCAGAAACCCTTTCGGTTTCCTTGTCCAGAAACTCTTTCGGTTCCCTTGTCCAGAAACCCTTTCGGTTCCCTTGTCCAGAAACCCTTTAAGTTTCCTTGTCCAGAAACCTCTTCGGTTCTCTTGTCCAGAAACCCTTTCGGTTCCCTTGTCCAGAAACCCTTTCGGTTCCCTTGTCCAGAAACCCTTTCTTTTTCCTTGACCAGAAACCCTTTCGGTTTCCTTGTCCAGAAACCCTTTCGGTTCCCTTGTCCAGAAACCCTTTCGGTTCCCTTGTCCAGAAACCCTTTCAGTTCCCTTGTCCAGAAACCCTTTCGGTTCCCTTGTCCAGAAACCCTTTCGGTTCCCATGTCCAGAAACCCTTTCTTTTTCCTTGTCCAGAAACCCTTTCGGTGCCCTTGTCCAGAAACCCTTTCGGTTCCCTTGTCCAGAAACCCTTTCGGTTCCCTTGTCCAGAAACCCCTTTCGGTTTCGGTTCCCTTGTCCAGAAACCCTTTCGATTTCCTTGTCCAGAAACCCTTTCGGTTTCGGTTCCCTTCTCCAGAAACCCTTTCGGTTCCCTTGTCCAGAAACCCTTTCGGTTTCCTTGTCCAGAAACTCTTTCGGTTCCCTTGTCCAGAAACCCTTTCGGTTCCCTTGTCCACAAACCCTTTAAGTTTCCTTGTCCAGAAACCTCTTCGGTTCTCTTGTCCAGAAACCCTTTCGGTTCCCTTGTCCAGAAACCCTTTCGGTTTCGGTTCCCTTGTCCAGAAACCCTTTCGATTTCCTTGTCCAGAAACCCTTTCGGTTTCGGTTCCCTTCTCCAGAAACCCTTTCGGTTCCCTTCGCCAGAAACCCTTTAAGTTTCCTTGTCCAGAAACCTCTTCGGTTCTCTTGTCCAGAAACCCTTTCGGTTCCCTTGTCCAGAAACCCTTTCGGTTCCCTTGTCCAGAAACCCTTTCGGTTTCGGTTCCCTTGTCCAGAAACGCTTTCGTTTCCCTTGTCCAGAAACCCTTTCGGTTCCCTTGTCCAGAAACCCTTTCGGTTCCCTTGTCCAGAAACCCTTTCTTTTTCCTTGTCCAGAAACCCTTTCGGTTCCCTTGTCCAGAAACCCTTTCGGTTCCCTTGTCCAGAAACCCTTTCGGTTTCCTTGTCCAGAAACCCTTTCGCTTTCGGTTCCCTTGTCCAGAAACCCTTTCGTTTCCCTTGTCCAGAAACCCTTTCGGTTCCCTTGTCCAGAAACCCTTTCTTTTTCCTTGTCCAGAAACCCTTTCGGTTCCCTTCTCCAGAAACCCTTTCGGTTCCCTTGTCCAGAAACCCTTTCGGTTCCCTTGTCCAGAAACCCTTTCGGTTCCCTTGTCCAGAAACCCTTTCGGTTCCCTTGTCCAGAAACCCTTTCGTTTCCCTTGTCCAGAAACCCTTTCGGTTCCCTTGTCCAGAAACCCTTTCGGTTTCCTTGTCCAGAAACCCCTTTCGGTTTCGGTTCCCTTGTCCAGAAACCCTTTCGGTTTCCTTGTCCAGAAACCCCTTCGGTTCCCTTGTCCAGAAACCCTTTCGGTTCCCTTGTCCAGAAACCCTTTCTGTTTCCTTGTCCAGAAACCCTTTCGGTTTCGGTTCCCTTGTCCAGAAACCCTTTCGGCTTCGGTTCCCTTGTCCAGAAACCCTTTCGGTTCCCTTGTCCAGAAACCCTTTCGGTTTCCTTGTCCAGAAACACCTTTCGGTTTCGGTTCCCTTGTCCAGAAACCATTTCGGTTCCCTTGTCCAGAAACCCTTTCGGTTCCCTTGTCCAGAAACCCTTTCTTTTTCCTTGTCCAGAAACCCTTTCGGTTCCCTTGTCCAGAAACCCTTTCGGTTCCCTTGTCCAGAAACCCTTTCGGTTTCGGTTCCCTTGTCCAGAAACCCCTTTCGGCTTCGGTTCCCTTGTCCAGAAACCCTTTCGGTTCCTTGTCCAGAAACCTTTTCGGTTCCCTTGTCCAGAAACCCTTTCGGTTTCCTTGTCCAGAAACCCTTCCGGTTCCCTTGTCCAGAAACCCTTTCGGTTCCCTTGTCCAGAAACCCTTTCGGTTCCCTTGTCCAGAAACCCTTTCGGTTCCCTTGTCCAGAAACCCTTTCGGTTCCCTTGTCCAGAAACCCTTTCGGTTTCCTTGTCCAGAAACCCCTTTCGGTTTCGGTTCCCTTGTCCAGAAACCCTTTCGGTTCCCTTGTCCAGAAACCCTTTCGGTTCCCGTGTCCAGAAACCCTTTCGGTTTCCTTGTCCAGAAACCCCTTTCGGTTTCGGTTCCCTTGTCCAGAAACCCTTTCGGTTCCTTGTCCAGAAACCCTTTCGGTTTCCTTGTCCAGAAACCAGTTCGGTTTCCTTGTCCAGAAACCCTTTCGGTTCCCTTGTCCAGAAACCCTTTCGGTTCCCTTGTCCAGAAACCCTTTCGGTTTCCTTGTCCAGAAACCCCTTTCGGTTTCGGTTCCCTTGTCCAGAAACCCTTTCGGTTCCCTTGTCCAGAAACCCTTTCGGTTCCCGTGTCCAGAAACCCTTTCGGTTTCCTTGTCCAGAAACCCCTTTCGGTTTCGGTTCCCTTGTCCAGAAACCCTTTCGGTTCCTTGTCCAGAAACCCTTTCGGTTTCCTTGTCCAGAAACCAGTTCGGTTTCCTTGTCCAGAAACCCCTTTCGGTTTCGGTTCCCTTGTCCAGAAACCCTTTCGGTTCCTTGTCCAGAAACCCTTTCGGTTCCCTTGTCCAGAAACCCTTTCGGTTCCTTGTCCAGAAACCCTTTCGGTTCCCTTGTCCAGAAACCCTTTCGGTTCCCTTGTCCAGAAACCCTTTCGGTTTCCTTGTCCAGAAACCCCTTTCGGTTTCGGTTCCCTTGTCCAGAAACCCTTTCGGTTCCTTGTCCAAAAACCTTTTCGGTTCCCTTGTCCAGAAACCCTTTCGGTTTCCTTGTCCAGAAACCCTTTCGGTTCCCTTGTCCAGAAACCCTTTCGGTTTCCTTGTCCAGAAACCAGTTCGGTTTCCTTGTCCAGAAACCCTTTCGGTTTCCTTGTCCAGAAACCCTTTCGGTTCCCTTGTCCAGAAACCCTTTCGGTTCCCTTGTCCAGAAACCCTTTCGGTTCCCTTGTCCAGAAACCCTTTCGGTTCCCTTGTCCAGAAACCCTTTCGGTTTCCTTGTCCAGAAACCCCTTTCGGTTTCGGTTCCCTTGTCCAGAAACCCTTTCGGTTCCTTGTCCAGAAACCCTTTCGGTTCCCTTGTCCAGAAACCCCTTTCGGTTTCGGTTCCCTTGTCCAGAAACCCTTTCGATTTCCTTGTCCAGAAACCCTTTCGGTTTCGGTTCCCTTCTCCAGAAACCCTTTCGGTTCCCTTGTCCAGAAACCCTTTCGGTTTCCTTGTCCAGAAACCCCTTCGGTTCCCTTCTCCAGAAACCCTTTCGGTTCCCTTGTCCAGAAACCCTTTCGGTTCCCTTGTCCAGAAACCTTTTCGGTTTCCTTGTCCAGAAATCCTTTCGATTTCGGTTCCCTTGTCCAGAAACCCTTTCGGTTCCCTTGTCCAGAAACCCTTTCTTTTTCCTTGTCCAGAAAGCCTTTCGGTTTCCTTGTCCAGAAACCCTTTCGGTTTCCTTGTCCAGAAACCCTTTCGGTTCCCTTGTCCAGAAACCCTTTCGGTTCCCTTGTCCAGAAACCCTTTCGGTTCCCTTGTCCAGAAACCCTTTCGGTTCCCTTGTCCAGAAACCCTTTCGGTTCCCTTGTCCAGAAACCCTTTCGGTTCCCTTGTCCAGAAACCCTTTCGGTTCCCTTGTCCAGAAACCCTTTCGGTTTCCTTGTCCAGAAATCCTTTCGATTTCGGTTCCCTTGTCCAGAAACCCTTTCGGTTCCCTTGTCCAGAAACCCTTTCTTTTTCCTTGTCCAGAAACCCTTTCGGTTCCCTTGTCAAGAAACCCTTTCGGTTCCCTTGTCCAGAAACCCTTTCGTTTCCCTTGTCCAGAAACCCTTTCGGTTCCCTTGTCCAGGAACCCTTTCGTTTCCCTTGTCCAGAAACCCGGTTCCCTTGTCAAGAAACCCTTTCGGTTCCCTTGTCCAGAAACCCTTTCGGTTCCCTTGTCCAGAAACCCTTTCGGTTTCCTTGTCCAGAAACCAGTTCGGTTTCCTTGTCCAGAAACCCTTTCGGTTCCCTTGTTCAGAAACCCTTTCGTTTCACTTGTCCAGAAACCCTTTCGGTTCCCTTGTCCAGGAACCCTTTCGGTTCCCTTGTCCAGAAACCCATTCGGTTCCCTTGTCCAGAAACCCTTTCTTTTTCCTTGTCCAGAAACCCTTTCGATTTCCTTGTCCACAAACCCTTTCGGTTCCCTTGTCCAGAAACCCTTTCGGTTCCCTTGTCCAGAAACCCTGTCGGTTTCCTTGTATAGAAACCCTTTCGGTTTCGGTTCCCTTGTCCAGAAACCCTTTCGTTTCCCTTGTCCAGAAACCCTTTCGGCTCCCTTGTCCAGAAACCCTTTCGGTTCCCTTGTCCAGAAACCCTTTCTTTTTCCTTGTCCAGAAACCCTTTCGGTTTCCTTGTCCAGAAACCCTTTCGGTTCCCTTGCCCAGAAACCCTTTCGGTTCCCTTGTCCACAAACCCTTTCGGTTCCCTTGTCCAGAAACCCTTTCGGTTCCCTTGTCCAGAAACCCTTTCGGTTCCCTTGTCCAGAAACCCTTTCGGTTCCCTTGTCCAGAAACCCTTTCGTTTCCCTTGTCCAGAAACCCTTTCGGTTCCCTTGTCCAGAAACCCTTTCGTTTCCCTTATCCAGAAACCCTTTCGGTTCCCTTGTCCAGAAACCCCTTTCGGTTTCGGTTCCCTTGTCAAGAAACCCTTTCGGTTTCCTTGTCGAGAAACCCCTTCGGTTCCCTTGTCCAGAAACCCTTTCGGTTCCCTTGTCCAGAAACCCTTTCGGTTTCGGTTTCCTTCTCCAGAAACCCTTTCGCTTCCCTTGTCCAGAAACCCTTTCGGTTCCCTTGTCCAGAAACCCTTTCGGTTTCGGTTCCCTTGTCCAGAAACCCTTTCGGTTCCCTTGTCCAGAAATCCTTTCGGTTCCCTTTTCCAGAAACCCTTTCGGTTTCCTTGTCCAGAAACCCTTTCGCTTCCCTTGTCCAGAAACCCTTTCGGTTCCCTTGTCCAGAAACCCTTTCGGTTTCGGTTCCCTTGTCCAGAAACCCTTTCGGTTCCCTTGTCCAGAAACCCTTTCGGTTCCCTTGCCCAGAAACCCTTTCGGTTCCCTTGTCCACAAACCCTTTCGGTTCCCTTGTCCAGAAACCCTTTCGGTTCCCTTGTCCAGAAACCCTTTCGGTTCCCTTGTCCAGAAACCCTTTCGGTTCCCTTGTCCAGAAACCCTTTCGTTTCCCTTGTCCAGAAACCCTTTCGGTTCCCTTGTCCAGAAACCCTTTCGTTTCCCTTATCCAGAAACCCTTTCGGTTCCCTTGTCCAGAAACCCTTTCGGTTCCCTTGTCCAGAAACCCTTTCGTTTCCCTTATCCAGAAACCCTTTCGGTTCCCTTGTCCAGAAACCCTTTCGGTTTCCTTGTCGAGAAACCCCTTCGGTTCCCTTGTCCAGAAACCCTTTCGGTTCCCTTGTCCAGAAACCCTTTTGGTTTCGGTTTCCTTCTCCAGAAACCCTTTCGCTTCCCTTGTCCAGAAACCCTTTCGGTTCCCTTGTCCAGAAACCCTTTCGGTTTCGGTTCCCTTGTCCAGAAACCCTTTCGGTTCCCTTGTCCAGAAACCCCTTTCGGTTTCGGTTCCCTTGTCCAGAAATCCTTTCGGTTCCCTTTTCCAGAAACCCCTTTCGGTTTCCTTGTCCAGAAACCCTTTCGGTTCCCTTGTCCAGAAACCCTTTCGGTTCCCTTGTTTGTTTGTTTGTTTGTTTGTTTGCTTGAGTTTATTGTCTCCATAATTTTAAGCAACAATTTACAATTTAACAAGATTAACAAATTTAACAATTTAAATCATTATCTTATGTGCCTTCCAAAGTCCCCATGGAGTTATCTCCTCAATGCTGGATGGTATATTGATGCTGTAGAGGAGAGTCCATGTAAGATATCGGTTGGCCTTACAAGATTATTTAAAACACTTAAACTAAAATAACATTTTGGGACAATATAAAGAATCTGCGAAGCCTTGAGGCTTTTCTGCAGAAGATTGTTCAGAAGGAATTTATACGGATTTTAGAGTAATTCTTGTTTGGATATTCATTGATTAATTTTATGTATATTATTAAAGATTTATATTATTTGATATGATAAACTTTTTTACTTCTTGTTTTCTGCTGTGTATCGGCTGTATTTTCCACAGAGGGCGAGGAAGTTGATTGTAAATGGTTGGTACCACAAAGGAAAGTTGACGTCTTCCGTATGAGTTGTGGAACCTCGGTTTCTTCAAGAGTCCATTTACTCTTCGCCTGGTGTTAACGCAGTGGTCGATCGGTTGCTTGAAGCGTTGGTCGTTGTACGTCTCGTTGATAACATTGAAAAGGAAAAGTTTTTTCACAGTTAGTATGTTTAAGTTTTCGCTAAGATTACACATATTTTGGACATCACAAGTACCATTTTTTGCTCGCAAAAGAATTTTAAATATCCTATTTTGAGTTCTTTGCAGTTCCATTATTCTATACTGTGCTGCATTACCCCATGCCGTTATTCCGTACTGAAGTATCGATTCCACCAGAGAGTAGTATACTTGCTTCAGTACTTCATATGGCGTGTGGTTGCTCAGGTGGTATAAGGCGTATGTGGAATGGCGAAGTCGCCTGCATAAGTACTTTATGTGGTAATCCCACTTAAAGTTGCAGTCTACCTCCACTCCGAGATATCGATAGACGTTCACTGCATCGATATACTCTGCGCAATCATCTGTCTGAGACGTCTCATGAGTCTTGTGCAAGCACTCGAAGCTATGGAACTTTATTTTTATTGGTGTACTTATCATGTGGTACGGACGGATATGCATTATCTTCGTTTTCTTTGAGTTTATAATAAGACCATTGTCGTGGCACCATCGCAGGATATTGTCAAACTCTGTTTGCATTATTTGAGTGGCTTGGTTGATATCCTTGTCGCTCACAATTATGGCTGTATCATCGGCGTATTGGAAGCCGACGCTGTTTTTTAGCACAGAGAGCATATCGTTTACGTAAATGATAAAGAGGAGAGGTCCCAGAATAGAGCCTTGAGGTACACCAAATTCAACATTTTGTGAACAGCTATAGCTATTCGAAATTTTTACCTTGAAGTCTCTGTTCCGAAGGTAACTCGCAAACCAATCCAATGTTCGACCACGAACACCTATCTTCTCCAGCATTTTAATGATTTTGGCATGGCAAAGCGTGTCAAAAGCTGTCTTAAAATCTACAAAGATCACCAGCGAGTGAAAGTTCTTATTCAGACTGCAGTTTATATTATTAGCAAATTCACTCAGTAATTGGTTTACATTTCGGTTTCTCAGGAAACCATACTGGTTCTTATTTATAATATTGTATTTACTTATATAATCTTGCATCCTTCTCGCCATCACTTGTCCAGAAACCCTTTCGGTTAACTTGTCCAGAAGCCCCTTTCGGCTTCGGTTCCCTTGTCCAGAAACCCTTTTGTTTCCCTTGTCCTCCAAACTCTCAGGATCTGTTAATACGCACACCAGGACATGCAAAACGGTGTGCGCAAGTCGGTGGTAGGCCTAGGACGTCCGCTGTGGCAGTTGGAAGATGAGCCGTGAAATCCATCAGAAATGCCACACTAACCACTGCTTAGATTTTGCGGTCAAAAACTGAATGCTGCCGGATGCCCTCCAAACTCGCAGGATCTGTTAATACGCATACCAGGACATGCAAAAAGGTGTGCGCAAGTCGGTGGTAGGCCTAGGACGGCCACTGTGGCAGTTGGAAGATGAGCCGTGAAATCCATCAGAAATGCCACACTAACCACTGCTTAGATTTTGCGGTCAATAACTGAATGTTGCCGGATGTTCTCCAAAGTCTCAGGATCTGTTAATACACACACCAGGACATGCAAAACGGTGTGCGCAAGTCGGTGGTAGGCCTAGGACGTCCGCTGTGGCACTTGGAAGATGAGCCGTGAAGTCCATCAGAAATGCCATGCTAACCACTGCTTAGATTTTGCGGTCAAAAACTGAATGCTGCCGGAAGCCCTCCAAACTGTCAGGATCTGTTAATACACACACCAGGACATGCAAAACGGTGTGCGCAAGTCACTGGTAGCCCTAATAGGGCCGCTGTGGCAGTTGGAAGATGAGCCGTGAAATCCATCAGAAATGCCATACTAACCACTGCTTAGATTTTGCGGTCAAAAACTGAATGTTGCCGGATGCCCTCCAAACTCTCAGGATCTGTTAATACGCACACCAGGACATGCAAAACGGTGTGCGCAAGTCGGTGGTAGGCCTAGGACGTCCGCTGTGGCAGTTGAAAGATGAGCCGTGAAATCCATCAGAAATGCCATACTAACCACTGCTACGATTTTGCGGTCAAAAACTGAATGTTGCCGGATGCCCTCCAAACTCTCAGGACCTGTCAATACACACACCAGGACATGCAAAATGGTGTGCGCAAGTCACTGGTAGCCCTAATAGGGCCGCTGTGGCAGTTGGAAGATGAGCCGTGAAATCCATCAGAAATGCCATGCTAACCACTGCTTAGATTTTGCGGTCAAAAACTGAATGCTGCCGGAAGCCCTCCAAACTCTCAGGATCTGTTAATACGCACACCAGGACATGCAAAACGGTGTGCGCAAGTCGGTGGTAGGCCTAGGACGTCCGCTGTGGCACTTGGAAGATGAGCCGTGAAGTCCATCAGAAATGCCATGCTAACCACTGCTTAGATTTTGCGGTCAAAAACTGAATGCTGCCGGAAGCCCTCCAAACTGTCAGGACCTGTTAATACACACACCAGGACATGCAAAACGGTGTGCGCAAATCGGTGGAAGCCTAGGACGTCCGCTGTGGCAGTGGGAAGATGAGCCGTGAAATCCATCAGAAATGCCATACTAACCACTGCTTAGATTTATCGGTCAAAAACTGAATGTTGCCGGATGCCCTCCAAACCCTCAGGATCTGTTAATACCCACACCAGGACTTGCAAGACGGCGCGCGCAAGTCGGTGGTAGGCCTAGGACGTCCGCTGTGGCCCTTGGAAGATGAGCCGTGAAATCCATCAGAAATGCCATACTAACCACTGCTTAGATTTTGCGGTCAAAAACTGAATGTTGCCGGATGCCCCCAAACTCTCAGGATCTGTTAATACACACACCAGGACATGCAAAACGGTGTGCGCAAGTCGGTGGTAGGCCAAGGACGTCCGGTCAAAAACTGAATGTTGCCGGATGCCCTGCAAACTCTCAGGATCTGTTAATACACACACCAGGACATGCCAAACGGTGTGCGCAAGTCGGTGGTAGGCCTAGGACGTCCGCCGGGCAGTTGGAAGATGAGCGGTGAAATCCATCAGAAATACCATACTAACCACTGCTTAGATTTTGCGGTCAAAAACTGAATGTTGCCGGATGCCCTCCAAACTCTCAGGATCTGTTAATACACACACCAGGACATGCAAAACGGTGTGCGCAAGGCGGTGGTAGGCCTAGGACGTCCGCCGGGCAGTTGGAAGATGAGCCGTGAAATCCATCAGAAATGCCATACTAACCACTGCTTAGATTTTGCGGTCAAAAACTGAATGTTGCCGGATGCCCCCAAACTCTCAGGATCTGTTAATACACACACCAGGACATGCAAAACGGTGTGCGCAAGTCGGTGGTAGGCCTAGGACGTCCGCTGTGGCAGTTGGAAGATGAGCCGTGAAATCCATCAGAAATGCCATACTAACCACTGCTTAGATTTTGCGGTCAAAAACTGAATGTTGCCGGATGCCCTCCAAACTCTCAGGATCTGTTAATACGCACACCAGGCAATGCAAAACGGTGTGCGCAAGTCGGTGGTAGGCCGAGGACGTCCGCTGTGGAAGTTGGAAGAAGAGCCGTGAAATCCATCAGAAATGCCATACTAACCACTGCTTAGATTTTGCTGTCAAAAACTGAATGTTGCCGGATGCCCTCCAAACTCTCAGGATCTGTTAATACACACACCAGGCAATGCAAAACGGTGTGCGCAAGTCGGTGGTAGGCCGAGGACGTCCGCTGTGGAAGTTGGAAGAAGAGCCGTGAAATCCATCAGAAATGCCATACTAACCACTGCTTAGATTTTGCTGTCAAAAACTGAATGTTGCCGGATGCCCTCCAAACTCTCAGGATCTGTTAATACACACACCAGGACATGCAAAACGGTGTGCGCAAGTCGGTGGTAGGCCAAGGACGTCCGGTCAAAAACTGAATGTTGCCGGATGCCCTCCAAACTCTCAGGATCTGTTAATACACACACCAGGACATGCAAAACGGTGTGCGCAAGTCGGTGGTAGGCCTAGGACGTCCGCTGTGGCAGTTGGAAGATGAGCCGTGAAATCCATCAGAAATGCCATACTAACCACTGCTTAGATTTTGCGGTCAAGAACTGAATGTTGCCGGATGCCCTGCAAACTCTCAGGATCTGTTAATACACACACCAGGACATGCAAAACGGTGTGCGCAAGTCGGTGGTAGGCCTAGGACGTCCGCTGTGGCAGTTGGAAGATGAGCCGTGAAATCCATCACAAATGCCATACTAACCACTGCTTAGATTTTGCGGTCAAAAACTGAATGTTGCCGGATGCCCTCCAAACTCTCAGGATCTGTTAATACACACACCAGGACATGCAAAACGGTGTGCGCAAGTCGGTGGTAGGCCTAGGACGTCCGCTGTGGCAGTTGGAAGATGAGCCGTGAAATCCATCAGAAATGCCATACTAACCACTGCTTAGATTTTGCGGTCAAGAACTGAATGTTGCCGGATGCCCTGCAAACTCTCAGGATCTGTTAATACACACACCAGGACATGCAAAACGGTGTGCGCAAGTCGGTGGTAGGCCGAGGACGTCCGCTGTGGAAGTTGGAAGATGAGCCGTGAAATCCATCAGAAATGCCATACTAACCACTGCTTAGATTTTGCGGTCAAAAACTGAATGTTGCCGGATGCCCTCCAAACTCTCAGGATCTGTTAATACACACACCAGGACATGCAAAACGGTGTGCGCAAGTCGGTGGTAGGCCTAGGAAGTCCGCTGTGGCAGTTGGAAGATGAGCCGTGAAATCCATCAGAAATGCCATACTAACCACTGCTTAGATTTTGCGGTCAAAAACTGAATGTTGCCGGATGCCCTCCAAACTCTCAGGATCTGTTAATACACACACCAGGACATGCAAAAAGGTGTGCGCAAGTCGGTGTAGGCCTACGACGGCCACTGTGGCAGTAGGAAGATGAGCCGTGAAGTCCATCAGAAATGCCATACTAACCACTGCTTAGATTTTGCGGTCAAGAACTGAATGTTGCCGGATGCCCTGCAAACTCTCAGGATCTGTTAATACACACACCAGGACATGCAAAACGGTGTGCGCAAGTCGGTGGTAGGCCGAGGACGTCCGCTGTGGAAGTTGGAAGATGAGCCGTGAAATCCATCAGAAATGCCATACTAACCACTGCTTAGATTTTGCGGTCAAAAACTGAATGTTGCCGGATGCCCTCCAAACTCTCAGGATCTGTTAATACACACACCAGGACATGCAAAACGGTGTGCGCAAGACGGTGGTAGGCCTAGGACGTCCGCTGTGGCAGTTGGAAGATGAGCCGTGAAATCCATCAGAAATGCCATACTAACCACTGCTTAGATTTTGCGGTCAAGAACTGAATGTTGCCGGATGCCCTGCAAACTCTCAGGATCTGTTAATACACACACCAGGACATGCAAAACGGTGTGCGCAAGTCGGTGGTAGGCCTAGGACGTCCGCTGTGGCAGTTGGAAGATGAGCCGTGAAATCCATCAGAAATGCCATACTAACCACTGCTTAGATTTTGCGGTCAAAAACTGAATGTTGCCGGATGCCCTCCAAACTCTCAGGATCTGTTAATACACACACCAGGACATGCAAAACGGTGTGCGCAAGTCGGTGGTAGGCCTAGGAAGTCCGCTGTGGCAGTTGGAAGATGAGCCGTGAAATCCATCAGAAATGCCATACTAACCACTGCTTAGATTTTGCGGTCAAGAACTGAATGTTGCCGGATGCCCTCCAAACTCTCAGGATCTGTTAATACACACACCAGGACATGCAAAACGGTGTGCGCAAGTCGGTGGTAGGCCTAGGAAGTCCCGCTGTGGCAGTTGGAAGATGAGCCGTGAAATCCCATCAGAAATGCCATACTAACCACTGCTTAGATTTTGCGGTCAAGAACTGAATGTTGCCGGATGCCCTCCAAACTCTCAGGATCTGTTAATACACACATCAGGACATGCAAAACGGTGTGCGCAAGACGGTGGTAGGCCTAGGACGTCCGCTGTGGCAGTTGGAAGATGAGCCGTGAAATCCATCAGAAATGCCATACTAACCACTGCTTAGATTTTGCGGTCAAAAACTGAATGTTGCCGGATGCCCTCCAAACTCTCAGCATCTGTTAATACACACACCAGGACATGCAAAACGGTGTGCGCAAGACGGTGGTAGGCCTAGGACGTCCGCTGTGGCAGTTGGAAGATGAGCCGTGAAATCCATCAGAAATGCCATACTAACCACTGCTTAGATTTTGCCGTCAAAAACTGAATGTTGCCGGATGCCCTCCAAACTCTCAGGATCTGTTAATACACACACCAGGACATGCAAAAAGGTGTGCGCAAGTCGGTGGTAGGCCTAGGACGTCCGCTGTGGCAGTTGGAAGATGAGCCGTGAAATCCATCAGAAATGCCATACTAACCACTGCTTAGATTTTGCGGTCAAAAACTGAATGTTGCCGGATGCCCTCCAAACTCTCAGGATTTGTTAATACACATACCAGGACATGCAAAACGGTGTGCGCAAGTCGGTGGTAGGCCTAGGACGTCCGCTGTGGCAGTTGGAAGATGAGCCGTGAAATCCATCAGAAACTGAATGTTGCCGGATGCCCTCCAAACTCTCAGGATCTGTTAATACACACACCAGGACATGCAAAACGGTGTGCGCAAGTCGGTGGTAGGTCTAGGACGTCCGCTGTGGCAGTTGGAAGATGAGCCGTGAAATCCATCAGAAATGCCATACTAACCACTGCTTAGATTTTGCGGTCAAAAACTGAATGTTGGGGGATGCCCTCCAAACTCTCAAGATCTGTTAATACACACACCAGGACATGCAAAACGGTGTGCGCAAGTCGGTGGTAGGCCTAGGACGTCCGCTGTGGCAGTTGGAAGATGAGCCGTGAAATCCATCAGAAATGCCATACTAACCACTGCTTAGATTTTGCGGTCAAAAACTGAGTGTTGCCGGATGCCCTCCAAACTCTCAGGAAATGTTAATACACACACCAGGACATGCCAAACGGTGTGCGCAAGTCGGTGGTAGGCCTAGGACGTCCGCTGTGGCAGTTGGAAGATGAGCCGTGAAATCCATCAGAAACTGAATGTTGCCGGATTCTCAGGATCTGTTAATACACACATGAGGACATGCAAAACGGTGTGCGCAGGTCGGTGGTAGGCCTAGGACGTCCGCTGTGGCAGTTGGAAGAAGAGCCGTGAAATCCATCAGAAATGCCATACTAACCACTGCTTAGATTTTGCGGTCAAAAACTGAATGTTGCCGGATGCCCTCCAAATTCTCAGGATCTGTTAATACATACATCAGGACATGCAAAACGTTGTGCGCAGGTCGGTGGTAGGCCTAGGACGTCCGCTGTGGCAGTTGGAAGATGAGCCGTGAAATCCATCAGAAATGCCATGCTAACCACTGCTTAGATTTTGCGGTCAAAAACTGAATGTTGCCGCATACACTCCAAACTCTCAGGATCTGTTAATACGCCCACCAGGACATGCAAAACGGTGTGCGCAAGTCGGTGGTAGGCCTAGGACGTCCGCTGTGGCAGTTGGAAGATGAGCCGTGAAATCCATCAGAAATGCCATGCTAACCACTGCTTAGATTTTGCGGTCAAAAACTGAATGTTGCCGCATACACTCCAAACTCTCAGGATCTGTTAATACGCCCACCAGGACATGCAAAACGGTGTGCGCAAGTCGGTGGTAGGCCTAGGACGTCCGCTGTGGCAGTTGGAAGATGAGCCGTGAAATCCATCAGAAATGCCATGCTAACCACTGCTTAGATTTTGCGGTCAAGAACTGAATGTTGCCGGATGCCCTCCAAACTCTCAGGATCTGTTAATACGCACACCAGGACATGCAAATCGGTGTGCGCAAGTCGGTGGTAGGCCTAGGACGTCCGCTATTACATTTGGAAGATGAGCCGTGAAATCCATCAGAAATGCCGTACTAACCACTGCTTAGATTTTGCGGTCAAAAACTGAATGTTGCCGGATGCCCTGCAAACTCTCAGGATCTGTTAATACACACACCAGGACATGCAAAACGGTGTGCGCAAGTCGGTGGTAGGCCTAGGACGTCCGCTGTGGCAGTTGGAAGATGAGCCGTGAAATCCATCAGAAATGCCATGCTAACCACTGCTTAGATTTTGCGGTCAAAAACTGAATGTTGCCGCATACACTCCAAACTCTCAGGATCTGTTAATACGCCCACCAGGACATGCAAAACGGTGTGCGCAAGTCGGTGGTAGGCCTAGGACCTCCGCTGTGGCAGTTGGAAGATGAGCCGTGAAATCCATCAGAAATGCCATGCTAACCACTGCTTAGATTTTGCGGTCAAAAACTGAATGTTGCCGCATACACTCCAAACTCTCAGGATCTGTTAATACGCACGCCAGGACATGCAAAACGGTGTGCGCAAGTCGGTGGTAGGCCTAGGACGGCCACTGTGGCAGTTGGAAGATGAGCCGTGAAATCCATCAGAAATGTCGTACTAACCACTGCTTAGATTTTGCGGTCAAAAACTGAATGTTGCCGGATGCCCTCCAAGCTCTCAGGATCTGTTAATACACACACCAGGACATGCCAAACGGTGTGCGCAAGTCGGTGGTAGGCCTAGGACGTCCGCTGTGGCAGTTGGAAGAAGAGCCGTGAAATCCATCAGAAATGCCATACTAACCACTGCTTAGATTTTGCGGTCAAAAACTGAATGTTGCCGGATGCCCTCCATACTCTCAGGATCTGTTAATACACACACCAGGACATGCAAAACGGTGTGCGCAAGTCGGTGGTAGGCCTAGGACGTCCGCTGTGGAAGTTGGAAGAAGAGCCGTGAAATCCATCAGAAATGCCATACTAACCACTGCTTAGATTTTGCGGTCAAGAACTGAATGTTGCCGGATGCCCTCCAAACTGTCAGGATCTGTTTATACACATACCAGGACATGCAAAACGGTGTGCGCAAGTCGGTGGTAGGCCTAGGACGGCCACTGTGGCAGTTGGAAGATGAGCCGTGAAATCCATCAGAAATGCCATACTAACCACTGCTTAGATCTTGCGGTCAAAAAGTGAATGCTGCCGGATGCCCTCCAAACTCTCAGGATCTGTTAATAAACACACCAGGACATGCAAAACGGTGTGCGCAAGTCGGTGGTAGGCCTAGGACGTCCGCTGTGGCAGTTGGAAGCTGAGCCGTGAAATCCATCAGAAATGCCATACTAACCACTGATTAGATTTTGCGGTCAAAAACTGTATGTTGCCGGATGCCCTCCAAACTGTCAGGATCTGTTTATACACATACCAGGACATGCAAAACGGTGTGCGCAAGTCGGTGGTAGGCCTAGGACGGCCACTGTGGCAGTTGGAAGATGAGCCGTGAAATCCATCAGAAATGCCATACTAACCAATGATTAGAATTTGCGGTCAAAAACTGAATGTTGCCGGATGCCCTCCAAACTCTCAGGATCTGTTAATACACACACCAGGACATGCAAAACGGTGTGCGCAAGTCGGTGGTAGGCCTAGGACGTCCGTTGTGGCAGTTGGAAGCTGAGCCGTGAAATCCATCAGAAATGCCATACTAACCAATGATTAGAATTTGCGGTCAAAAACTGAATGTTGCCGGATGCCCTCCAAACTCTCAGGATCTGTTAATACACACACCAGGACATGCAAAACGGTGTGCGCAAGTCGGTGGTAGGCCTAGGACGTCCGTTGTGGCAGTTGGAAGCTGAGCCGTGAAATCCATCAGAAATGCCATACTAACCACTGATTAGATTTTGCGGTCAAAAACTGAATGTTGCCGGATGCCCTCCAAACTCTCAGGATCTGTTAATACACACACTAGGACATGCAAAACGGTGTGCGCAAGTCGGTGGTAGGCCTAGGACGTCCGTTGTGGCAGTTGGAAGATGAGCCGTGAAATCCATCAGAAATGCCATACTAACCAATGATTAGAATTTGCGGTCAAAAACTGAATGTTGCCGGATGCCCTCCAAACTCTCAGGATCTGTTAATACACACACCAGGACATGCAAAACGGTGTGCGCAAGTCGGTGGTAGGCCTAGGACGGCCACTGTGGCAGTTGGAAGATAAGCCGTGAAGTCCATCAGAAATGCCATACTAACCACTGCTTAGATTTTGCGGTCAAAAACTGAATGTTGCCGGATGCCCTCCATACTCTCAGGATCTGTTAATACACACACCAGGACATGCAAAAAGGTGTGCGCAAGTCGGTGGTAGGTCTAGGACGACCACTGTGGCAGTTGGAAGATGAGCCGTGAAATCCATCAGAAATGCCATACTAACCACTGCTTAGATTTTGCGGTCAAAGCCTGAATGTTGCCGGATGCCCTCCAAACTCTTAGGATCTGTTAATACACACACTAGGACATGCAAAACGGTGTGCGCAAGTCGGTGGTAGGCCTAGGACGGCCACTGTGGCAGTTGGAAGATGAGCCGTGAAGTCCATCAGAAATGCCATACTAACCACTGCTTAGATTTTGCGGTCAAAAACTGAATGTTGCCGGATGCCCTCCATACTCTCAGGATCTGTTAATACACACACCAGGACATGCAAAAAGGTGTGCGCAAGTCGGTGGTAGGCCTACGAACGCCACTGTGGCAGTTGGAAGATGAGCCGTGACATCCATCAGAAATGCCTTACTAACCACTGCTTAGATTTTTCGGTCAAAACCTGAATGTTGCCGGATGCCCTCCAAGCTCTCAGGATCTGTTGATACACACACCAGGACATGCAAAACGGTGTGCGCAAGTCGGTGGTAGGCCTAGGACGTCCGCTGTGGCAGTTGGAAGATGAGCCGTGAAATCCATCAGAAATGCCTTACTAACCACTGCTTAGATTTTGCGGTCAAAACCTGAATGTTGCCGGATGCCCTCCAAGCTCTCAGGATCTGTTGATACACACACCAGGACATGCAAAACGGTGTGCGCAAGTCGGTGGTAGGCCTACGAACGCCACTGTGGCAGTTGGAATATGATCCGTGAAATCCATCAGAAATGCCATACTAACCACTGCTTAGATTTTGCGGTCAAAAACTGAATGTTGCCGGATGCCCTCCATGCTCTCAGGATCTGTTAATACACACACCAGGACATGCAGAGAGGTGTGCGCAAGTCGGTGGTAGGCCTAGGACGTCCGCTGTGGCAGTTGGAAGATGATCCGTGAAATCCATCAGAAATGCCATACTAACCACTGCTTAGATTTTGCGGTCAAAAACTGAATGTTGCCGGATGCCCTCCATGATCTCAGGATCTGTTAATACACACACCAGGACATGCAGAGAGGTGTGCGCAAGTCGGTGGTAGGCCTAGGACGTCCGCTGTGGCAGTTGAAAGATGATCCGTGAAATCCATCAGAAATGCCATACTAACCACTGCTTAGATTTTGCGGTCAAAAACTGAATGTTGCCGGATGCCCTCCATGCTCTCAGGATCTGTTAATACACACACCAGGACATGCAAAACGGTGTGCGCAAGTCGGTGGTAGGCCTAGGACGTCCGCTGTGGCAGTTGGAAGATGAGCAGTGAAATCCATCAGAAATGCCATACTAACCACTGCTTAGATTTTGCGGTCAAAAACTGAATGTTGCCGGATGCCCTCCATGCTCTCCGGATCTGTTAATACACACACCAGGACATGCAAAACGGTGTGCGCAAGTCGGTGGTAGGCCTAGGACGCCCGCTGTGGCAGTTGGAAGATGATCCGTAAAATCCATCAGAAATGCCATACTAAACACTGCTTAGATTTTGCGGTCAAAAACTGAATGTTGCCTAATTCCCTCCATGCTCTCAGGATCTGTTAATACACACACCAGGACATGCAAAACGGTGTGCGCAAGTCGGTGGTAGGCCTAGGACGCCCGCTGTGGCAGTTGGAAGATGATCCGTAAAATCCATCAGAAATGCCATACTAAACACTGCTTAGATTTTGCGGTCAAAAACTGAATGTTGCCGGATGCCCTCCAAACCCTCAGGATCTGTTAATACCCACACCAGGACATGCAAAAAGGTGTGCGCAAGCCGGTGGTAGGCCTACGACGTCCGCTGTGGCACTTGGAAGATGAGCCGTGAAATCCATCAGAAATGCCATACTAACCACTGCATAGATTTTGCGGTCAAAAACTGAATGTTGCCGGATGCCCTCCAAGCCCTCAGGATCTGTTAATTCACACACCAGGACATGCAAAACGGTGTGCGCAAGTTGGTAATAGGCCTAGGACGTCCGCTGTGGCACTTGGAAGATGAGCCGTGAAATCCATCAGAAATGCCATACTAACCACTGCTTAGATTTTGCGGTCAAGAACTGAATGTTGCCGGATGCCCTCCAAACTCTCAGGATCTGTTAATTCACACACCAGGACATGCAAAACGGTGTGCGCAAGTTGGTAATAGGCCTAGGACGTCCGCTGTGGCACTTGGAAGATGAGCCGTGAAATCCATCAGAAATGCCATACTAACCACTGCTTAGATTTTGCGGTCAAAAACTGAATGTTGCCGGATGCCCTCCAAACCCTCAGGATCTGTTAATACACACACCAGGACATGCAAAACGGTGTGCGCAAGTCGGTGGTAGGCCTAGGACGTCCGCTGTTGCACTTGGAAGATGAGCCGTGAAATCCATCAGAAATGCCATACTAACCACTGAATAGATTTTGCGGTCAAAAACTGAATGTTGCCGGATGCCCTCCAAACTCCCAGGATCTGTGAATATGCACACCAGGACATGCAAAACGGTATGTGCAAGTCGGTGGTAGGCCTAGGACGTCCGCTGTGGCAGTTGGAAGATGAGCCGTGAAATCCATCAATAATGCCGTACTAACCACTGCTTAGATTTTGCGGTCAAAACCTGAATGTTGCCGGATGCCCTCCAAACTCTCAGGATCTGTTAATACACACACCAGGACATGCAAAACGGTGTGCGCAAGTCGGTGGTAGGCCTAGGACGTCCGCTGTGGCAGTTGGAATATGATCCGTGAAATCCATCAGAAATGCCATACTAACCACTGCTTAGATTTTGCGGTCAAAAACTGAATGTTGCCGGATGCCCTCCATGCTCTCAGGATCTGTTAATACACACACCAGGACATGCAGAGAGGTGTGCGCAAGTCGGTGGTAGGCCTAGGACGTCCGCTGTGGCAGTTGGAAGATGATCCGTGAAATCCATCAGAAATGCCATACTAACCACTGCTTAGATTTTGCGGTCAAAAACTGAATGTTGCCGGATGCCCTCCATGCTCTCAGGATATGTTAATACACACACCAGGACATGCAGAGAGGTGTGCGCAAGTCGGTGGTAGGCCTAGGACGTCCGCTGTGGCAGTTGAAAGATGATCCGTGAAATCCATCAGAAATGCCATACTAACCACTGCTTAGATTTTGCGGTCAAAAACTGAATGTTGCCGGATGCCCTCCATGCTCTCAGGATCTGTTAATACACACACCAGGACATGCAAAACGGTGTGCGCAAGTCGGTGGTAGGCCTAGGACGTCCGCTGTGGCAGTTGGAAGATGAGCAGTGAAATCCATCAGAAATGCCATACTAACCACTGCTTAGATTTTGCGGTCAAAAACTGAATGTTGCCGGATGCCCTCCATGCTCTCCGGATCTGTTAATACACACACCAGGACATGCAAAACGGTGTGCGCAAGTCGGTGGTAGGCCTAGGACGTCCGCTGTGGCAGTTGAAAGATGATCCGTGAAATCCATCAGAAATGCCATACTAACCACTGCTTAGATTGCGGTCAAAAACTGAAGGTTGCCGGATGCCCTCCATGCTCTCAGGATCTGTTAATTCACACACCAGGACATGCAAAACGGTGTGCGCAAGTCGGTGGTAGGCCTAGGACGCCCGCTGTGGCAGTTGGAAGATGATCCGTAAAATCCATCAGAAATGCCATACTAAACACTGCTTAGATTTTGCGGTCAAAAACTGAATGTTGCCTAATTCCCTCCATGCTCTCAGGATCTGTTAATACACACACCAGGACATGCAAAACGGTGTGCGCAAGTCGGTGGTAGGCCTAGGACGCCCGCTGTGGCAGTTGGAAGATGATCCGTAAAATCCATCAGAAATGCCATACTAAACACTGCTTAGATTTTGCGGTCAAAAACTGAATGTTGCCGGATGCCCTCCATACTCTCAGGATCTGTTAATACACACACCAGGACATACAAAAAGGTGTGCGCAAGTCGGTGGTAGGCCTAGGACGTCCGCTGTGGCACTTGGAAGATGAGCCGTGAAATCCATCAGAAATGCCATACTAACCACTGCTTAGATTTTGCGGTCAAAAACTGAATGTTGCCGGATGCCCTCCAAACCCTCAGGATCTGTTAATACCCACACCAGGACATGCAAAAAGGTGTGCGCAAGCCGGTGGTAGGCCTACGACGTCCGCTGTGGCACTTGGAAGATGAGCCGTGAAATCCATCAGAAATGCCATACTAACCACTGCATAGATTTTGCGGTCAAAAACTGAATGTTGCCGGATGCCCTCCAAACCCTCAGGATCTGTTAATTCACACACCAGGACATGCAAAACGGTGTGCGCAAGTTGGTAATAGGCCTAGGACGTCCGCTGTGGCACTTGGAAGATGAGCCGTGAAATCCATCAGAAATGCCATACTAACCACTGCTTAGATTTTGCGGTCAAGAACTGAATGTTGCCGGATGCCCTCCAAACCCTCAGGATCTGTTAATTCACACACCAGGACATGCAAAACGGTGTGCGCAAGTTGGTAATAGGCCTAGGACGTCCGCTGTGGCACTTGGAAGATGAGCCGTGAAATCCATCAGAAATGCCATACTAACCACTGCATAGATTTTGCGGTCAAAAACTGAATGTTGCCGGATGCCCTCCAAACTCTCAGGATCTGTGAATATGCACACCAGGACATGCAAAACGGTATGTGCAAGTCGGTGGTAGGCCTAGGACGTCCGCTGTGGCAGTTGGAAGATGAGCCGTGAAATCCATCAATAATGCCGTACTAACCACTGCTTAGATTTTGCGGTCAAAACCTGAATGTTGCCGGATGCCCTCCAAACTCTCAGGATCTGTTAATACACACACCAGGACATGCAAAACGGTGTGCGCAAGTCGGTGGTAGGCCTAGGACGTCCGCTGTGGCAGTTGGAAGATGAGCCGTGAAATCCATCAGAAATGCCACACTAACCACTGCTTAGATTTTGCGGTCAAAACCTGAATGTTGCCGGATGCCCTCCAAACTCTCAGGATCTGTTAATACACACACCAGGACATGCAAAACGGTGTGCGCAAGTCGGTCGTAGGCCTAGGACGTCCGCTGTGGCAGTTGGAAGAAGAGCCGTGAAATCCATCAGAAATGCCAACCACAGCTTAGATTTTGCGTTCAAAAACTGAATGTTGCCGGATGCCCTCCATACTCTCAGGATCTGTTAATACACACACCAGGACAAGCAAAACGGTGTGCGCAAGTCGGTGGTAGGCCTAGGACGTCCGCTGTTGCAGTTGGAAGATGAGCCGTGAAATCCATCAGAAATGCCATACTAACCACTGCTTAGATTTTGCGGTCAAAAACTGAATGTTGCCGGATGCCCTCCAAACTCTCAGGATCTGTTAATACACACACCAGGACATGCAAAAAGGTGTGCGCAAGTCGGTGGTAGGCCTAGGACGTCCGCTGTGGCAGTTGGAAGATGAGTCGTGAAATCCATCAGAAATGCCATACTAACCACTGCTTAGATTTTGCGGTCAAAACCTGAATGTTGCCGGATGCCCTCCAAACTCTCAGGATCTGTTAATACACACAGCAGGACATGCAAAACGGTGTGCGCAAGTCGGTGGTAGGCCTAGGACGGCCACTGTGGCAGTTGGAAGATGAGCCGTGAAGTCCATCAGAAATGCCATACTAACCACTGCTTAGATTTTGCGGTCAAAAACTGAATGTTGCCGGATGCCCTCCAAACTCTCAGGATCTGTTAATACACACACCAGGACATGCAAAACGGTGTGCGCAAGTCGGTGGTAGGCCTAGGACGTCCGCTGTGGCAGTTGGAAGATGAGCCGTGAAATCCATCAGAAATGCCATACTAACCACTGCTTAGATTTTGCGGTCAAAAACTGAATGTTGCCGGATGCCCTCCAAACCCTCAGGATCTGTTAATACCCACACCAGGACATGCAAAACGGTGTGCGCAAGTCGGTGGTAGGCCTAGGACGGCCACTGTGGCAGTTGGAAGATGAGCCGTGAAGTCCATCAGAAATGCCATACTTACCACTGCTTAGATTTTGCGGTCAAAAACTGAATGTTGCCGGATGCCCTCCAAGCTCTCAGGATCTGTTGATACACACACCAGGACATGCAAAACGGTGTGCGCAAGTCGGTGGTAGGCCTAGGACGGCCACTGTGGCAGTTGGAAGATGAGCCGTGAAGTCCATCAGAAATGCCATACTAACCACTGCTTAGATTTTGCGGTCAAAAACTGAATGTTGCCGGATGCCCTCCAAACTGTCAGGATCTGTTTGTACACACACCAGGACATGCAAAAAGGTGTGCACAAGCCGGTGGTAGGCCTACGACGGCCACTGTGGCAGTTGGAAGATGAGCCGTGAAATCCATCAGAAATGCCATACTAACCACTGCTTAGATTTTGCGGTCAAAACCTTAATGTTGCCGGATGCCCTCCAAGCTCTCAGGATCTGTTAATACACACACCAGGACATGCAAAAAGGTGTGCGCAAGTCGGTGGTAGGCCTAGGACGTCCGCTGTGGCAGTTGGAAGATGAGCCCTGAAATCCATCAGAAATGCCATACTAACCACTGCTTAGATTTTGCGGTCAAAAACTGAATGTTGCCGGATGCCCTCCAAGCTCTCAGGATCTGTTGATACACACACCAGGACATGCAAAACGGTGTGCGCAAGTCGGTGGTAGGCCTAGGACGTCCGCTCTGGCAGTTGGAAGATGAGCCGTGAAATCCATCAGAAATGCCATACTAACCACTGCTTAGATTTTGCGGTCAAAAACTGAATGTTGCCGGATGCCCTCCAAACTCTCAGGATCTGTTAATACACACACCAGGACATGCAAAAAGGTGTGTGCAAGTCGGTGGTAGGCCTAGGACGGCCACTGTGGCAGTTGGAAGATGAGCCGTGACGTCCATCAGAAATGCCATACTAACCACTGCTTAGATTTTGCGGTCAAAAACTGAATGTTGCCGGATGCCCTCCAGACTCTCAGGATCTGTTAATACACACACCAGGACACGCAAAAAGGTGTGCGCAAGTCGGTGGTAGGCCTAGGACGGCCAGGACATGCAAAACGGTGTGCGCAAGTCGGTGGTAGGCCTAGGACGTCCGCTGTGGCAGTTGGAGGATGAGCCGTGAAATCCATCAGAAATGCCGTACTAACCACTGCTTAGATTTTGCGGTCAAAAACTGAATGTTGCCGGATGCCCTCCAAACTCTCAGGATCTGTTAATACACACACCAGGACATGCAAAACGGTGTGCGCAAGTCGGTGGTAGGCCTAGGACGTCCGCTGTGGCACTTGGAAGATGAGCCGTGAAATCCATCAGAAATGCCATACTAACCACTGCTTAGATTTTGCGGTCAAAAACTGAATGTTGCCGGATGCCCTCCAAACTCTCAGGATCTGTTAATACACACACCAGGACATGCAAAAAGGTGTGTGCAAGTCGGTGGTAGGCCTAGGACGGCCACTGTGGCAGTTGGAAGATGAGCCGTGAAATCCATCAGAAATGCCATACTAACCACTGCTTAGATTTTGCGGTCAAAAACTGAATGTTGCCGGATGCCCTCCAAACTCTCAGGATCTGTTAATACACACACCAGGACATGCAAAACGGTGTGCGCAAGTCGGTGGTAGGCCTAGGACGTCCGCTGTGGCACTTGGAAGATGAGCCGTGAAATCCATCAGAAATGCCATACTAACCACTGCTTAGATTTTGCGGTCAAAAACTGAATGTTGCCGGATGCCCTCCAAACTCTCAGGATCTGTTAATACACACACCAGGACATGCAAAACGGTGTGCGCAAGTCGGTGGTAGGCCTAGGACGTCCGCTGTGGCAGTTGGAGGATGAGCCGTGAAATCCATCAGAAATGCCGTACTAACCACTGCTTAGATTTTGCGGTGAAAAACTGAATGTTGCCGGATGCCATCCAAACTCTCAGGATCTGTTAATACACACACCAGGACATGCAAAACGGTGTGCGCAAGTCGGTGGTAGGCCTAGGACGTCCGCTGTGGCAGTTGGAAGATGAGCCGTGAAATCCATCAGAAATGCCATACTAACCACTGCTTAGATTTTGCAGTCAAAAACTGAATGTTGCCGGATGCCCTCCATGCTCTCAGGATCTGTTAATACACACACCAGGACATGCAAAACGGTGTGCGCAAGTCGGTGGTAGGCCTAGGACGTCCGCTGTGGCAGTTGGAAGATGATCCGTGAAATCCATCAGAAATGCCATACTAACCACTGCTTAGATTTTGCGGTCAAAAACTGAATGTTGCCGGATGCCCTCCAAACTCCCAGGATCTGTCAATACACGCACCAGGACATGCAAAACGGTGTGCGCAAGTCGGTGGTAGGCCTAGGACGTCCGCTGTGGCAGTTGGAAGATGAGCCGTGAAATCCATCAGAAATGCCATACTAACCACTGCTTAGATTTTGCGGTCAAGAACTGAATGTTGCCGGATGCCCTCCATGCTCTCAGGATCTGTTAATACACACACCAGGACATGCAAAACGGTGTGCGAAAGTCGGTGGAATGCCTAGGACGTCCGCTGTGGCAGTTGGAAGAAGAGCCGTGAAATCCATCAGAAATGCCATACTAACCACTGCTTAGATTTTGCGGTCAAAAACTAAATGTTGCCGGATGCCCTCCATAATCTCAGGATCTGTTAATACACACACCAGGACATGCAGAGAGGTGTGCGCAAGTCGGTGGTAGGCCTAGGACGTCCGCTGTGGCAGTTGGAAGAAGAGCCGTGAAATCCATCAGAAATGCCATACTAACCACTGCTTAGATTTTGCGGTCAAGAACTGAATGTTGCCGGATGCCCTCCATGCTCTCAGGATCTGTTAATACACACACCAGGACATGCAAAACGGTGTGCGAAAGTCGGTGGAAGGCCTAGGACGTCCGCTGTGGCAGTTGGAAGAAGAGCCGTGAAATCCATCAGAAATGCCATACTAACCACTGCTTAGATTTTGCGGTCAAAAAGTGAATGCTGCCGAATGCCCTCCAAGCTCTCAGGATCTGTTGATACACACACCAGGACATGCAAAACGGTGTGCGCAAGTCGGTGGTAGGCCTAGGACGTCCGCTGTGGCAGTTGGAAGAAGAGCCGTGAAATCCATCAGAAATGCCATACTAACCACTGCTTAGATTTTGCGGTCAAAAACTGAATGTTGCCGGATGCCCTCCATGCTCTCAGGATCTGTTAATACACACACCAGGACATTCAAAACGGTGTGCGCAAGTCGGTGGTAGGCCTAGGACGTCCGCTGTGGCAGTTGGAAGATGAGCCGTGAAATCCATCAGAAATGCCATACTAACCACTGCTTAGATTTTGCGGTCAAAAAGTGAATGCTGCCGGATGCCGTACAAGCTCTCAGGATCTGTTAATACACACACTAGGACATGCAGAGAGGTGTGCGCAAGTCGGTGGTAGGCCTAGGACGTCCGCTGTGGCAGTTGGAAGAAGAGCCGTGAAATCCATCAGAAATGCCATACTAACCACTGCTTAGATTTTGCGGTCAAAAACTGAATGTTGCCGGATGCCCTCCATGCTCTCAGGATCTGTTAATACACACACCAGGACATGCAAAACGGTGTGCGCAAGTCGGTGGTAGGCCTAGGACGTCCGCTGTGGCAGTTGGAAGATGATCCGTGAAATCCATCAGAAATGCCATACTAACCACTGCTTAGATTTTGCGGTCAAAAACTGAATGTTGCCGGATGCCCTCCAAACTCCCAGGATCTGTCAATACACGCACCAGGACATGCAAAACGGTGTGCGCAAGTCGGTGGTAGGCCTAGGACGTCCGCTGTGGCAGTTGGAAGATGAGCCGTGAAATCCATCAGAAATGCCATACTAACCACTGCTTAGATTTTGCGGTCAAGAACTGAATGTTGCCGGATGCCCTCCATGCTCTCAGGATCTGTTAATACACACACAAGGACATGCAAAACGGTGTGCGAAAGTCGGTGGAATGCCTAGGACGTCCGCTGTGGCAGTTGGAAGAAGAGCCGTGAAATCCATCAGAAATGCCATACTAACCACTGCTTAGATTTTGCGGTCAAAAACTAAATGTTGCCGGATGCCCTCCATAATCTCAGGATCTGTTAATACACACACCAGGACATGCAGAGAGGTGTGCGCAAGTCGGTGGTAGGCCTAGGACGTCCGCTGTGGCAGTTGGAAGAAGAGCCGTGAAATCCATCAGAAATGCCATACTAACCACTGCTTAGATTTTGCGGTCAAAAAGTGAATGCTGCCGGATGCCCTCCAAGCTCTCAGGATCTGTTGATACACACACCAGGACATGCAAAACGGTGTGCGCAAGTCGGTGGTAGGCCTAGGACGTCCGCTATGGCAGTTGGAAGATGAGCCGTGAAATCCATCAGAAATGCCATACTAACCACTGCTTAGATTTTGCGGTCAAAAAGTGAATGCTGCCGGATGCCCTCCAAGCTCTCAGGATCTGTTGATACACACACCAGGACATGCAAAACGGTGTGCGCAAGTCGGTGGTAGGCCTAGGACGTCCGCTATGGCAGTTGGAAGATGAGCCGTGAAATCCATCAGAAATGCCATACTAACCACTGCTTAGATTTTGCGGTCAAAAAGTGAATGCCGCCGGATGCCCTCCATGCTCTCAGGATCTGTTAATACACACACCAGGACATGCAAAACGGTGTGCGCAAGTCGGTGGTAGGCCTAGGACGTCCGCTGTGGCAGTTGGAAGAAGAGCCGTGAAATCCATCAGAAATGCCATACTAACCACTGCTTAGATTTTGCGGTCAAAAACTGAATGTTGCCGGATGCCCTCCATGCTCTCAGGATCTGTTAATACACACACCAGGACATGCAAAACGGTGTGCGCAAGTCGGTGGTAGGCCTAGGACGTCCGCTGTATCAGTTGGAAGATGAGCCGTGAAATCCATCAGAAATGCCATACTAACCACTGCTTAGATTTTGCGGTCAAAAAGTGAATGCTGCCGGATGCCGTACAAGCTCTCAGGATCTGTTAATACACACACTAGGACATGCAGAGAGGTGTGCGCAAGTCGGTGGTAGGCCTAGGACGTCCGCTGTGGCAGTTGGAAGAAGAGCCGTGAAATCCATCAGAAATGCCATACTAACCACTGCTTAGATTTTGCGGTCAAAAACTGAATGTTGCCGGATGCCCTCCAAACTCCCAGGATCTGTCAATACACGCACCAGGACATGCAAAACGGTGTGCGCAAGTCGGTGGTATGCCTAGGACGTCCGCTGTGGCAGTTGGAAGATGAGCCGTGAAATCCATCAGAAATGCCATACTAACCACTGCTTAGATTTTGCGGTCAAAAAGTGAATGCTGCCGGATGCCCTCCAAGCTCTCAGGATCTGTTGATACACACACCAGGACATGCAAAACGGTGTGCGCAAGTCGGTGGTAGGCCTAGGACGTCCGCTATGGCAGTTGGAAGATGAGCCGTGAAATCCATCAGAAATGCCATACTAACCACTGCTTAGATTTTGCGGTCAAGAACTGAATGTTGCCGGATGCACTCCAAACTCTCAGGATCTGTTGATACACACACCAGGATATGCAAAAAGGTGTGCGCAAGTCGGTGGTAGGCCTAGGACGGCCACTGTGGCAGTTGGAAGATGAGCCGTGAAATCCATCAGAAATGCCTTACTAACCACTGCTTAGATTTTGCGGTCAAAAACTGAATGTTGCCGGATGCCCTCCATGCTCTCAGGATCTGTTAATACACACACCAGGATATGCAAAAAGGTGTGCGCAAGTCGGTGGTAGGCCTAGGACGGCCACTGTGGCAGTTGGAAGATGAGCCGTGAAATCCATCAGAAATGCCATACTAACCACTGCTTAGATTTTGCGGTCAAAAACTGAATGTTGCCGGATGCCCTCCATGCTCTCAGGATCTGTTGATACACACACCAGGATATGCAAAAAGGTGTGCGCAAGTCGGTGGTAGGCCTAGGACGGCCACTGTGGCAGTTGGAAGATGAGCCGTGAAATCCATCAGAAATGCCATACTAACCACTGCTTAGATTTTGCGGTCAAAAAGTGAATGCTGCCGGATGCCCTCCAAGCTCTCAGGATCTGTTGATACACACACCAGGACATGCAAAAGGGTGTGCGCAAGTCGGTGGTAGGCCTAGGACGTCCGCTGTGGCACTTGGAAGATGAGCCGTGAAATCCATCAGAAATGCCATACTAACCACTGCTTAGATTTTGCGGTTAAAAATTGAATGTTGCCGGATGCCCTCCAAACCCTCAGGATCTGTTAATACACACACCAGGACATGCAAAACCGTGTGCGCAAGTCGGTGGTAGGCCTAGGACGTCCGCTGTGGCAGTTGGAAGATGAGCCGTGAAATCCATCCGAAATGCCATACTAACCACTACTTAGATTTTGCGGTGAAAAACAGAATGTTGCCGGATGCCCTCCAAACTCTCAGGATCTGTTAATACACACGCCAGGACATGCAAAACGGTGTGCGCAGGTCGGTGGTAGGCCTAGGACGTCCGCTGTGGCAGTTGGAAGATGAGCCGTGAAATCCATCTGAAATGCCATACTAACCACTACTTAGATTTTGCGGTGAAAAACAGAATGTTGCCGGATGCCCTCCAAACTCTCAGGATCTGTTAATACACACGCCAGGACATGCAAAACGGTGTGCGCAGGTCGGTGTTAGGCCTAGGACGTCCGCTGTGGCACTTGGAAGATGAGCCGTGAAATCCATCAGAAATGCCATACTAACCACTGCTTAGATTTTGCTGTGAAAAACAGAATGTTGCCGGATGCCCTCCAAGCTCTCAGGATCTGTTAATACACACACCAGGACATGCAAAACGGTGTGCGCAGGTCGGTGTTAGGCCTAGGACGTCCGCTGTGGCACTTGGAAGATGAGCCGTGAAATCCATCAGAAATGCCATACTTAACCACTGCTTAGATTTTGCGGTCAAAAAGTGAATGCTGCCGGATGCCCTCCAAGCTCTCAGGATCTGTTGATACACACACCAGGACATGCAAAAGGGTGTGCGCAAGTCGGTGGTAGGCCTAGGACGTCCGCTGTGGCACTTGGAAGATGAGCCGTGAAATCCATCAGAAATGCCATACTAACCACTGCTTAGATTTTGCGGTTAAAAATTGAATGTTGCCGGATGCCCTCCAAACCCTCAGGATCTGTTAATACACACACCAGGACATGCAAAACCGTGTGCGCAAGTCGGTGGTAGGCCTAGGACGTCCGCTGTGGCAGTTGGAAGATGAGCCGTGAAATCCATCCGAAATGCCATACTAACCACTACTTAGATTTTGCGGTGAAAAACAGAATGTTGCCGGATGCCCTCCAAACTCTCAGGATCTGTTAATACACACGCCAGGACATGCAAAACGGTGTGCGCAGGTCGGTGTTAGGCCTAGGACGTCCGCTGTGGCACTTGGAAGATGAGCCGTGAAATCCATCAGAAATGCCATACTAACCACTGCTTAGATTTTGCTGTGAAAAACAGAATGTTGCCGGATGCCCTCCAAGCTCTCAGGATCTGTTAATACACACACCAGGACATGCAAAACGGTGTGCGCAGGTCGGTGTTAGGCCTAGGACGTCCGCTGTGGCAGTTGGAAGATGAGCCGTCAAATCCATCAGAAATGCCATACTAACCACTGCTTAGATTTTGCGGTTAAAAATTGAATGTTGCCGGATGCCCTCCAAGCTCTCAGGATCTGTTAATACACACACCAGGACATGCAAAACGGTGTGCGCAGGTCGGTGTTAGGCCTAGGACGTCCGCTGTGGCAGTTGGAAGATGAGCCGTCAAATCCATCAGAAATGCCATACTAACCACTGCTTAGATTTTGCGGTTAAAAATTGAATGTTGCCGGATGCCCTCCAAACCCTCAGGATCTGTTAATACACACACCAGGACATGCAAAACCGTGTGCGCAGGTCGGTGTTAGGCCTAGGACGTCCGCTGTGGCAGTTGGAAGATGAGCCGTGAAATCCATCAGAAATGCCATACTAACCACTGCTTAGATTTTGCGGTTAAAAATTGAATGTTGCCGGATGCCCTCCAAACCCTCAGGATCTGTTAATACACACACCAGGACATGCAAAACCGTGTGCGCAAGTCGGTGGTAGGCCTAGGACGTCCGCTGTGGCAGTTGGAAGATGAGCCGTGAAATCCATCCGAAATGCCATACTAACCACTACTTAGATTTTGCGGTGAAAAACAGAATGTTGCCGGATGCCCTCCAAACTCTCAGGATCTGTTAATACACACGCCAGGACATGCAAAACGGTGTGCGCAGGTCGGTGTTAGGCCTAGGACGTCCGCTGTGGCACTTGGAAGATGAGCCGTGAAATCCATCAGAAATGCCATACTAACCACTGCTTAGATTTTGCTGTGAAAAACAGAATGTTGCCGGATGCCCTCCAAGCTCTCAGGATCTGTTAATACACACACCAGGACATGCAAAACGGTGTGCGCAGGTCGGTGTTAGGCCTAGGACGTCCGCTGTGGCAGTTGGAAGATGAGCCGTCAAATCCATCAGAAATGCCATACTAACCACTGCTTAGATTTTGCGGTTAAAAATTGAATGTTGCCGGATGCCCTCCAAACCCTCAGGATCTGTTAATACACACACCAGGACATGCAAAACCGTGTGCGCAAGTCGGTGGTAGGCCTAGGACGTCCGCTGTGGCACTTGGCACTTGGAAGATGAGCCGTGAAATCCATCCGAAATGCCATACTAACCACTACTTAGATTTTGCGGTGAAAAACAGAATGTTGCCGGATGCCCTCCAAACTCTCAGGATCTGTTAATACACACGCCAGGACATGCAAAACGGTGTGCGCAGGTCGGTGTTAGGCCTAGGACGTCCGCTGTGGCACTTGGAAGATGAGCCGTGAAATCCATCAGAAATGCCATACTAACCACTGCTTAGATTTTGCGGTGAAAAACAGAATGTTGCCGGATGCCCTCCAAGCTCTCAGGATCTGTTAATACACACACCAGGACATGCAAAACGGTGTGCGCAGGTCGGTGTTAGGCCTAGGACGTCCGCTGTGGCACTTGGAAGATGAGCCGTGAAATCCATCAGAAATGCCATACTAACCACTGCTTAGATTTTGCGGTTAAAAATTGAATGTTGCCGGATGCCCTCCAAACCCTCAGGATCTGTTAATACACACACCAGGACATGCAAAACCGTGTGCGCAAGTCGGTGGTAGGCCTAGGACGTCCGCTGTGGCACTTGGCACTTGGAAGATGAGCCGTGAAATCCATCCGAAATGCCATACTAACCACTACTTAGATTTTGCGGTGAAAAACAGAATGTTGCCGGATGCCCTCCAAACTCTCAGGATCTGTTAATACACACGCCAGGACATGCAAAACGGTGTGCGCAAGTCGGTGGTAGGCCTAGGACGTCCGCTGTGGCAGTTGGAAGATGAGCCGTGAAATCCATCTGAAATGCCATACTAACCACTACTTAGATTTTGCGGTCAAAAACTGAATGTTGCCGGATGCCCTCCAAGCTCTCAGGATCTGTTAATACACACACCAGGACATGCAAAGCGGTGTGCGCAGGTCGGTGTTAGGCCTAGGACGTCGGCTGTGGCACTTGGAAGATGAGCCGTGAAATCCATCAGAAATGCCATACTAACCACTGCTTAGATTTTGCTGTGAAAAACAGAATGTTGCCGGATGCCCTCCAAGCTCTCAGGATCTGTTAATACACACACCAGGACATGCAAAACGGTGTGCGCAGGTCGGTGTTAGGCCTAGGACGTCCGCTGTGGCACTTGGAAGATGAGCCGTGAAATCCATCAGAAATGCCATACTAACCACTGCTTAGATTTTGCGGTCAAAAATTAATTGTTGCCGGATGCCCTCCAAACCCTCAGGATCTGTTAATACACACACCAGGACATGCAAAACGGTGTGCGCAGGTCGGTGGTAGGCCTAGGACGTCCGCTGTGGCAGTTGGAAGATGAGCCGTGAAATCCATCTGAAATGCCATACTAACCACTGCTTAGATTTTGCGGTCAAAAACTGAATGTTGCCGGATTCTCTCCAAACTCTCAGGATCTGTTAATACACACACCAGGACATGCAAAACGGTGTGCGCAAGTCGGTGGTAGGCCTAGGACGTCCGCTGTGGCAGATGGAAGATGAGCCGTGAAATCCATAAGAAATGCCATACCACTGCTTAGATTTTGCGGTCAAAAACTGAATGTTGCCGGATGCCCTCCAAACTCTCAGGATCTGTTAATTCACACACCAGGACATGCAAAACGGTGTGCGCAAGTCGGTGGTAGGCCTAGGACGTCCGCTGTGGCAGTTGGAAGATGAGCCGTGAAATCCATCAGAAATGCCATACTAACCACTGCTTAGATTTTGCGGTCAAAAACTGAATGTTGCCGGATGCCCCCCAAACTCTCAGGATCTGTTAATACACACACCAGGACATGCAAAACGGTGTGCGCAAGTCGGTGGTAGGCCTAGGACGTCCGCTGTGGCAGTTGGAAGATGAGCCGTGAAATCCATCAGAAATGCCATACTAACCACTGCTTAGATTTTGCGGTCAAAAACTGAATGTTGCCGGATGCCCTCCAAGCTCTCAGGATCTGTTAATACACACACCAGGACATGCAAAACGGTGTGCGCAGGTCGGTGTTAGGCCTAGGACGTCCGCTGTGGCAGTTGGAAGATGAGCCGTGAAATCCATCAGAAATGCCATACTAACCACTGCTTAGATTTTGCGGTTAAAAATTGAATGTTGCCGGATGCCCTCCAAACCCTCAGGATCTGTTAATACACACACCAGGACATGCAAAACCGTGTGCGCAAGTCGGTGGTAGGCCTAGGACGTCCGCTGTGGCAGTTGGAAGATGAGCCGTGAAATCCATCAGAAATGCCATACTAACCACTGCTTAGATTTTGCGGTTAAAAATTGAATGTTGCCGGATGCCCTCCAAACTCTCAGGATCTGTTAATACACACACCAGGACATGCAAAACCGTGTGCGCAAGTCGGTGGTAGGCCTAGGACGTCCGCTGTGGCAGTTGGAAGATGAGCCGTGAAATCCATCAGAAATGCCATACTAACCACTGCTTAGATTTTGCGGTCAAAAACTGAATGTTGCCGGATTCTCTCCAAACTCTCAGGATCTGTTAATACACACACCAGGACATGCAAAACGGTGTGCGCAAGTCGGTGGTAGGCCTAGGACGTCCGCTGTGGCAGATGGAAGATGAGCCGTGAAATCCATAAGAAATGCCATACCACTGCTTAGATTTTGCGGTCAAAAACTGAATGTTGCCGGATGCCCTCCAAACTCTCAGGATCTGTTAATTCACACACCAGGACATGCAAAACGGTGTGCGCAAGTCGGTGGTAGGCCTAGGACGGCCACTGTGGCAGTTGGAAGATGAGCCGTGAAATCCATCAGAAATGCCATACTAACCACTGCTTAGATTTTGCTGTGAAAAACAGAATGTTGCCGGATGCCCTCCAAGCTCTCAGGATCTGTTAATACACACACCAGGACATGCAAAACGGTGTGCGCAGGTCGGTGTTAGGCCTAGGACGTCCGCTGTGGCAGTTGGAAGATGAGCCGTGAAATCCATCAGAAATGCCATACTAACCACTGCTTAGATTTTGCGGTTAAAAATTGAATGTTGCCGGATGCCCTCCAAACCCTCAGGATCTGTTAATACACACACCAGGACATGCAAAACCGTGTGCGCAAGTCGGTGGTAGGCCTAGGACGTCCGCTGTGGCAGTTGGAAGATGAGCCGTGAAATCCATCAGAAATGCCATACTAACCACTACTTAGATTTTGCGGTGAAAAACAGAATGTTGCCGGATGCCCTCCAAACTCTCAGGATCTGTTAATACACACGCCAGGACATGCAAAACGGTGTGCGCAGGTCGGTGGTAGGCCTAGGACGTCCGCTGTGGCAGTTGGAAGATGAGCCGTGAAATCCATCTGAAATGCCATACTAACCACTACTTAGATTTTGCGGTGAAAAACAGAATGTTGCCGGATGCCCTCCAAACTCTCAGGATCTGTTAATACACACGCCAGGACATGCAAAACGGTGTGCGCAGGTCGGTGTTAGGCCTAGGACGTCCGCTGTGGCACTTGGAAGATGAGCCGTGAAATCCATCAGAAATGCCATACTAACCACTGCTTAGATTTTGCTGTGAAAAACAGAATGTTGCCGGATGCCCTCCAAGCTCTCAGGATCTGTTAATACACACACCAGGACATGCAAAACGGTGTTCGCAGGTCGGTGTTAGGCCTAGGACGTCCGCTGTGGCAGTTGGAAGATGAGCCGTGAAATCCATCAGAAATGCCATACTAACCACTGCTTAGATTTTGCGGTTAAAAATTGAATGTTGCCGGATGCCCTCCAAACCCTCAGGATCTGTTAATACACACACCAGGACATGCAAAACCGTGTGCGCAAGTCGGTGGTAGGCCTAGGACGTCCGCTGTGGCACTTGGCACTTGGAAGATGAGCCGTGAAATCCATCCGAAATGCCATACTAACCACTACTTAGATTTTGCGGTGAAAAACAGAATGTTGCCGGATGCCCTCCAAACTCTCAGGATCTGTTAATACACACGCCAGGACATGCAAAACGGTGTGCGCAGGTCGGTGGTAGGCCTAGGACGTCCGCTGTGGCAGTTGGAAGATGAGCCGTGAAATCCATCTGAAATGCCATACTAACCACTACTTAGATTTTGCGGTGAAAAACAGAATGTTGCCGGATGCCCTCCAAACTCTCAGGATCTGTTAATACACACGCCAGGACATGCAAAACGGTGTGCGCAGGTCGGTGTTAGGCCTAGGACGTCCGCTGTGGCACTTGGAAGATGAGCCGTGAAATCCATCAGAAATGCCATACTAACCACTGCTTAGATTTTGCGGTGAAAAACAGAATGTTGCCGGATGCCCTCCAAGCTCTCAGGATCTGTTAATACACACACCAGGACATGCAAAACGGTGTGCGCAGGTCGGTGTTAGGCCTAGGACGTCCGCTGTGGCACTTGGAAGATGAGCCGTGAAATCCATCAGAAATGCCATACTAACCACTGCTTAGATTTTGCGGTTAAAAATTGAATGTTGCCGGATGCCCTCCAAACCCTCAGGATCTGTTAATACACACACCAGGACATGCAAAACCGTGTGCGCAAGTCGGTGGTAGGCCTAGGACGTCCGCTGTGGCACTTGGCACTTGGAAGATGAGCCGTGAAATCCATCCGAAATGCCATACTAACCACTACTTAGATTTTGCGGTCAAAAACTGAATGTTGCCGGATGCCCTCCAAACCCTCAGGATCTGTTAAAACACACACCAGGACATGCAAAACGGTGTGCGCAAGTCGGTGGTAGGCCTAGGACGTCCGCTGTGGCACTTGGCACTTGGAAGATGAGCCGTGAAATCCATCTGAAATGCCATACTAACCACTACTTAGATTTTGCGGTGAAAAACAGAATGTTGCCGGATGCCCTCCAAACCCTCAGGATCTGTTAATACACACGCCAGGACATGCAAAACCGTGTGCGCAGGTCGGTGGTAGGCCTAGGACGTCCGCTGTGGCAGTTGGAAGATGAGCCGTGAAATCCATCTGAAATGCCATACTAACCACTACTTAGATTTTGCGGTGAAAAACAGAATGTTGCCGGATGCCCTCCAAACTCTCAGGATCTGTTAATACACACGCCAGGACATGCAAAACGGTGTGCGCAGGTCGGTGGTAGGCCTAGGACGTCCGCTGTGGCAGTTGGAAGATGAGCCGTGAAATCCATCTGAAATGCCATACTAACCACTACTTAGATTTTGCGGTGAAAAACAGAATGTTGCCGGATGCCCTCCAAACTCTCAGGATCTGTTAATACACACGCCAGGACATGCAAAACGGTGTGCGCAGGTCGGTGTTAGGCCTAGGACGTCCGCTGTGGCACTTGGAAGATGAGCCGTGAAATCCATCAGAAATGCCATACTAACCACTGCTTAGATTTTGCGGTTAAAAATTGAATGTTGCCGGATGCCCTCCAAACCCTCAGGATCTGTTAATACACACACCAGGACATGCAAAACCGTGTGCGCAAGTCGGTGGTAGGCCTAGGACGTCCGCTGTGGCAGTTGGAAGATGAGCCGTGAAATCCATCAGAAATGCCATACTAACCACTGCTTAGATTTTGCGGTCAAAAACTGAATGTTTCCGGATGCCCTCCATGCTCTCAGGATCTGTTAATACACACACCAGGACATGCAGAGAGGTGTGCGCAAGTCGGTGGTAGGCCTAGGACGGCCACTGTGGCAGTTGGAAGATGAGCCGTGAAATCCATCAGAAATGCCTTACGTTCACTGCTTAGATTTTGCGGTCAAAAACTGAATGTTGCCGGATGCACTCCAAACTCTCAGGATCTGTTGATACACACACCAGGATATGCAAAAAGGTGTGCGCAAGTCGGTGGTAGGCCTAGGACGGCCACTGTGGCAGTTGGAAGATGAGCCGTGAAATCCATCAGAAATGCCTTACTAACCACTGCTTAGATTTCGCGGTCAAAAACTGAATGTTGCCGGATGCCCTCCATGCTCTCAGGATCTGTTAATACACACACCAGGATATGCAAAAAGGTGTGCGCAAGTCGGTGGTAGGCCTAGGACGGCCACTGTGGCAGTTGGAAGATGAGCCGTGAAATCCATCAGAAATGCCATACTAACCACTGCTTAGATTTTGCGGTCAAAAACTGAATGTTGCCGGATGCCCTCCATGCTCTCAGGATCTGTTAATACACACACCAGGACATGCAAAACGGTGTGCGCAAGTCGGTGGTAGGCCTAGGACGTCCGCTGTGGCAGTTGGAAGAAGAGCCGTGAAATCCATCAGAAATGCCATACTAACCACTGCTTAGATTTTGCGGTCAAAAACTAAATGTTGCCGGATGCCCTCCATGCTCTCAGGATCTGTTAATACACACGCCAGGACATGCAAAACGGTGTGCGCAAGTCGGTGGTAGGCCTAGGACGTCCGCTGTTGCACTTGGAAGATGAGCCGTGAATTCCATCAGAAATGCCATACTAACCACTGCTTAGATTTTGCGGTCAAAAACAGAATGTTGCCGGATGCCCTCCAAACTCTCAGGATCTGTTAATACACACGCCAGGACATGCAAAACGGTGTGCGCAGGTCGGTGGTAGGCCTAGGACGTCCGCTGTGGCAGTTGGAAGATGAGCCGTGAAATCCATCTGAAATGCCATACTAACCACTACTTAGATTTTGCGGTGAAAAACAGAATGTTGCCGGATGCCCTCCAAACTCTCAGGATCTGTTAATACACACGCCAGGACATGCAAAACGGTGTGCGCAGGTCGGTGTTAGGCCTAGGACGTCCGCTGTGGCACTTGGAAGATGAGCCGTGAAATCCATCAGAAATGCCATACTAACCACTGCTTAGATTTTGCGGTCAAAAATTAATTGTTGCCGGATGCCCTCCAAACCCTCAGGATCTGTTAATACACACACCAGGACATGCAAAACGGTGTGCGCAAGTCGGTGGTAGGCCTAGGACGGCCACTGTGGCAGTTGGAAGATGAGCCGTGAAATCCATCAGAAATGCCATACTAACCACTGCTTAGATTTTGCTGTGAAAAACAGAATGTTGCCGGATGCCCTCCAAGCTCTCAGGATCTGTTAATACACACACCAGGACATGCAAAACGGTGTGCGCAGGTCGGTGTTAGGCCTAGGACGTCCGCTGTGGCAGTTGGAAGATGAGCCGTCAAATCCATCAGAAATGCCATACTAACCACTGCTTAGATTTTGCGGTTAAAAATTGAATGTTGCCGGATGCCCTCCAAACCCTCAGGATCTGTTAATACACACACCAGGACATGCAAAACCGTGTTGCGCAAGTCGGTGGTAGGCCTAGGACGTCCGCTGTGGCACTTGGCACTTGGAAGATGAGCCGTGAAATCCATCCGAAATGCCATACTAACCACTACTTAGATTTTGCGGTGAAAAACTGAATGTTGCCGGATGCCCTCCAAGCTCTCAGGATCTGTTAATACACACACCAGGACATGCAAAGCGGTGTGCGCAGGTCGGTGTTAGGCCTAGGACGTCGGCTGTGGCACTTGGAAGATGAGCCGTGAAATCCATCAGAAATGCCATACTAACCACTGCTTAGATTTTGCGGTTAAAAATTGAATGTTGCCGGATGCCCCTCCAAACCCTCAGGATCTGTTAATACACACACCAGGACATGCAAAACCGTGTGCGCAAGTCGGTGGTAGGCCTAGGACGTCCGCTGTGGCACTTGGCACTTGGAAGATGAGCCGTGAAATCCATCCGAAATGCCATACTAACCACTACTTAGATTTTGCGGTCAAAAAACTGAATGTTGCCGGATGCCCTCCAAACCCTCAGGATCTGTTAAAACACACACCAGGACATGCAAAACGGTGTGCGCAAGTCGGTGGTAGGCCTAGGACGTCCGCTGTGGCACTTGGCACTTGGAAGATGAGCCGTGAAATCCATCTGAAATGCCATACTAACCACTACTTAGATTTTGCGGTGAAAAACAGAATGTTGCCGGATGCCCTCCAAACTCTCAGGATCTGTTAATACACACGCCAGGACATGCAAAACGGTGTGCGCAAGTCGGTGGTAGGCCTAGGACGTCCGCTGTGGCACTTGGCACTTGGAAGATGAGCCGTGAAATCCATCTGAAATGCCATACTAAACCACTACTTAGATTTTGCGGTCAAAAACTGAATGTTGCCGGATGCCCTCCAAGCTCTCAGGATCTGTTAATAACACACACCAGGACATGCAAAACGGTGTGCGCAGGTCGGTGTTAGGCCTAGGACGTCGGCTGTGGCACTTGGAAGATGAGCCGTGAAATCCATCAGAAATGCCATACTAAACCACTGCTTAGATTTTGCTGTGAAAAACAGAATGTTGCCGGATGCCCTCCAAGCTCTCAGGATCTGTTAATACACACACCAGGACATGCAAAACGGTGTGCGCAGGTCGGTGTTAGGCCTAGGACGTCCGCTGTGGCACTTGGAAGATGAGCCGTGAAATCCATCTGAAATGCCATACTAACCACTACTTAGATTTTGCGGTCAAAAACTGAATGTTGCCGGATGCCCTCCAAGCTCTCAGGATCTGTTAATACACACACCAGGACATGCAAAGCGGTGTGCGCAGGTCGGTGTTAGGCCTAGGACGTCGGCTGTGGCACTTGGAAGATGAGCCGTGAAATCCATCAGAAATGCCATTACTAACCACTGCTTAGATTTTGCTGTGAAAAAACAGAATGTTGCCGGATGCCCTCCAAGCTCTCAGGATTCTGTTAATACACACACCAGGACATGCAAAACGGTGTGCGCAGGTCGGTGTTAGGCCTAGGACGTCCGCTGTGGCACTTGGAAGATGAGCCGTGAAATCCATCAGAAATGCCATACTAACCACTGCTTAGATTTTGCGGTCAAAAACTGAATGTTGCCGGATTCTCTCCAAACTCTCAGGATCTGTTAATACACACACCAGGACATGCAAAACGGTGTGCGCAAGTCGGTGGTAGGCCTAGGACGTCCGCTGTGGCAGATGGAAGATGAGCCGTGAAATCCATAAGAAATGCCATACCACTGCTTAGATTTTGCGGTCAAAAAACTGAATGATGCCGGATGCCCTCCAAACTCTCAGGATCTGTTAATTCACACACCAGGACATGCAAAACGGTGTGCGCAAGTCGGTGGTAGGCCTAGGACGTCCGCTGTGGCAGTTGGAAGATGAGCCGTGAAATCCATCAGAAATGCCATACTAACCACTGCTTAGATTTTGCGGTCAAAAACTGAATGTTGCCGGATGCCCTCCAAACCCTCAGGATCTGTTAATACACACACCAGGACATGCAAAAACGGTGTGCGCAAGTCGGTGGTAGGCCTAGGACGGCCACTGTGGCAGTTGGAAGATGAGCCGTGAAATCCATCAGAAATGCCATACTAACCACTGCTTAGATTTTGCTGTGAAAAACAGAATGTTGCCGGATGCCCTCCAAGCTCTCAGGATCTGTTAATACACACACCAGGACATGCAAAACGGTGTGCGCAGGTCGGTGTTAGGCCTAGGACGTCCGCTGTGGCACTTGGAAGATGAGCCGTGAAATCCATCAGAAATGCCATACTAACCACTGCTTAGATTTTGCGGTCAAAAACTGAATGTTGCCGGATGCCCTCCAAGCTCTCAGGATCTGTTAATACACACACCAGGACATGCAAAACGGTGTGCGCAGGTCGGTGGTAGGCCTAGGACGGCCACTGTGGCAGTTGGAAGATGAGCCGTGAAATCCATCAGAAATGCCATACTAACCACTGCTTAGATTTTGCTGTGAAAAACAGAATGTTGCCGGATGCCCTCCAAGCTCTCAGGATCTGTTAATACACACACCAGGACATGCAAAACGGTGTTCGCAGGTCGGTGTTAGGCCTAGGACGTCCGCTGTGGCAGTTGGAAGATGAGCCGTGAAATCCATCAGAAATGCCATACTAAACCACTGCTTAGATTTTGCGGTTAAAAATTGAATGTTGCCGGATGCCCTCCAAACCCTCAGGATCTGTTAATACACACACCAGGACATGCAAAACCGTGTGCGCAAGTCGGTGGTAGGCCTAGGACGTCCGCTGTGGCACTTGGCACTTGGAAGATGAGCCGTGAAATCCATCCGAAATGCCATACTAACCACTACTTAGATTTTGCGGTGAAAAACAGAATGTTGCCGGATGCCCTCCAAACTCTCAGGATCTGTTAATACACACGCCAGGACATGCAAAAACGGTGTGCGCAGGTCGGTGGTAGGCCTAGGACGTCCCGCTGTGGCAGTTGGAAGATGAGCCGTGAAATCCATCTGAAATGCCATACTAACCACTACTTAGATTTTGCGGTGAAAAACAGAATGTTGCCGGATGCCCTCCAAACTCTCAGGATCTGTTAATACACACGCCAGGACATGCAAAACGGTGTGCGCAGGTCGGTGTTAGGCCTAGGACGTCCGCTGTGGCACTTGGAAGATGAGCCGTGAAAATCCATCAGAAATGCCATACTAACCACTGCTTAGATTTTGCTGTGAAAAACAGAATGTTGCCGGATGCCCTCCAAGCTCTCAGGATCTGTTAATACACACACCAGGACATGCAAAACGGTGTGCGCAGGTCGGTGTTAGGCCTAGGACGTCCGCTGTGGCACTTGGAAGATGAGCCGTGAAATCCATCAGAAATGCCATACTAACCACTGCTTAGATTTTGCGGTTAAAAATTGAATGTTGCCGGATGCCCTCCAAACCCTCAGGATCTGTTAATACACACACCAGGACATGCAAAACCGTGTGCGCAAGTCGGTGGTAGGCCTAGGACGTCCGCTGTGGCACTTGGCACTTGGAAGATGAGCCGTGAAATGCATCCGAAATGCCATACTAACCACTGTTTAGATTTTGCGGTCAAAAACTGAATGTTGCCGGATGCCCTCCAAACCCTCAGGATCTGTTAATACACACACCAGGACATGCAAAACGGTGTGCGCAAGTCGGTGGTAGGCCTAGGACGTCCGCTGTGGCAGCTGGAAGATGAGCCGTGAAATCCATCAGAAATTGCCATACTAACCACTGCTTAGATTTTGCGGTCAAAAACTGAATGTTGCCGGATGCCCTCCAAGCTCTCAGGATCTGTTAATACACACACCAGGACATGCAAAACGGTGTGCGCAAGTCGATGGTAGGCCTACGACGGCCGCTGTGGCAGATGGAAGATGAGCCGTGAAATCCATCAGAAATGCCATACCACTGCTTAGATTTTGCGGTCAAAAACTGAATGTTGCCGGATGCCCTCCAAACTCTCAGGATCTGTTAATACACACACCAGGACATGCAAAACGGTGTGCGCAGGTCGGTGTTAGGCCTAGGACGTCCGCTGTGGCAGTTGGAAGATGAGCCGTGAAATCCATCAGAAATGCCATACTAACCACTGCTTAGATTTTGCTGTGAAAAACAGAATGTTGCCGGATGCCCTCCAAGCTCTCAGGATCTGTTAATACACACACCAGGACATGCAAAACGGTGTGCGCAAGTCGATGGTAGGCCTACGACGGCCGCTGTGGCAGATGGAAGATGAGCCGTGAAATCCATCAGAAATGCCATACTAACCACAGCTTAGATCTTGCGGTCAAAAACTGAATGTTGCCGGATGCCCTCCAAACTCTCAGGATCTGTTGATACACACCAGGACATGCAAACGGTGTGCGCAAGTCGGTGGTAGGCCTAGGACGTCCGCTGTGGCAGTTGGAAGATGAGCCGTGAAATCCATCTGAAATGCCATACTAACCACTGCTTAGATTTTGCGGTCAAAAACTGAATGTTGCCAGATGCCCTCCAAACTCTCAGGATCTGTTAATACACACACCAGGACATGCAAAACGGTGTGCGCAAGTCGGTGGTAGGCCTAGGACGTCCGCTGTGGCAGTTGGAAGATGAGCCGTGAAATCCATCAGAAATGCCATACTAACCACTGCTTAGATTTTGCTGTGAAAAACAGAATGTTGCCGGATGCCCTCCAAGCTCTCAGGATCTGTTAATACACACACCAGGACATGCAAAACGGTGTGCGCAAGTCGGTGGTAGGCCTAGGACGTCCGCTGTGGCAGTTGGAAGATGAGCCGTGAAATCCATCTGAAATGCCATACTAACCACTGCTTAGATTTTGCGGTCAAAAACTGAATGTTGCCAGATGCCCTCCAAACTCTCAGGATCTGTTAATTCACACACCAGGACATGCAAAACGGTGTGCGCAAGTCGGTGGTAGGCCTAGGACTGCCACTCTGGCAGTTGGAAGATGAGCCGTGAAATCCATCAGAAATGCCATACTAACCACTGCTTAGATTTTGCGGTGAAAAACTGAATGTTGCCGGATGCCCCCCAAACTCTCAGGATCTGTTAATACACACACCAGGACATGCAAAACAGTGTGCGCAAGTCGGTGGTAGGCCTAGGACGTCCCGCTGTGGCAGTTGGAAGATGAGCCGTGAAATCCATCAGAAATGCCATACTAACCACTGCTTAGATTTTGCGGTCAAAAACTGAATGTTGCCGGATGCCCTCCAAACTCTCAGGATCTGTTAATACACACACCAGGACATGCAAAACGGTGTGCGCAAGTCGGTGGTAGGCCTAGGACGTCCGCTGTGGCAGCTGGAAGATGAGCCGTGAAATCCATCAGAAATGCCATACTAACCACTGCTTAGATTTTGCGGTCAAAAACTGAATGTTGCCGGATGCCCTCCAAACTCTCAGGATCTGTTAATACACACACCAGGACATGCAAAAACGGTGTGCGCAAGTCGGTGGTAGGCCTAGGACGTCCGCTGTGGCAGCTGGAAGATGAGCCGTGAAATCCATCAGAAATGCCATACTAACCACTGCTTAGATTTTGCGGTCAAAAACTGAATGTTGCCGGATGCCCTCCAAAACTCTCAGGATCTGTTAATACACACACCAGGACATGCAAAACGGTGTGCGCAAGTCGGCGGTAGGCCTAGGACGTCCGCTGTGGCAGTTGGAAGATGAGCCGTGAAATCCATCAGAAAATGCCATACTAACCACTGCTTAGATTTTGCTGTGAAAAAACAGAATGTTGCCGGATGCCCTCCAAGCTCTCAGGATCTGTTAATACACACACCAGGGACATGCAAAACGGTGTGCGCAGGTCGGTGTTAGGCCTAGGACGTCCGCTGTGGCACTTGGAAGATGAGCCGTGAAATCCATCAGAAATGCCATACTAACCACTGCTTAGATTTTGCGGTCAAAAACTGAATGTTGCCGGATGCCCTCCAAGCTCTCAGGATCTGTTAATACACACACCAGGACATGCAAAACGGGTGTGCGCAGGTCGGTGTTAGGCCTAGGACGTCCGCTGTGGCACTTGGAAGATGAGCCGTGAAATCCATCAGAAATGCCATACTAACCACTGCTTAGATTTTGCGGTCAAAAACTGAATGTTGCCGGATGCCCTCCAAGCTCTCAGGAAATGTTAATACACACACCAGGACATGCAAAACGGTGTGCGCAGGTCGGTGTTAGGCCTAGGACGTCCGCTGTGGCAGTTGGAAGATGAGCCGTGAAATCCATCAGAAATGCCATACTAACCACTGCTTAGATTTTGCGGTCAAAAACTGAATGTTGCCGGATGCCCTCCAAACTCTCAGGATCTGTTAATACACACACCAGGACATGCAAAACGGTGTGCGCAAGTCGGCGGTAGGCCTAGGACGTCCGCTGTGGCAGTTGGAAGATGAGCCGTGAAATCCATCAGAAATGCCATACTAACCACTGCTTAGATTTTGCTGTGAAAAACAGAATGTTGCCGGATGCCCTCCAAGCTCTCAGGATCTGTTAATACACACACCAGGACATGCAAAACGGTGTGCGCAAGTCGATGGTAGGCCTACGACGGCCGCTGTGGCAGATGGAAGATGAGCCGTGAAATCCATCAGAAATGCCATACTAACCACTGCTTAGATTTTGCGGTCAAAAACTGAATGTTGCCGGATGCCCTCCAAACTCTCAGGATCTGTTAATTCACACACCAGGACATGCAAAACGGTGTGCGCAAGTCGGTGGTAGGCCTAGGACTGCCACTCTGGCAGTTGGAAGATGAGCCGTGAAATCCATCAGAAATGCCATACTAACCACTGCTTAGATTTTGCGGTCAAAAACTGAATGCTGCCGGATGCCCCCCAAACTCTCAGGATCTGTTAATACACACACCAGGACATGCAAAACAGTGTGCGCAAGTCGGTGGTAGGCCTAGGACGTCCGCTGTGGCAGTTGGAAGATGAGCCGTGAAATCCATCAGAAATGCCATACTAACCACTGCTTAGATTTTGCGGTCAAAAACAGAATGTTGCCGGATGCCCTCCAAGCTCTCAGGATCTGTTAATACACACACCAGGACATGCAAAACGGTGTGCGCAGGTCGGTGTTAGGCCTAGGACGTCCGCTGTGGCACTTGGAAGATGAGCCGTGAAATCCATCAGAAATGCCATACTAACCACTGCTTAGATTTTGCGGTCAAAAACTGAATGTTGCCGGATGCCCTCCAAGCTCTCAGGATATGTTAATACACACACCAGGACATGCAAAACGGTGTGCGCAGGTCGGTGTTAGGCCTAGGACGTCCGCTGTGGCAGTTGGAAGATGAGCCGTGAAATCCATCAGAAATGCCATACTAACCACTGCTTAGATTTTGCGGTCAAAAACTGAATGTTGCCGGATGCCCTCCAAACTCTCAGGATCTGTTAATACACACACCAGGACATGCAAAACGGTGTGCGCAAGTCGGCGGTAGGCCTAGGACGTCCGCTGTGGCAGTTGGAAGATGAGCCGTGAAATCCATCAGAAATGCCATACTAACCACTGCTTAAATTTTGCGGTCAAAAACTGAATGTTGCCGGATGCCCTCCAAACTCTCAGGATCTGTTAATACACACACCAGGACATGCAAAACGGTGTGCGCAAGTCGGTGGTAGGCCTAGGACGGCCACTGTGGCAGTTGGAAGATGAGCCGTGAAATCCATCAGAAATGCCTTCCTAACCACTGCTTAGATTTTGCGTTCAAAAACTGAATGTTGCCGGATGCCCTCCAAACTCTCAGGATCTGTTAATACACACACCAGGACACGCAAAAAGGTGTGCGCAAGTCGGTGGTAGGCCTAGGACTGCCACTCTGGCAGTTGGAAGATGAGCCGTGAAATCCATCAGAAATGCCATACTAACCACTGCCTAGATTTTGCGGTCAAAAACTGAATGTTTCCGGATGCCCTCCAAACTCTCAGGATCTGTTAATACACACACCAGGACACGCAAAAAGGTGTGCGCAAGTCGGTGGTAGGCCTAGGACTGCCACTCTGGCAGTTGGAAGATGAGCCGTGAAATCCATCAGAAATGCCTTCCTAACCACTGCTTAGATTTTGCGTTCAAAAACTGAATGTTGCCGGATGCCCTCCAAACTCTCAGGATCTGTTAATACACACACCAGGACACGCAAAAAGGTGTGCGCAAGTCGGTGGTAGGCCTAGGACTGCCACTCTGGCAGTTGGAAGATGAGCCGTGAAATCCATCAGAAATGCCATACTAACCACTGCTTAGATTTTGCGGTCAAAAACTGAATGTTGCCGGATGCCCTCCAAACTCTCAGGATTTTTTAATACACACACCAAGGCATGCAAAACGGTGTGCGCAAGACGGTGGTAGGCCTAGGACGGCCACTGTGGCAGTTGGAAGATGAGCCGTGAAGTCCATCAGATATGCCATACTAACCACTGCTTAGATTTTGCGGTCAAAAACTGAATGTTGCCGGATGCCCTCCAAACTCTCAGGATCTGTTAATACACACACCAGGACATGCAAAACGGTGTGCGCAAGTCGGTGGTAGGCCTAGGACGGCCACTGTGGCAGTTGGAAGATGAGCCGTGAAGTCCATCAGAAATGCCATACTAACCACTGCTTAGATTTTGCGGTAAAAAACTGAATGTTGCCGGATGCCCTCCAAACTCTCAGGATCTGTTAATACACACACCAGGACATGCAAAACGGTGTGCGCAAGTCGGTGGTAGGCCTAGGACGTCCGCTGTGGCAGTTGGAAGATGAGCCTTGAAATCCATCAGAAATGCCATACTAACCACTGCTTAGATTTTGCGGTAAAAAACTGAATGTTGCCGGATGCCCTCCAAACTCTCAGGATCTGTTAATACACACACCAGGACACGCACAAAGGTGTGCGCATGTCGGTGGTAGGCCTAGGACGTCCGCTGTGGCAGTTGGAAGATGAGCCTTAAAATCCATCAGAAATGCCATACTAGCCACTGCTTAGATTTTGCGGTCAAAAACTGAATGTTGCCGGATGCCCTCCATACTCTCAGGATCTGTTAATTCACACTCCAGGACATGCAAAACGGTGTGCGCAAGTCGGTGGTAGGCCTAGGACGTCCGCTGTGGCAATTGGAAGATGAGCCGTGAAATCCATCAGAAATGCCATACTAACCACTGCTTAGATTTTGCGGTCAAAAACTGAAAGTTGCCGGATGCCCTCCAAACTCTCAGGATCTGTTAATCCACACACCAGGACATGCAAAACGGTGTGCGCAAGTCGGTGGTAGGCCTAGGACGTCCGCTGTGGCAGTTGGGAGATGAGCCGTGAAATCCATCAGAAATGCCATACTAACCACTGCTTAGATTTTGCGGTCAAGAAGTGAATGCTGCCGGATGCCCTCCAAACTGTCAGGATCTGTTTATACACATACCAGGACATGCAAAACGGTCTGCGCAAGTCGGTGGTAGGCCTAGGACGTCCGCTATGGCAGTTGGAAGATGAGCCGTGAAATCCATCAGAAATGCCATACTAACCACTGCTTAGATTTTGCGGTCAAAAACTGAAAGTTGCCGGATGCCCTCCAAACTCTCAGGATCTGTTAATCCACACACCAGGACATGCAAAACGGTGTGCGCAAGTCGGTGGTAGGCCTAGGACGTCCGCTGTGGCAGTTGGAAGATGAGCCTTGAAATCCATCAAAAATGCCATACTAGCCACTGCTTAGATTTTGCGGTCAAAAACTGAATGCTGCCGGATGCCCTCCAAACTGTCAGGATCTGTTTATACACATACCAGGACATGCAAAACGGTGTGCGCAAGTCAGTGGTAGGCCTAGGACGTCCGCTGTGGCAGTTGGAAGATGAGCCGTGAAATCCATCAGAAATGCCATACTGCTTAGATTTTGCGGTCAAAAACTGAATGTTGCCGGATGCCCTCCAAACCCTCAGGATCTGTTAATACCCACACCAGGACATGCAAAAAGGTGTGCGCAAGGCGGTGGTAGGCCTACGACGGCCACTGTGGCAGTTGGAAGATGAGCCGTGAAATCCATCAGAAATGCCATACTAACCACTGCTTAGATTTTGCGGTCAAAAACTGAATGTTGCCAGATGCCCTCCATACTCTCAGGATCTGTTAATACACACACCAGGACATGCAAAACGGTGTGCGCAAGTCGGTGGTAGGCCTAGGACGTCCGCTGTGGCAGTTGGAAGATGAGCCGTGAAATCCATCAGAAATGCCATACTAACCACTGCTTAGATTTTGCGGTCAAAAACTGAATGTTACTGGATGCCTCTCAGGATCTCAGGATCTGTTAATACACACACCAGGACATGCAAAACGGTGTGCGCAAGTCGGTGGTAGGCCTAGGACGTCCGCTGTGGCAGTTGGAAGATGAGCCGTGAAATCCATCAGAAATGCCATACTGCTTAGATTTTGCGGTCAAAAACTGAAAGTTGCCGGATGCCCTCCAAACCCTCAGGATCTGTTAATACCCACACCAGGACATGCAAAAAGGTGTGCGCAAGCCGGTGGTAGGCCTACGACGGCCACTGTGGCAGTTGGAAGATGAGCCGTGAAATCCATCAGAAATGCCATACTAACCACTGCTTAGATTTTGCGGTCAAGAACTGAATGTTGTCGGATGCCCTCCAAACTGTCAGGATCTGTTTATACACATACCAGGACATGCAAAACGGTGTGCGCAAGTCGGTGGTAGGCCTAGGACGGCCGCTATGGCAGTTGGAAGATGAGCCGTGAAATCCATCAGAAATGCCATACTAACCACTGCTTAGATTTTGCGGTCAAAAACTGAATGTTGCCGGATGCCCTCCAAACTCTCAGGATCTGTTAATACACACACCAGGACACGCACAAAGGTGTGCGCAAGTCGGTGGTAGGCCTAGGACGGCCACTGTGGCAGTTGGAAGATGAGCCGTGAAATCCATCAGAAATGCCATACTAACCACTGCTTAGATTTTGCGGTCAAAAACTGAAAGTTGCCGGATGCCCTACAAACTCTCAGGATCTGTTAATTCACACACCAGGACATGCAAAACGGTGTGCGCAAGTCGGTGGTAGGCCTAGGACGGCCACTGTGGCAGTTGGAAGATGAGCCGTGAAATCCATCAGAAATGCCATACTAACCACTGCTTAGATTTTGCGGTCAAAAACTGAATGTTGCCGGATGCCCTCCAAACTCTCAGGATCTGTTAATACACACACCAGGACACGCACAAAGGTGTGCGCAAGTCGGTGGTAGGCCTAGGACGGCCACTGTGGCAGTTGGAAGATGAGCCGTGAAATCCATCAGAAATGCCATACTAACCACTGCTTAGATTTTGCGGTCAAAAACTGAAAGTTGCCGGATGCCCTCCAAACTCTCAGGATCTGTTAATTCACACACCAGGACATGCAAAACGGTGTGCGCAAGTCGGTGGTAGGCCTAGGACGTCCGCTGTGGCAGTTGGAAGATGAGCCTTGAAATCCATCAGAAATGCCATACTAACCACGGCTTAGATTTTGCGGTCAAAAACTGAATGTTGCCGGATGCCCTCCAAACTCTCAGGATCTGTTAATTCACACACCAGGACATGCAAAACGGTGTGCGCAAGTCGGTGGTAGGCCTAGGACGTCCACTGTGGCAGTTGGAAGAAGAGCCGTGAAATCCATCAGAAATGCCATACTAACCACTGCTTAGATTTTGCGGTCAAAAACTGAATGTTGCCGGATGCCCTCCAAACTGTCAGGATCTGTTTATACACATACCAGGACATGCAAAACGGTGTGCACAAGTCGGTGGTAGGCCTAGGACGTCCGCTGTGGCAGTTGGAAGATGAGCCGTGAAATCCATCAGAAATGCCATACTAACCACTGCTTAGATTTTGCGGTCAAAAACTGAATGTTGCCGCATGCCCTCCAAACTCTCAGGACCTGTTAATACACACACCAGGACATGCAAAATGGTGTGCGCAAGTCGGTGGTAGGTCTAGGACGGCCACTGTGGCAGTTGGAAGATGAGCCGTGAAATCCATCAGAAATGCCATACTAACAACTGCTTAGATTTTGCGGTCAAAAACTGAATGTTGCCGCATGCCCTCCAAACTCTCAGGACCTGTTAATACACACACCAGGACATGCAAAATGGTGTGCGCAAGTCGGTGGTAGGTCTAGGACGGCCACTGTGGCAGTTGGAAGATGAGCCGTGAAATCCATCAGAAATGCCATACTAACAACTGCTTAGATTTTGCGGTCAAAAACTGAATGTTGCCGCATGCCCTCCAAACTCTCAGGATCTGTTAATACATACACCAGGACATGCAAAACGGTGTGCGCAAGTCGGTGGTAGGCCTAGGACGGCCACTGTGGCAGTTGGAAGATGAGCCGTGAAATCCATCAGAAATGCCATACTAACCACTGCTTAGATTTTGCGGTCAAAAAGTGAATGCTGTCGTATGCCCTCCAAGCTCTCAGGATCTGTTAATACACACACCAGGACATGGAAAAAGGTGTGCGCAAGTCACTGGTAGCCCTAATAGGGCCGCTGTGGTAGTTGGAAGATGAGCCGTGAAATCCATCAGAAATGCCATACTAACCACTGCTTAGATTTTGCGGTCAAAAAGTGAATGCTGTCGTATGCCCTCCAAACTCTCAGGATCTGTTAATACACACACCAGGACATGCAAAACGGTGTGCGCAAGTCGGTGGTAGGCCTAGGACGGCCACTGTGGCAGTTGGAAGATGAGCCGTGAAATCCATCAGAAATGCCATACTAACCACTGCTTAGATTTTGCGGTCAAAAAGTGAATGCTGTCGTATGCCCTCCAAACTCTCAGGATCTGTTAATACACACACCAGGACATGCAAAACGGTGTGCGCAAGTCGGTGGTAGGCCTAGGACGGCCACTGTGGCAGTTGGAAGATGAGCCGTGAAATCCATCAGAAATGCCATACTAACCACTGCTTAGATTTTGCGGTCAAAAAGTGAATGCTGTCGTATGCCCTCCAAACTCTCAGGATCTGTTAATACACACACCAGGATATGCAAAACGGTGTGCGCAAGTTGGTGGTAGGCCTAGGACGGCCACTGTGGCAGTTGGAAGATGAGCCGTGAAATCCATCAGAAATGCCATACTAACCACTGCTTAGATTTTGCGGTCAAAAGCCGAATGTTGCCGGATGCCCTCCAAACTCTCAGGATCTGTTAATACACACACCAGGACATGCAAAACGGTGTGCGCAAGTCGGTGGTAGGCCTAGGCCGCCACTGTGGTAGTTGGAAGATGAGCCGTGAAATCCATCAGAAATGCCATACTAACCACTGCTTAGATTTTGCGGTCAAAAACTGAATGTTGGCGCATGTCCTCCAAACTCTCAGGATCTGTTAATACACACACCAGGACATGCAAAAAGGTGTGCACAAGTCACTGGTAGCCCTAATAGGGCCGCTGTGGCAGTTGGAAGATGAGCCGTGAAATCCATCAGAAATGCCATACTAACCACTGCTTAGATTTTGCGGTCAAAAACTGAATGTTGCCGGATGCCCTCCAAACTCTCAGGACCTGTTAATACACACACCAGGACATGCAAAAAGGTGTGTGCATGTCGGTGGTAGGCCTAGGACGGCCACTGTGGCAGTTGGAAGATGAGCCGTGAAATCCATCAGAAATGCCATACTAACCACTGCTTAGATTTTGCGGTCAAAAACTGAATGTTGCCGGATGCCCTCCAAACTCTCAGGATCTGTTAATACACACACCAGGACATGCAAAAAGGTGTGCACAAGTCACTGGTAGCCCTAATAGGGCCGCTGTGGCAGTTGGAAGATGAGCCGTGAAATCCATCAGAAATGCCATACTAACCACTGCTTAGATTTTGCGGTCAAAAAGTGAATGCTGTCGTATGCCCTCCAAACTCTCAGGATCTGTTAATACACACACCAGGACATGCAAAACGGTGTGCGCAAGTCGGTGGTAGGCCTAGGCCGCCACTGTGGTAGTTGGAAGATGAGCCGTGAAATCCATCAGAAATGCCATACTAACCACTGCTTAGATTTTGCGGTCAAAAACTGAATGTTGGCGCATGTCCTCCAAACTCTCAGGATCTGTTAATACACACACCAGGACATGCAAAAAGGTGTGCACAAGTCACTGGTAGCCCTAATAGGGCCGCTGTGGCAGTTGGAAGATGAGCCGTGAAATCCATCAGAAATGCCATACTAACCACTGCTTAGATTTTGCGGTCAAAAACTGAATGTTGCCGGATGCCCTCCAAACTCTCAGGACCTGTTAATACACACACCAGGACATGCAAAAAGGTGTGTGCATGTCGGTGGTAGGCCTAGGACGGCCACTGTGGCAGTTGGAAGATGAGCCGTGAAATCCATCAGAAATGCCATACTAACCACTGCTTAGATTTTGCGGTCAAAAACTGAATGTTGCCGGATGCCCTCCAAACTCTCAGGATCTGTTAATACACACACCAGGACATGCAAAAAGGTGTGCACAAGTCACTGGTAGCCCTAATAGGGCCGCTGTGGCAGTTGGAAGATGAGCCGTGAAATCCATCAGAAATGCCATACTAACCACTGCTTAGATTTTGCGGTCAAAAACTGAATGTTGGCGCATGTCCTCCAAACTCTCAGGATCTGTTAATACATACACCAGGACATGCAAAACGGTGTGCGCAAGTCGGTGGTAGGCCTAGGACGGCCACTGTGGCAGTTGGAAGATGAGCCGTGAAATCCATCAGAAATGCCATACTAACCACTGCTTAGATTTTGCGGTCAAAAACTGAATGTTGCCGGATGCCCTCCAAACTCTCAGGATCTGTTAATACACACACCAGGACATGCAAAAAGGTGTGCACAAGTCACTGGTAGCCCTAATAGGGCCGCTGTGGCAGTTGGAAGATGAGCCGTGAAATCCATCAGAAATGCCATACTAACCACTGCTTAGATTTTGCGGTCAAAAACTGAATGTTGGCGCATGTCCTCCAAACTCTCAGGATCTGTTAATACATACACCAGGACATGCAAAACGGTGTGCGCAAGTCGGTGGTAGGCCTAGGACGGCCACTGTGGCAGTTGGAAGATGAGCCGTGAAATCCATCAGAAATGCCATACTAACCACTGCTTAGATTTTGCGGTCAAAAACTGAATGTTGCCGCATGCCCTCCAAACTCTCAGGATCTGTTAATACATACACCAGGACATGCAAAACGGTGTGCGCAAGTCGGTGGTAGGCCTAGGACGGCCACTGTGGCAGTTGGAAGATGAGCCGTGAAATCCATCAGAAATGCCATACTAACCACTGCTTAGATTTTGCGGTCAAAAGCCGAATGTTGCCGGATGCCCTCCAAACTCTCAGGATCTGTTAATACACACACCAGGACATGCAAAACGGTGTGCGCAAGTCGGTGGTAGGCCTAGGCCGCCACTGTGGCAGTTGGAAGATGAGCCGTGAAATCCATCAGAAATGCCATACTAACCACTGCTTAGATTTTGCGGTCAAAAACTGAATGTTGCCGGATGCCCTCCAAACTCTCAGGATCTGTTAATACACACACCAGGACATGCAAAAAGGTGTGCACAAGTCACTGGTAGCCCTAATAGGGCCGCTGTGGCAGTTGGAAGATGAGCCGTGAAATCCATCAGAAATGCCATACTAACCATACTAACCACTGCTTAGATTTTGCGGTCAAAAACTGAATGTTGGCGCATGTCCTCCAAACTCTCAGGATCTGTTAATACATACACCAGGACATGCAAAACGGTGTGCGCAAGTCGGTGGTAGGCCTAGGACGGCCACTGTGGCCGTTGGAAGATGAGCCGTGAAATCCATCAGAAATGCCATACTAACCACTGCTTAGATTTTGCGGTCAAAAGCCGAATGTTGCCGGATGCCCTCCAAACTCTCAGGATCTGTTAATACACACACCAGGACATGCAAAACGGTGTGCGCAAGTCGGTGGTAGGCCTAGGCCGCCGCTGTGGCAGTTGGAAGATGAGCCGTGAAATCCATCAGAAATGCCATACTAACCACTGCTTAGATTTTGCGGTCAAAAACTGAATGTTGGCGCATGTCCTCCAAACTCTCAGGATCTGTTAATACACACACCAGGACATGCAAAAAGGTGTGTGCATGTCGGTGGTAGGCCTAGGACGGCCACTGTGGCAGTTGGAAGATGAGCCGTGAAATCCATCAGAAATGCCATACTAACCACTGCTTAGATTTTGCGGTCAAAAACTGAATGTTGCCGGATGCCCTCCAAACTCTCAGGATCTGTTAATACACACACCAGGACATGCAAAAAGGTGTGCACAAGTCACTGGTAGCCCTAATAGGGCCGCTGTGGCAGTTGGAAGATGAGCCGTGAAATCCATCAGAAATGCCATACTAACCACTGCTTAGATTTTGCGGTCAAAAACTGAATGTTGGCGCATGTCCTCCAAACTCTCAGGATCTGTTAATACATACACCAGGACATGCAAAACGGTGTGCGCAAGTCGGTGGTAGGCCTAGGACGGCCACTGTGGCAGTTGGAAGATGAGCCGTGAAATCCATCAGAAATGCCATACTAACCACTGCTTAGATTTTGCGGTCAAAAACTAAATGTTGCCGGATGCCCTCCAAACTCTCAGGATATGTTAATACACACACCAGGACATGCAAAAACTTGTGCGCAAATCGGTGGTAGGCCTAGGACGGCCACTGTGGCAGTTGGAAGATGAGCCGTGAAATCCATCAGAAATGCCATCCTAACCACTGCTTAGATTTTGCGGTCAAAAACTGAATGTTGCCGGATGCCCTCCAAACTCTCAGGACCTGTTAATACACACACCAGGACATGCAAAAAGGTGTGTGCATGTCGGTGGTAGGCCTAGGACGGCCACTGTGGCAGTTGGAAGATGAGCCGTGAAATCCATCAGAAATGCCATACTAACCACTGCTTAGATTTTGCGGTCAAAAACTGAATGTTGCCGGATGCCCTCCAAACTCTCAGGATCTGTTAATACACACACCAGGACATGCAAAAACTTGTGCGCAAATCGGTGGTAGGCCTAGGACGGCCACTGTGGCAGTTGGAAGATGAGCCGTGAAATCCATCAGAAATGCCATCCTAACCATTGCTTAGATTTTGCGGTCAAAAACTGAATGTTGCCGGATGCCCTCCAAACTCTCAGGATCTGTTAATACACACACCAGGACATGCAAAAACTTGTGCGCAACTCGGTGGTAGGCCTAGGACGGCCACTGTGGCAGTTGGAAGATGAGCCGTGAAATCCATCAGAAATGCCATCCTAACCACTGCTTAGATTTTGCGGTCAAAAACTGAATGTTGCCGGATGCCCTCCAAACTCTCAGGACCTGTTAATACACACACCAGGACATGCAAAAAGGTGTGTGCATGTCGGTGGTAGGCCTAGGACGGCCACTGTGGCAGTTGGAAGATGAGCCGTGAAATCCATCAGAAATGCCATACTAACCACTGCTTAGATTTTGCGGTCAAAAACTGAATGTTGCCGGATGCCCTCCAAACTCTCAGGACCTGTTAATACACACACCAGGACATGCAAAAAGGTGTGTGCATGTCGGTGGTAGGCCTAGGACGGCCACTGTGGCAGTTGGAAGATGAGCCGTGAAATCCATCAGAAATGCCATACTAACCACTGCTTAGATTTTGCGGTCAAAAACTGAATGTTGCCGGATGCCCTCCAAACTCTCAGGATCTGTTAATACACACACCAGGACATGCAAAAACTTGTGCGCAAATCGGTGGTAGGCCTAGGACGGCCACTGTGGCAGTTGGAAGATGAGCCGTGAAATCCATCAGAAATGCCATACTAACCACTGCTTAGATTTTGCGGTCAAAAACTGAATGTTGGCGCATGCCCTCCAAACTCTCAGGATATGTTAATACACACACCAGGACATGCAAAAACTTGTGCGCAAATCGGTGGTAGGCCTAGGACGGCCACTGTGGCAGTTGGAAGATGAGCCGTGAAATCCATCAGAAATGCCATCCTAACCACTGCTTAGATTTTGCGGTCAAAAACTGAATGTTGCCGGATGCCCTCCAAACTCTCAGGACCTGTTAATACACACACCAGGACATGCAAAAAGGTGTGTGCATGTCGGTGGTAGGCCTAGGACGGCCACTGTGGCAGTTGGAAGATGAGCCGTGAAATCCATCAGAAATGCCATACTAACCACTGCTTAGATTTTGCGGTCAAAAACTGAATGTTGCCGGATGCCCTCCAAACTCTCAGGATCTGTTAATACACACACCAGGACATGCAAAAAGGTGTGCACAAGTCACTGGTAGCCCTAATAGGGCCGCTGTGGCAGTTGGAAGATGAGCCGTGAAATCCATCAGAAATGCCATACTAACCACTGCTTAGATTTTGCGGTCAAAAGCCGAATGTTGCCGGATGCCCTCCAAACTCTCAGGATCTGTTAATACACACACCAGGACATGCAAAACGGTGTGCGCAAGTCGGTGGTAGGCCTAGGCCGCCACTGTGGCAGTTGGAAGATGAGCCGTGAAATCCATCAGAAATGCCATACTAACCACTGCTTAGATTTTGCGGTCAAAAGCCGAATGTTGCCGGATGCCCTCCAAACTCGCAGGATCTGTTAATACACACACCAGGACATGCAAAACGGTGTGCGCAAGTCGGTGGTAGGCCTAGGCCGCCACTGTGGCAGTTGGAAGATGAGCCGTGAAATCCATCAGAAATGCCATACTAACCACTGCTTAGATTTTGCGGTCAAAAACTGAATGTTGCCGGATGCCCTCTAAGCTCTCAGGATCTGTTAATACACACACCAGGACATGCAAAACGGTGTGCGCAAGTCGGTGGTAGGCCTAGGACGGCCACTGTGGCAGTTGGAAGATGAGCCGTGAAATCCATCAGAAATGCCATACTAACCACTGCTTAGATTTTGCGGTCAAAAACTGAATGTTGCCGGATGCCCTCCATGCTCTCAGGATCTGTTAATACACACACCAGGACATGCAAAACGGTGTGCGCAAGTCGGTGGTAGGCCTAGGACGGCCACTGTGGCAGTTGGAAGATGAGCCGTGAAATCCATCAGAAATGCCATACTAACCACTGCTTAGATTTTGCGGTCAAAAACTGAATGTTGCCGGATGCCCTCCATGCTCTCAGGATCTGTTAATACACACACCAGGACATGCAAAACGGTGTGCGCAAGTCGGTGGTAGGCCTAGGACGGCCACTGTGGCAGTTGGAAGATGAGCCGTGAAATCCATCAGAAATGCCATACTAACCACTGCTTAGATTTTGCGGTCAAAAACTGAATGTTGCCGGATGCCCTCTAAGCTCTCAGGATCTGTTAATACACACACCAGGACATGCAAAACGGTGTGCGCAAGTCGGTGGTAGGCCTAGGACGGCCACTGTGGCAGTTGGAAGATGAGCCGTGAAATCCATCAGAAATGCCATACTAACCACTGCCTAGATTTTGCGGTCAAAAACTGAATGTTGCCGGATGCCCTCAATGCTCTCAGGATCTGTTAATACACACACCAGGACATGCAAAACGGTGTGCGCAAGTCGGTGGTAGACCGAGGAAGTCCGCTGTGGCAGTTGGAAGATGAGCCGTGAAATCCATCAGAAATGCCATACTAACCACTGCTTAGATTTTGCGGTCAAAAACTGAATGTTGCCGGATGCCCTCCAAACCCTCAGGATCGATGCATACGCACACCAGGACATGCAAAACGGTGCGCGCAAGTCGGTGGTAGGCCTACGACGGCCACTGTGGCAGTTGGAAGATGAGCCGTGAAATCCATCAGAAATGCCATACTAACCACTGCTTAGATTTTGCGGTCAAAAACTGAATGTTGCCGGATGCCCTCCAAACTGTCAAGATCTGTTGATACACACACCAGGACATGCAAAACGGTGTGCGCAAGTCGGTGGTAGGCCTAGGACGTCCGCTATGGCAGTTGGAAGATGAGCCGTGAAATCCATCAGAAATGCCGTACCAACCACCGCTTAGATTTTGCGGTCAAAAACTGAATGTTGCCGGATGCCCTCCAAACCCTCAGGATCTGTTAATACACACACCAGGACATGCAAAACGGTGTGGGCAAGTCGGTGGTAGGCCTAGGACGTCCGCTGTGGCAGTTGGAAGATGAGCCGTGAAATCCATCAGAAATGCCATACTAACCACTGCTTAGATTTTGCGGTCAAAAACTGAATGTTGCCGGATGCCCTCCATGCTCTAAGGATCTGTTAATACACACACCAGGACATGCAAAACGGTGTGCGCAAGTCGGTGGTAGGCCTAGGACGTCCGCTGTGGCAGTTGGAAGATGAGCCGTGAAATCCATCAGAAATGCCATACTAACCACTGCTTAGATTTTGCGGTCAAAAACTGAATGTTGCCGGATGCCCTCTAAGCTCTCAGGATCTGTTAATACACACACCAGGACATGCAAAACGGTGTGGGCAAGTCGGTGGTAGGCCTAGGACGTCCGCTATGGCAGTTGGAAGATGAGCCGTGAAATCCATCAGAAATGCCATACTAACCACTGCTTAGATTTTGCGGTCAAAAACTGAATGTTGCCGGATGCCCTCTAAGCTCTCAGGATCTGTTAATACACACACCAGGACATGCAAAACGGTGTGCGCAAGTCGGTGGTAGGCCTAGGACGGCCACTGTGGCAGTTGGAAGATGAGCCGTGAAATCCATCAGAAATGCCATACTAACCACTGCTTAGATTTTGCGGTCAAAAACTGAATGTTGCCGGATGCCCTCCATGCTCTCAGGATCTGTTAATACACACACCAGGACATGCAAAACGGTGTGCGCAAGTCGGTGGTAGGCCTAGGACGGCCACTGTGGCAGTTGGAAGATGAGCCGTGAAATCCATCAGAAATGCCATACTAACCACTGCTTAGATTTTGCGGTCAAAAACTGAATGTTGCCGGATGCCCTCCATGCTCTCAGGATCTGTTAATACACACACCAGGACATGCAAAACGGTGTGCGCAAGTCGGTGGTAGGCCTAGGACGGCCACTGTGGCAGTTGGAAGATGAGCCGTGAAATCCATCAGAAATGCCATACTAACCACTGCTTAGATTTTGCGGTCAAAAACTGAATGTTGCCGGATGCCCTCTTAGCTCTCAGGATCTGTTAATACACACACCAGGACATGCAAAACGGTGTGCGCAAGTCGGTGGTAGGCCTAGGACGGCCACTGTGGCAGTTGGAAGATGAGCCGTGAAATCCATCAGAAATGCCATACTAACCACTGCTTAGATTTTGCGGTCAAAAACTGAATGTTGCCGGATGCCCTCTTAGCTCTCAGGATCTGTTAATACACACACCAGGACATGCAAAACGGTGTGCGCAAGTCGGTGGTAGGCCTAGGACGGCCACTGTGGCAGTTGGAAGATGAGCCGTGAAATCCATCAGAAATGCCATACTAACCACTGCTTAGATTTTGCGGTCAAAAACTGAATGTTGCCGGATGCCCTCCATGCTCTCAGGATCTGTTAATACACACACCAGGACATGCAAAACGGTGTGCGCAAGTCGGTGGTAGGCCTAGGACGGCCACTGTGGCAGTTGGAAGATGAGCCGTGAAATCCATCAGAAATGCCATACTAACCACTGCTTAGATTTTGCGGTCAAAAACTGAATGTTGCCGGATGCCCTCTTAGCTCTCAGGATCTGTTAATACACACACCAGGACATGCAAAACGGTGTGCGCAAGTCGGTGGTAGGCCTAGGACGGCCACTGTGGCAGTTGGAAGATGAGCCGTGAAATCCATCAGAAATGCCATACTAACCACTGACTAGATTTTGCGGTCAAAAACTGAATGTTGCCGGATGCCCTCAATGCTCTCAGGATCTGTTAATACACACACCAGGACATGCAAAACGGTGTGCGCAAGTCGGTGGTAGACCGAGGAAGTCCGCTGTGGCAGTTGGAAGATGAGCCGTGAAATCCATCAGAAATGCCATACTAACCACTGCTTAGATTTTGCGGTCAAAAACTGAATGTTGCCGGATGCCCTCCAAACCCTCAGGATCGATGCATACGCACACCAGGACATGCAAAACGGTGCGCGCAAGTCGGTGGTAGGCCTACGACGGCCACTGTGGCAGTTGGAAGATGAGCCGTGAAATCCATCAGAAATGCCATACTAACCACTGCTTAGATTTTGCGGTCAAAAACTGAATGTTGCCGGATGCCCTCTAAGCTCTCAGGATCTGTTAATACACACACCAGGACATGCAAAACGGTGTGGGCAAGTCGGTGGTAGGCCTAGGACGTCCGCTATGGCAGTTGGAAGATGAGCCGTGAAATCCATCAGAAATGCCGTACCAACCACCGCTTAGATTTTGCGGTCAAAAACTGAATGTTGCCGGATGCCCTCCATGCTCTCAGGATCTGTTAATACACACACCAGGACATGCAAAACGGTGTGCGCAAGTCGGTGGTAGGCCTAGGACGGCCACTGTGGCAGTTGGAAGATGAGCCGTGAAATCCATCAGAAATGCCATACTAACCACTGCTTAGATTTTGCGGTCAAAAACTGAATGTTGCCGGATGCCCTCCATGCTCTCAGGATCTGTTAATACACACACCAGGACATGCAAAACGGTGTGCGCAAGTCGGTGGTAGGCCTAGGACGGCCACTGTGGCAGTTGGAAGATGAGCCGTGAAATCCATCAGAAATGCCATACTAACCACTGCTTAGATTTTGCGGTCAAAAACTGAATGTTGCCGGATGCCCTCCAAACCCTCAGGATCGATGCATACGCACACCAGGACATGCAAAACGGTGCGCGCAAGTCGGTGGTAGGCCTACGACGGCCACTGTGGCAGTTGGAAGATGAGCCGTGAAATCCATCAGAAATGCCATACTAACCACTGCTTAGATTTTGCGGTCAAAAACTGAATGTTGCCGGATGCCCTCTAAGCTCTCAGGATCTGTTAATACACACACCAGGACATGCAAAACGGTGTGGGCAAGTCGGTGGTAGGCCTAGGACGTCCGCTATGGCAGTTGGAAGATGAGCCGTGAAATCCATCAGAAATGCCGTACCAACCACCGCTTAGATTTTGCGGTCAAAAACTGAATGTTGCCGGATGCCCTCCAAACTGTCAAGATCTGTTGATACACACACCAGGACATGCAAAACGGTGTGCGCAAGTCGGTGGTAGGCCTAGGACGTCCGCTATGGCAGTTGGAAGATGAGCCGTGAAATCCATCAGAAATGCCATACTAACCACTGCTTAGATTTTGCGGTCAAAAACTGAATGTTGCCGGATGCCCTCTAAGCTCTCAGGATCTGTTAATACACACACCAGGACATGCAAAACGGTGTGCGCAAGTCGGTGGTAGGCCTAGGACGGCCACTGTGGCAGTTGGAAGATGAGCCGTGAAATCCATCAGAAATGCCATACTAACCACTGCCTAGATTTTGCGGTCAAAAACTGAATGTTGCCGGATGCCCTCCAAACCCTCAGGATCGATGCATACGCACACCAGGACATGCAAAACGGTGCGCGCAAGTCGGTGGTAGGCCTACGACGGCCACTGTGGCAGTTGGAAGATGAGCCGTGAAATCCATCAGAAATGCCATACTAACCACTGCTTAGATTTTGCGGTCAAAAACTGAATGTTGCCGGATGCCCTCCAAACTGTCAAGATCTGTTGATACACACACCAGGACATGCAAAACGGTGTGCGCAAGTCGGTGGTAGGCCTAGGACGTCCGCTATGGCAGTTGGAAGATGAGCCGTGAAATCCATCAGAAATGCCGTACCAACCACCGCTTAGATTTTGCGGTCAAAAACTGAATGTTGCCGGATGCCCTCCAAACCCTCAGGATCTGTTAATACACACACCAGGACATGCAAAACGGTGTGGGCAAGTCGGTGGTAGGCCTAGGACGTCCGCTGTGGCAGTTGGAAGATGAGCCGTGAAATCCATCAGAAATGCCATACTAACCACTGCTTAGATTTTGCGGTCAAAAACTGAATGTTGCCGGATGCCCTCCATACTCTAAGGATCTGTTAATACACACACCAGGACATGCAAAACGGTGTGCGCAAGTCGGTGGTAGGCCTAGGACGTCCGCTGTGGCAGTTGGAAGATGAGCCGTGAAATCCATCAGAAATGCCATACTAACCACTGCTTAGATTTTGCGGTCAAAAACTGAATGTTGCCGGATGCCCTCTAAGCTCTCAGGATCTGTTAATACACACACCAGGACATGCAAAACGGTGTGGGCAAGTCGGTGGTAGGCCTAGGACGTCCGCTATGGCAGTTGGAAGATGAGCCGTGAAATCCATCAGAAATGCCATAATAACCACTGCTTAGATTTTGCGGTCAAAAACTGAATGTTGCCGGATGCCCTCTAAGCTCTCAGGATCTGTTAATACACACACCAGGACATGCAAAACGGTGTGCGCAAGTCGGTGGTAGGCCTAGGACGGCCACTGTGGCAGTTGGAAGATGAGCCGTGAAATCCATCAGAAATGCCATACTAACCACTGCTTAGATTTTGCGGTCAAAAACTGAATGTTGCCGGATGCCCTCCATGCTCTCAGGATCTGTTAATACACACACCAGGACATGCAAAACGGTGTGCGCAAGTCGGTGGTAGGCCTAGGACGGCCACTGTGGCAGTTGGAAGATGAGCCGTGAAATCCATCAGAAATGCCATACTAACCACTGCTTAGATTTTGCGGTCAAAAACTGAATGTTGCCGGATGCCCTCCATGCTCTCAGGATCTGTTAATACACACACCAGGACATGCAAAACGGTGTGCGCAAGTCGGTGGTAGGCCTAGGACGGCCACTGTGGCAGTTGGAAGATGAGCCGTGAAATCCATCAGAAATGCCATACTAACCACTGCTTAGATTTTGCGGTCAAAAACTGAATGTTGCCGGATGCCCTCCATGCTCTCAGGATCTGTTAATACACACACCAGGACATGCAAAACGGTGTGCGCAAGTCGGTGGTAGGCCTAGGACGGCCACTGTGGCAGTTGGAAGATGAGCCGTGAAATCCATCAGAAATGCCATACTAACCACTGCTTTGATTTTGCGGTCAAAAACTGAATGTTGCCGGATGCCCTCTTAGCTCTCAGGATCTGTTAATACACACACCAGGACATGCAAAACGGTGTGCGCAAGTCGGTGGTAGGCCTAGGACGGCCACTGTGGCAGTTGGAAGATGAGCCGTGAAATCCATCAGAAATGCCATACTAACCACTGCCTAGATTTTGCGGTCAAAAACTGAATGTTGCCGGATGCCCTCAATGCTCTCAGGATCTGTTAATACACACACCAGGACATGCAAAACGGTGTGCGCAAGTCGGTGGTAGACCGAGGAAGTCCGCTGTGGCAGTTGGAAGATGAGCCGTGAAATCCATCAGAAATGCCATACTAACCACTGCTTAGATTTTGCGGTCAAAAACTGAATGTTGCCGGATGCCCTCTAAGCTCTCAGGATCTGTTAATACACACACCAGGACATGCAAAACGGTGTGCGCAAGTCGGTGGTAGGCCTAGGACGTCCGCTGTGGCAGTTGGAAGATGAGCCGTGAAATCCATCAGAAATGCCGTACCAACCACCGCTTAGATTTTGCGGTCAAAAACTGAATGTTGCCGGATGCCCTCCAAACTGTCAAGATCTGTTGATACACACACCAGGACATGCAAAACGGTGTGCGCAAGTCGGTGGTAGGCCTAGGACGTCCGCTATGGCAGTTGGAAGATGAGCCGTGAAATCCATCAGAAATGCCGTACCAACCACCGCTTAGATTTTGCGGTCAAAAACTGAATGTTGCCGGATGCCCTCCAAACTGTCAAGATCTGTTGATACACACACCAGGACATGCAAAACGGTGTGCGCAAGTCGGTGGTAGGCCTAGGACGTCCGCTGTGGCAGTTGGAAGATGAGCCGTGAAATCCATCAGAAATGCCATACTAACCACTGCTTAGATTTTGCGGTCAAAAACTGAATGTTGCCGGATGCCCTCTAAGCTCTCAGGATCTGTTAATACACACACCAGGACATGCAAAACGGTGTGCGCAAGTCGGTGGTAGGCCTAGGACGTCCGCTATGGCAGTTGGAAGATGAGCCGTGAAATCCATCAGAAATGCCATACTAACCACTGCTTAGATTTTGCGGTCAAAAACTGAATGTTGCCGGATGCCCTCCATGCTCTCAGGATCTGTTAATACACACACCAGGACATGCAAAACGGTGTGCGCAAGTCGGTGGTAGGCCTAGGACGTCCGCTGTGGCAGTTGGAAGATGAGCCGTGAAATCCATCAGAAATGCCATACTAACCACTGCTTAGATTTTGCGGTCAAAAACTGAATGTTGCCGGATGCCCTCTAAGCTCTCAGGATCTGTTAATACACACACCAGGACATGCAAAACGGTGTGCGCAAGTCGGTGGTAGGCCTAGGACGTCCGCTGTGGCAGTTGGAAGATGAGCCGTGAAATCCATCAGAAATGCCATACTAACCACTGCTTAGATTTTGCGGTCAAAAACTGAATGTTGCCGGATGCCCTCTAAGCTCTCAGGATCTGTTAATACACACACCAGGACATGCAAAACGGTGTGGGCAAGTCGGTGGTAGGCCTAGGACGTCCGCTGTGGCAGTTGGAAGATGAGCCGTGAAATCCATCAGAAATGCCATACTAACCACTGCTTAGATTTTGCGGTCAAAAACTGAATGTTGCCGCATGCCCTCCAAACTCTCAGGTTCTGTTAACACACACACCAGGACATGCAAAACGGTGTGCGCAATTCGGTGGTAGGCCTAGGACGTCCGCTGTGGCAGTTGGAAGAACAGCCGTTAAATCCATCAGAAATGCCATACTAACCACTGCTTAGATTTTTCGGTCAAAAACTGAATGTTGCCGGAAGCCCTCCAAACTCTCAGGATCTGTTAATACACACACCAGGACTGTGCGCAAGTCGGTGGTAGGCCTAGGACGGCCACTGTGGCAGTTGGAAGATGAGCCGTGAAATCCATCAGAAATGCCATACTAACCACTGCTTAGATTTTGCGGTCAAAAACTGAATGTTGCCGGATGCCCCCCAAACCCTCAGGATCTGTTAATACCCACACCAGGACATGCAAAACGGTGTGCGCAAGTCGGTGGTAGGCCTAGGACGTCCGCTGTGGCAGTTGGAAGATGAGCCGTGAAATCCATCAGAAATGCCATACTAACCACTGCTTAGATTTTGCGGTCAAAAACTGAATGTTGCCGGATGCCCTCAATGCTCTCAGGATCTGTTAATACACACACCAGGACATGCAAAACGGTGTGCGCAAGTCGGTGGTAGACCGAGGAAGTCCGCTGTGGCAGTTGGAAGATGAGCCGTGAAATCCATCAGAAATGCCATACTAACCACTGCTTAGATTTTGCGGTCAAAAACTGAATGTTGCCGGATGCCCTCCAAACTGTCAAGATCTGTTGATACACACACCAGGACATGCAAAACGGTGTGCGCAAGTCGGTGGTAGGCCTAGGACGTCCGCTATGGCAGTTGGAAGATGAGCCGTGAAATCCATCAGAAATGCCATACTAACCACTGCTTAGATTTTGCGGTCAAAAACTGAATGTTGCCGGATGCCCTCCAAACTGTCAAGATCTGTTTATACATATACCAGGACATGCAAAACGGTGTGCGCAAGTCGGTGGTAGTCCGAGGAAGTCCGCTGTGGCAGTTGGAAGATGAGCCGTGAAATCCATCAGAAATGCCATACTAACCACTGCTTAGATTTTGCGGTCAAAAACTGAATGTTGCCGGATGCCCTCCAAACTGTCAAGATCTGTTGATACACACACCAGGACATGCAAAACGGTGTGCGCAAGTCGGTGGTAGGCCTAGGACGTCCGCTATGGCAGTTGGAAGATGAGCCGTGAAATCCATCAGAAATGCCATACTAACCACTGCTTAGATTTTGCGGTCAAAAACTGAATGTTGCCGGATGCCCTCCAAACTCTCAGGACCTGTTAATACACACACCAGGACATGCAAAAAGGTGTGTGCATGTCGGTGGTAGGCCTAGGACGGCCACTGTGGCAGTTGGAAGATGAGCCGTGAAATCCATCAGAAATGCCATACTAGAAATGCTTAGATTTTGCGGTCAAAAACTGAATGTTGCCGGATGCCCTCCATGCTCTCAGGATCTGTTAATACACACACCAGGACATGCAAAACGGTGTGCGCAAGTCGGTGGTAGGCCTAGGACGTCCGCTGTGGCAGTTGGAAGAAGAGCCGTGAAATCCATCAGAAATGCCATACTAACCACTGCTTAGATTTTGCGGTCAAAAACTGAATGTTGCCGGATGCCCTCCAAACTGTCAAGATCTGTTTATACATATACCAGGACATGCAAAACGGTGTGCGCAAGTCGGTGGTAGACCGAGGAAGTCCGCTGTGGCAGTTGGAAGAAGAGCCGTGAAATCCATCAGAAATGCCATACTAACCACTGCTTAGATTTTGCGGTCAAAAACTGAATGTTGCCGGATGCCCTCCATGCTCTCAGGATCTGTTAATACACACACCAGGACATGCAAAACGGTGTGCGCAAGTCGGTGGTAGGCCTAGGACGTCCGCTGTGGCAGTTGGAAGAAGAGCCGTGAAATCCATCAGAAATGCCATACTAACCACTGCTTAGATTTTGCGGTCAAAAAGTGAATGCTGTCGTATGCCCTCCAAGCTCTCAGGATCTGTTAATACACACACCAGGACATGCAAAAAGGTGTGCGCGAGTCGGTGGTAGACCGAGGAAGTCCGCTGTGGCAGTTGGAAGAAGAGCCGTGAAATCCATCAGAAATGCCATACTAACCACTGCTTAGATTTTGCGGTCAAAAACTGAATGTTGCCGGATGCCCTCCATGCTCTCAGGATCTGTTAATACACACACCAGGACATGCAAAACGGTGTGCGCAAGTCGGTGGTAGGCCTAGGACGTCCGCTGTGGCAGTTGGAAGAAGAGCCGTGAAATCCATCAGAAATGCCATACTAACCACTGCTTAGATTTTGCGGTCAAAAACTGAATGTTGCCGGATGCCCTCCAAACTGTCAAGATCTGTTTATACATATAGCAGGACATGCAAAACGGTGTGCGCAAGTCGGTGGTAGACCGAGGAAGTCCGCTGTGGCAGTTGGAAGATGAGCCGTGAAATCCATCAGAAATGCCATACTAACCACTGCTTAGATTTTGCGGTCAAAAACTGAATGTTGCCGGATGCCCTCCAAACTGTCAAGATCTGTTGATACACACACCAGGACATGCAAAACGGTGTGCGCAAGTCGGTGGTAGGCCTAGGACGTCCGCTATGGCAGTTGGAAGATGAGCCGTGAAATCCATCAGAAATGCCATACTAACCACTGCTTAGATTTTGCGGTCAAAAACTGAATGTTGCCGGATGCCCTCCAAACTCTCAGGACCTGTTAATACACACACCAGGACATGCAAAAAGGTGTGTGCATGTCGGTGGTAGGCCTAGGACGGCCACTGTGGCAGTTGGAAGATGAGCCGTGAAATCCATCAGAAATGCCATACTAGAAATGCTTAGATTTTGCGGTCAAAAACTGAATGTTGCCGGATGCCCTCCAAATCCTCAGGATCTGTTAATACCCACACCAGGACATGCAAAAAGGTGTGCGCAAGCCGGTGGTAGGCCTACGACGGCCACTGTGGCAGTTGGAAAATGAGCCGTGAAATCCATCAGAAATGCCGTACTAACCACTGCTTAGATTTTGCGGTCAAAAACTGAATGTTGCCGGATGCACTCCAAACTCTCAGGATCTGTTAATACACACACCAGGACATGCAAAAAGGTGTGCGCAAGTCGGTGGTAGGCCTAGGACGGCCACTGTGGCAGTTGGAAGATGAGCCGTAAAATCCATCAGAAATGCCATACTAACCACTGCTTAGATTTTGCCCTCCAAGCTCTCAGGATCTGTTAATACACACACCAGGACATGCAAAAAGGTGTGTGCATGTCGGTGGTAGGCCTAGGACGGCCACTGTGGCAGTTGGAAGATGAGCCGTGAAATCCATCAGAAATGCCATACTAACCACTGCTTAGATTTTGCGGTCAAAAACTGAATGTTGCCGCATGCCCTCCAAACTCTCAGGATCTGTTAATACACACACCAGGACATGCAAAACGGTGTGCGCAAGTCGGTAGTAGGCCTAGGACGGCCACTGTGGCTGTTGGCAGATGAGCCGTGAAATCCATCAGAAATGCCTTACTAACCACTGCTTAGATTTTGCGGTCAAAAACTGAATATTGCCGGATGCCCTCCAAACCCTCAGGATCTGTTAATACCCACACCAGGACTTGCAAGACGGTGCGCGCATGTGTCCATGCCTCTAGCTTGTCAAAGGCATTCTGCATTATGTCTCTTAGAGTAGAGACGAATTTGCCGGATGCCGCTATGGCAATATCATCCGCATACGCAATAACTTTGCACCCTACCTCTTCCAGTATTAGTAGCAGTTCATTTACCGCTACGTTCCAAAGAAGGGGTGAGAGAACACCTCCTTGTGGGGTGCCCCTATTAACTCCTCTATGGATCTTAGCGTCTCCCATCTGAGAGTGTATTACTCTGGTGGTGAGTAGCTGATGAATGAAGGCCACTAGGGGCTTTCCGATCCCGAGGTTGCTAAGCGCAAGTGAAATTGCTTCCGGGTTGATATTGTTAAAGGCACCCTCGATGTCGAGAAAAGTCACAAGTGTGTATTCTTTGAACTCGAGAGATTTTTCGATGGTGCCTATCAGAGAGTGGAGGGCTGTTTCTACAGATTTGCCCTTGTTGTAGGCATTTTGTGCAGATGAGAGTCTGCATGCTGGGATAGCATGCCTGATATATTGGTCTATAAGTTTCTCCAAGGTTTTCAGGAGAAACGAGGAGAGACTTATTGGCCTGAGGTCCTTTGGTTTGGCATGGGAGTATTTACCCGCTTTGGGGATAAACACTACTTTGACCCTTTTCCAGGAGCTGGGGACATGACTGAGACTCATACAGCCTTTGAATATGCTAAGAATCCAAGGCATGATGAGGTCAGCTGTTCTTTGGAGCTCCGCCGGGATGATGCCGTCAGGTCCCGCTGACTTGAAGGGTTTGAAGCTTGTCAGTGCCCACATTATAGTGGTGTGGCTGACATTTATAAGGTTACATGAAGTTTTAGAGGGAGATACCACTTCCTTATTGGCTCTAATCGGGAAGTTGCCCGGAAAGTGCGTATCAACAAGGAGACTGAGGGTTTCCTCGCTGGATGTGGTCCAGGTTCCGTCAGGTTTTTGTAGGAAGCTAGGCGATTTAGGGGATGATGCCAGAATCTTTCTTAGCCTGGAAGCCTCGGAGACTTCTTCGATTTTACCACAAAAAAGTCTCCAAGGGGTTCGTTGGGCCTTTCTCAATTCAGTTTTAAGGGTACTGAGGTGTTCCTTATAGGAATCCCAGTCCTTAGCATCACGAGAGCCCTTCGCCTTGTTAAAGAACTTTCTAAAACCCTTGCGCAAAAGGTCAATTTCATGGTTCCACCAGGGAGGTTTAGACTTGCCTCTTTGCCTGCTGATTGGACATGACATTGCCATTGCATTGTTGAGAGTTTTTGTGAGGTTGTCCACCGAATGTTCGAGATCAGTGGGGTTGCTCGGGATGGAGATGTTGGTGCTCGACATTGTTGCCGCAACAATCTCTCTATATCTGTCCCAGTTGGTTCTCTTAGGATTCCTAAAGACCCTTGGGGATGGGGGGGCACTCGCTATACTGAACATTAGATAGCGGTGATCAGAGAAGGAGTGATCGGATGATACCCTCCAATTGCTGATTCTATCCGCTATATGGTCACACGAGTGTAAGGTCTAGGACTTCCTGTCTATTCCTAGTTACGAAGGTAGGTGTATTACCTTGGTTACACAAGTCTAATCTACTACTTATGAGGTAGTTGAAAAGGTACTCACCTCTTTCGTTGATGTCCGTGCTTCCTCATATTGTGTGATGGGCGTTTGCATCACAGCCTAGGATTAGCGCGGTTTTTGTTCTTTCCGCCTCAGCAATCGTCCTTTTCAGCGTCTCTGACGGACATTCCCCATGGTCATGGGCCATGTAGGAGGAGACTAGCCGTAGTTTGATTTTGCCTGCCTCCAGGCAAACAGTGACTGAGTCTCGATCGCTAAGATGGGAGAGAATGTGAGTATTCAAAGAACTCTTTGTAAGTATGCAGGCTCTTGGCTTACCTTCATTCCTTACATTGTAGAGGTTGAATTGCTAAGTCCTTAGTCCACGAACTATGTTGTTGTGTGGAGTGGTGGAGATTAATCTGTGTCACCCGGAGCATAGCTGTCGGGTAACGTGTCCGTCTTAGTTCCGGACACAATCTCCACCACTGTTAAGTTAGCCTCATCGTCGGTGTCAGACTCCAGAAGAGAGTCTTCTTGACTATTGGGCGGGGTGCTGGCTAATTCCAGGTCGGAGAGGCCAATATCATCAGCTTCCTGACCATGGCTACCCAGGATATGGGTCAGCGCCTGCGTGCCAGAGCACTCCTCCTCCACCTCCATCGGTACCATATTGGCTACGGGGGTTGCCCTAACGATGGAGCCTGAAGTAGAGGGTTGAGGCTCGCTTGAAGCAGGACGGTCTTTCTCCTCCTCTGCTACCGCCGTCAGTATATTACCGACAGTTGAAGCAGCAGATGTGGAGGGAGGCTGTTCCGCTTTCGCGCTTGTCTCCCCATCCTTTTTATACACCTTCAGGGTGATCGTCCCAAAGCCGTAGTGGATGACACCTTCCGACTTGGCAAGTGGGTCCAGTGATTCTTTGTTTATCACGATCACTGCGGACCTCGTTTCTCCCTTTAGTTCATCCAGCTTGACAACCTTCCAATTGTGGGTAGGAAGGTTTGGGTTGCAAAGTTGGATGAACTTTAGGATTGTAGCAGGGTCTGAGGGGCTTCGCGGAAGGTAAGTGCGGGTTCTTGGTCTACTGGGGATTTGATCCCTCGTTACGATCTCGAGCCGCGCACCCTTCCACACCTCACCCAGTCTGCTGATGGCTTTTTTAAAGAGATCAGCCGATTTCTGGCACGTGAAAGTCACGAGCTTAATATGACCCTGGTGCCATCCTCCGTCACCGCTACAGGTGCAAGGCCTCCGTTTTCCAGCACCAGGCTCAGATAGATGTCATTAATCGCTGACTCCACCTTCTTCCAATTCAGTGGAGAGATGGCGCAATCAGCGTGTCCTCTATCTAATACGGCGTAAGTGATATCGCCTTTCAGCACTTCACTATACGGCCTGTTGAGCCTACTGGCAAAATTTATTGTTTCACCACTCGGTTTCAGCCGTTTAGGCTCCGAGGGTGACGCCTCCAATGACCTGGCGCGTTTGGGCGTAGTGCCCCTGGTAGTGTCCGCCTGTGGTTGGCTTTTCACTACATTAGTAGCCCAAGCTAACGACCTCTTGCTACTGTCGTTTAGCTTCTCCGGTGGAATGCCTTTAGGGCGCTCCAAAATCCGGGCAGCAGAACGCCTCTCCCTGTATCTTTTGAGTGAAGGTCCTGGGACCTTCGAGGAGGAGGCAACTCCGCGGGCGGAAATTGTTTTATCCGTGCAGGAACTCTTAGTGGGAGTTACCGTGCAGGTATTTGGTTTAAGAGACTCCACGCGGCCTTTGACATTCTTTAAGGTGGTTTGAGCCGCCTTATCCGTCGGCACTTCAGGAGCCAAGGATGGGCTGGAAGAACTTCCAGCCGGCGAGGGAGCACCGGTCTCTTTTTTGTTGGTTTTTGTTTTTTGTGTGTTTGTGTTCATATTAGTCCAACGAGTAGCGGAGAAAAGGAAGGTCCGGCTGTGCAGAGATCCGCATTACACAGCTAGGGCAGGATTAATCTGGGAGTGTGCCAGTACACCAAGATACTCCGTTAGCGACTGAGCTATTATTTTAGGTGGGCCCTCAGCCAGGCTGATCCTCGGCACGGGTCGTATGACACCTTGATCCAGCCCACCGGAGATGGAAGGGAGAGATAGGATGGAGGGAGGGAAGGTATGGTTACATCTAAGCTTGGGGTCTCCTCATAGAGAATAAATTCCCTTGAGTCATTGACCTTTCCTAAGCCTTCGCACCGCGTCAAGGTGTGTAACCACGCGAAGGCCTTGTCCAGAAACCCTTTCGGTTTCCTTGTCCGGAAACCCTTTCGGATTCCTGGTCCAGAAACCCTTTCGGTTCCCTTGTCCAGAAACCCTTTCGGTTCCCTTGTCCAGAAACCCTTTCAGTTTCGGTTCCTTTGTCCAGAAGCCCCTTTCGGTTTCGGTTCCCTTGTCCAGAAACCCCTTTCGGTTTCGGTTCCCTTGTCCAGAAACCCTTTCGGTTCCCTTGTCCAGAAACCCTTTCGGTTCCCTTGTCCAGGAACCCTTTCGGTTCCCTTGTCCAGAAACCCCTTCGGTTTCCTTGTCCAGAAACCCTTTCGGTTTCGGTTCCCTTGTCCAGAAACCCCTTTCGGTTTCGGTTCCCTTGTCCAGAAACCCTTTCGATTCCCTTGTCCAGAAACCCTTTCGGTTCCCTTGCCCAGAAAGCCTTTCGCTTTCCTTGTCCAGAAACCCTTTCGGTTTTCTTCTCCAGAAACCCTTTCGGTTCCCTTGTCCAGAAACCCTTTCGTTTCACTTGCCCTGAAACCCTTTCGGTTTCCTTGTCCAGAAACCCGTTCGGTTCCCTTGTCCAGAAATCCTTTCGGTTCCCTTGTCCAGAAACCCTTTCGGTTTCCTTGTTCAGAAACCCTTTCGGTTCTCTTGTCCAGAAACCCTTTCGGTTCCCTTGTCTAGAAACCCTTTCGGTTCCCTTGTCCAGAAACCCTTTCGGTTCCCATGTCCAGAAACCCTTTCGGTGCCCTTGTCCAGAAACCCTTTCGGTTCCCTTGTCCAGAAACCCTTTCGGTTCCCTTGTCCAGAATCCCTTTCGGTTTCCTTGTCCAGAAACCTTTTCGGTTCCCTTGTCCAGAAACCCGTTCGGTTCCCTTGTCCAGAAACAATTTCGGTTCCCTTGTCCAGAAACCCTTTCGGTTCCCTTGTCCAGAAACCCTTTCGGTTCCCTTGTCCAGAAACCCTTTCGGTTTCCTTGTCCAGAAACCTTTTCGGTTCCCTTGTCCAGAAACCCTTTCGTTTCCCTTGTCCAGAAACCCGTTCGGTTCCCTTGTCCAGAAACAATTTCGGTTCCCTTGTCCAGAAACCCTTTCGGTTCCCTTGTCCAGAAACCCTTTCGGTTCCCTTTTCCAGAAACCCTTTCGGTGCCCTTGTCCAGAAACCCTTTCGGTTCACTCGTCCAGAAACCCTTTCGGTTCCCTTGTCCAGAAACCCTTTCGGTTCCCTTGTCGAGAAACCCTTTCGGTTCCCTTGTCCAGAAACCCTATCGCTTCCCTTGCCCAGAAACCCTTTCGGTTCCCTTGTCCAGAAACCCTTTCGGTTCCCTTGTCCAGAAACCCTTTCGGTTCCCTTGTCCAGAAACCCTTTCGGTTCCCTTGTCCAGAAAGCCTTTCGTTTCCCTTGTCCAGAAACCCGTTCGGTTCCCTTGTCCAGAAACAATTTCGGTTCCCTTGTCCAGAAACCCTTTCGGTTCCCTTGTCCAGAAACCCTTTCGGTTCCCTTGTCCAGAAACCCTTTCGGTTTTCTTGTCCAGAAACCCTTTCGGTTTCCTTGTCCAGAAACCCTTTCGGTTTCGGTTCCCTTGTCCAAAAACCCCTTTCGGTTTCGGTTCCCATGTCCAGAAACCCTTTCGGTTTCGGTTCCCTTGTCCAGAAACCCTTTCGGTTCCCTTGTCCAGAAACCCTTTCGGTTTCCTTGTCGAGAAACCCTTTCGGTTCCCTTGTCCAGAAACCCTTTCGTTTCCCTTGTCCAGAAACCCTTTTGGTTCCCTTGTCCAGAAACCCTTTCGGTTCCCTTGTCCAGAAACCCTTTCGGTTTCCTTGTCCAGAAATCCTTTCGGGTCCCTTGTCCAGAAACCCTTTCGATTCCCTTGTCCAGAAACCCTTTCGGTTTCCTTGTCCAGAAACCCTTTCGATTTCGGTTCCCTTCTCCAGAAACCCTTTCGGTTTCCTTGTCCAGAAACCCTTTCGGTTCCCTTGTCCAGAAACCCTTTCGGTTCCCTTGTCCAGAAACCCTTTCGGTTTCCTTGTCCAGAAACCCTTTCGGTTTCCTTGTCGAGAAACCCTTTCGGTTTCGGTTCCCTTGTCCAGAAACCCTTTCGGTTCCCTTGACCAGAAACCCTTTCGTTTCCCTTGTCCAGAAACCCTTTCGGTTTCCTTGTCCAGAAATCCTTTCGGGTCCCTTGTCCAGAAACCTTTTCTATTCCCTTGTCCAGAAACCCTTTCGATTCCCTTGTCCAGAAACCCTTTCGGTTTCCTTGTCCAGAAACCCTTTCGGTTTCGGTTCCCTTGTCCAGAAACCCTTTCGGTTCCCTTGTCCAGAAACCATTTCGTTTCCCTTGTCCAGAAACCCTATCGGTTCCCTTGTCCAGAAACCCTTTCGGTTCCCTTGTCCAGAAACCCTTTCGTTTCCCTTGTCCAGAAACCCTATCGGTTCCCTTGTCCAGAAACCCTTTCAGTTCCCTTGTCCAGAAACCCTTTCGTTTCCCTTGTCCAGAAACCCTTTCGGTTCCCTTGTCCAGAAACCATTTCGGTTTCCTTGTCCAGAAACCCTATCGGTTCCCTTGTCCAGAAACCCTTTCAGTTCCCTTGTCCAGAAACCCTTTCGTTTCCCTTGTCCAGAAATCCTTTCGGGTCCCTTGTCCAGAAACCCTTTCGGTTCCCTTGTCCAGAAACCCTTTCGGTTCCCTTGTCCAGAAACCCTTTCGGTTTCGGTTGCCTTGTCCAGAAACCCCTTTCGGTTTCGGTTCCCTCGTCAAGAAACCCTTTCGGTTCATTTGTCCAGAAATCCTTTAGGTTCCCTTGTCCAGAAACCCTTTCGGTTTCCTTGTCCAGAAACCCTTTCGGTTCCCTTGTCCAGAAAACCTTTAGGTTCCCTTGTCCAGAAACCCTTTAGGTTCCCTTGTCCAGAAAACCTTTCGGTTTCGATTCCCTTGTCCAGAAACCCTTTAGTTTCCCTTGTCCAGAAACCCTTTCGTTCCCTTGTCCAGAAAACCTTTCGGTTCCCTTGTTCAGAAACCCTTTCGGTTCCCTTGTCCAGAAACCCTTTCGGTTCCCTTGTCCAGAAACCCTTTAGGTTCCCTTGTCCAGAAACCCTTTCGGTTTCGGTTCCCTTGTCTAGAAACCCTTTCGGTTCCCTTGTCCAGAAACCATTTCGTTTCCCTTGTCCAGAAACCCTATCGGTTCCCTTGTCCAAAAACCCTATCGGTTCCCTTGTCCAGAAACCCTTTCAGTTCCCTTGTCCAGAAATCCTTTCGGGTCCCTTGTCCAGAAACCCTTTCGTTTCCCTTGTCCAGAAACCCTTTCGGTTCCCTTGTCCAGAAACACTTTCGGTTCCCTTGTCCAGAAACCCTTTCGGTTTCGGTTCCCTTGTCCAGAAACCACTTTCGGTTTCGGTTCCCTTGTCCAGAAACCCTTTCGGTTCCCTTGTCCAGAAACCCTTTCGGTTCCCTTGTCCAGAAACCCTTTAGGTTCCCTTGTCCAGAAACCCTTTCGGTTTCGGTTCCCTTGTCCAGAAACCCTTTCGGTTCCCTTGTCCAGAAATCCTTTCGGTTTCGGTTGCCTTGTCCAGAAACCCCTTTCGGTTTCGGTTCCCTCGTCAAGAAACCCTTTCGGTTCATTTGTCCAGAAATCCTTTAGGTTCCCTTGTCCAGAAACCCTTTCGGTTTCCTTGTCCAGAAACCCTTTCGGTTCCCTTGTCCAGAAAACCTTTAGGTTCCCTTGTCCAGAAACCCTTTAGGTTCCCTTGTCCAGAAACCCTTTCGGTTTCGATTCCCTTGTCCAGAAACCCTTTAGTTTCCCTTGTCCAGAAACCCTTTCGTTCCCTTGTCCAGAAACCCTTTCGGTTCCCTTGTCCAGAAACCCTTTCGGTTCCCTTGTCCAGAAACCCTTTCGGTTCCCTTGTCCAGAAACCCTTTAGGTTCCCTTGTCCAGAAACCCTTTCGGTTTCCTTGTCCAGAAACCCTTTCGGTTTCCTTGTCCAGAAACCCTTTCGGTTTCCTCGTCCAGAAACCCTTTCGGTTCCCTTGTCCAGAAACCCTTTCGGTTCCCTTGTCCAGAAACCCTTTCGGTTTCCTTGTCCAGAAACCCTTTCGGTTCCCTTGTCCAGAAACCCTTTAGGTTCCCTTGTCCAGAAACCCTTTAGGTTCCCTTGTCCAGAAACCCTTTAGTTTCCCTTGTCCAGAAACCCTTTCGTTCCCTTGTCCAGAAACCCTTTCGGTTCCCTTGTCCAGAAATCCTTTCGGTTCCCTTGTCCAGAAACCCTTTAGGTTCCCTTGTCCAGAAACCCTTTCGGTTTCCTTGTCCAGAAACCCTTTCGGTTTCCTTGTCCAGAAACCCTTTCGGTTCCCTTGTCCAGACACCCTTTCAGTTTCCTTGTCCAGAAACCCTTTCGGTTTCGGTTTCCTTGTCCAGAAACCCTTTCGGTTTCCTTGTCCAGAAATCCTTTCGGGTCCCTTGTCCAGAAACCCTTTCGATTCCCTTGTCCAGAAACCCTTTCGGTTTCCTTGTCCAGAAACCCTTTCGATTTCGGTTCCCTTCTCCAGAAACCCTTTCGGTTTCCTTGTCCAGAAACCCTTTCGGTTCCCTTGTCCAGAAACCCTTTCGGTTCCCTTGTCCAGAAACCCTTTCGGTTTCCTTGTCCAGAAACCCTTTCGGTTTCCTTGTCGAGAAACCCTTTCGGTTTCGGTTCCCTTGTCCAGAAACCCTTTCGGTTCCCTTGACCAGAAACCCTTTCGTTTCCCTTGTCCAGAAACCCTTTCGGTTCCCTTGTCCAGAAACCCTTTCGGTTCCCTTGTTCAGAAACCCTTTCGGTACCCTTGTCCAGAAACCCTTTCGGTTCCCTTGTCCAGAAACCCTTTCGTTTCCCTTGTCCAGAAATCCTTTCGGTTCCCTTGTCCAGAAACCCTTTCGGTTCCCTTGTCCAGAAACCCTTTCGGTTTCCTTGTCCAGAAATCCTTTCGGGTCCCTTGTCCAGAAACCTTTTCTATTCCCTTGTCCAGAAACCCTTTCGATTCCCTTGTCCAGAAACCCTTTCGGTTTCCTTGTCCAGAAACCCTTTCGGTTTCGGTTCCCTTGTCCAGAAACCCTTTCGGTTCCCTTGTCCAGAAACCATTTCGTTTCCCTTGTCCAGAAACCCTATCGGTTCCCTTGTCCAGAAACCCTTTTGGTTCCCTTGTCCAGAAACCCTTTCGTTTCCCTTGTCCAGAAACCCTATCGGTTCCCTTGTCCAGAAACCCTTTCAGTTCCCTTGTCCAGAAACCCTTTCGTTTCCCTTGTCCAGAAACCCTTTCGGTTCCCTTGTCCAGAAACCATTTCGATTTCCTTGTCCAGAAACCCTATCGGTTCGCTTGTCCAGAAACCCTTTCAGTTCCCTTGTCCAGAAACCCTTTCGTTTCCCTTGTCCAGAAATGCTTTCGGGTCCCTTGTCCAGAAACCCTTTCGGTTCCCTTGTCCAGAAACCCTTTCGGTTCCCTTGTCCAGAAACCCTTTCGGTTTCGGTTGCCTTGTCCAGAAACCCCTTTCGGTTTCGGTTCCCTCGTCAAGAAACCCTTTCGGTTCATTTGTCCAGAAATCCTTTAGGTTCCCTTGTCCAGAAACCCTTTCGGTTTCCTTGTCCAGAAACCCTTTCGGTTCCCTTGTCCAGAAAACCTTTAGGTTCCCTTGTCCAGAAACCCTTTAGGTTCCCTTGTCCAGAAAACCTTTCGGTTTCGATTCCCTTGTCCAGAAACCCTTTAGTTTCCCTTGTCCAGAAACCCTTTCGTTCCCTTGTCCAGAAAACCTTTCGGTTCCCTTGTTCAGAAACCCTTTCGGTTCCCTTGTCCAGAAACCCTTTCGGTTCCCTTGTCCAGAAACCCTTTAGGTTCCCTTGTCCAGAAACCCTTTCGGTTTCGGTTCCCTTGTCCAGAAACCCTTTCGGTTCCCTTGTCCAGAAACCATTTCGTTTCCCTTGTCCAGAAACCCTATCGGTTCCCTTGTCCAAAAACCCTATCGGTTCCCTTGTCCAGAAACCCTTTCAGTTCCCTTGTCCAGAAATCCTTTCGGGTCCCTTGTCCAGAAACCCTTTCGTTTCCCTTGTCCAGAAACCCTTTCGGTTCCCTTGTCCAGAAACACTTTCGGTTCCCTTGTCCAGAAACCCTTTCGGTTTCGGTTCCCTTGTCCAGAAACCACTTTCGGTTTCGGTTCCCTTGTCCAGAAACCCTTTCGGTTCCCTTGTCCAGAAACCCTTTCGGTTCCCTTGTCCAGAAACCCTTTAGGTTCCCTTGTCCAGAAACCCTTTCGGTTTCGGTTCCCTTGTCCAGAAACCCTTTCGGTTCCCTTGTCCAGAAATCCTTTCGGTTTCGGTTCCCTTGTCCAGAAACCCTTTCGGTTCCCTTGTCCAGAAACCCTTTCGGTTTCGGTTCCCTTGTCCAGAAACCACTTTCGGTTTCGGTTCCCTTGTCCAGAAACCCTTTCGGTTCCCTTGTCCAGAAACCCTTTCGGTTCCCTTGTCCAGAAACCCTTTAGGTTCCCTTGTCCAGAAACCCTTTCGGTTTCGGTTCCCTTGTCCAGAAACCCTTTCGGTTCCCTTGTCCAGAAACCCTTTCGGTTCCCTTGTCCAGAAACCCTTTCGGTTCCCTTGTCCAGAAATCCTTTCGGTTTCGGTTCCCTTGTCCAGAAACCCTTTCGGTTCCCTTGTCCAGAAACCCTTTAGGTTCCCTTGTCCAGAAACCCTTTCGGTTTCGGTTCCCTTGTCCAGAAACCCTTTCGGTTCCCTTGTCCAGAAACCCTTTCGGTTCCCTTGTCCAGAAACCCTTTCGGTTCCCTTGTCCAGAAACCCTTTCGGTTCCCTTGTCCAGAAACCCTTTAGGTTCCCTTGTCCAGAAACCCTTTCGGTTTCGGTTCCCTTGTCCAGAAACCCTTTTGGTTCCCTTGTCCAGAAACCCTTTCGTTTCCCTTGTCCAGAAACCCTATCGGTTCCCTTGTCCAGAAACCCTTTCAGTTCCCTTGTCCAGAAACCCTTTCGGTTCCCTTGTCCAGAAACCCTTTCGGTTCCCTTGTCCAGAAACCCTTTAGGTTCCCTTGTCCAGAAACCCTTTCGGTTTCCTTGTCCAGAAACCCTTTCGGTTTCCTTGTCCAGAAACCCTTTCGGTTTCCTCGTCCAGAAACCCTTTCGGTTCCCTTGTCCAGAAACCCTTTCGGTTCCCTTGTCCAGAAACCCTTTCGGTTTCCTTGTCCAGAAACCCTTTCGGTTCCCTTGTCCAGAAACCCTTTAGGTTCCCTTGTCCAGAAACCCTTTAGGTTCCCTTGTCCAGAAACCCTTTAGTTTCCCTTGTCCAGAAACCCTTTCGTTCCCTTGTCCAGAAACCCTTTCGGTTCCCTTGTCCAGAAATCCTTTCGGTTCCCTTGTCCAGAAACCCTTTAGGTTCCCTTGTCCAGAAACCCTTTCGGTTTCCTTGTCCAGAAACCCTTTCGGTTTCCTTGTCCAGAAACCCTTTCGGTTCCCTTGTCCAGAAACCCTTTCAGTTTCCTTGTCCAGAAACCCTTTCGGTTTCGGTTTCCTTGTCCAGAAACCCTTTCGGTTCCCTTGTCCAGAAACCCTTTTGTTTCCCTTGTCCAGAAACCCTTTCGTTTCCCTTGTCCAGAAACCCTTTCGGTTCCCTTGTCCAGAAACCCTTTCGGTTTCGGTTCCCTTGTCCAGAAACACCTTTCGGTTTCGGTTCCCTCGTCAAGAAACCCTTTCGGTTCATTTGTCCAGAAATCCTTTAGGTTCCCTTGTCCAGAAACCCTTTAGGTTCCCTTGTCCAGAAACACTTTCGGTTCCCTTGTCCAGAAACCCTTTAGGTTCCCTTGTCCAGAAACCCTTTCGGTTTCGGTTCCCTTGTCCAGAAACCATTTCGTTTCCCTTGTCCAGAAACCCTTTCTGTTTCCTTGTCCAGAAACCCTTTCGGTTCCCTTGTCCAGAAACCCTTTTGTTTCCCTTGTCCAGAAACACTTTCGGTTCCCTTGTCCAGAAACCCTTTAGGTTCCCTTGTCCAGAAACCCTTTCGGTTTCGGTTCCCTTGTCCAGAAACCATTTCGTTTCCCTTGTCCAGAAACCCTTTCTGTTTCCTTGTCCAGAAACCCTTTCGGTTCCCTTGTCCAGAAACCCTTTAGGTTCCCTTGTCCAGAAACCCTTTCGGTTTCCTTGTCCAGAAACCCTTTCGGTTTCCTTGTCCAGAAACCCTTTCGGTTTCGATTCCCTTGTCCAGAAACCCTTTCGTTACCCTTGTCCAGAAACCCTTTCGTTCCCTTGTCCAGAAAACCTTTCGGTTCCCTTGTCCAGAAACCCTTTCGGTTCCCTTGTCCAGAAACCCTTTCGGTTCCCTTGTCCAGAAGCCCTTTCGGTTTCCTTGTCCAGAAACCCTTTCAGTTCCCTTGTCCAGAAACCCTTTCGGTTCCCTAGTCCAGAAACCATTTCGGTTCCCTTGTCCAGAAACCCTTTCGGTTCCCTTGTCCAGCAACCCTTTCGGTTTCCTTGTCCAGAAACCCTTTCGGTTTCCTTGTCCAGAAACCCTTTCGGTTCCCTTGTCCAGAAACCCCTTCGGTTTCCTTGTCCAGAAACCCTTTCGGTTCCCTTGTCCAGAAACCCTTTCGTTTCCCTTGTCCAGAAACCCTTTCGGTTCCCTTGTCCAGAAACCCTTTCGGTTCCCTTGTCCAGAAACCCTTTCGGTTCCCTTGTCCAGAAACCCTTTCGGTTCCCTTGTCCAGAAACCCTTTCTTTTTCCTTGCCCAGAAACCCTTTCGGTTTCCTTGTCCGGAAACCCTTTCGGTTCCCTTGTGCAAGAACCCTTTCGGTTCCCTTGTCCGGAAACCCTTTCGGTTCCCTTGTCCAGAAACCCTTTCGGTTCCCTTGTCCAGAAACCTTTTCGGTTCCCTTGTCCAGAAACCCTTTCGTTTCCCTTGTCCAGAAACCCTTTCGGTTCCCTTGTCCAGAAACCCTTTCGGTTTCCTTGTCCAGAAACCTTTTCGGTTCCCTTGTCCAGAAACCCTTTCGTTTCCCTTGTCCAGAAACCTTTTCGGTTCCCTTGTCCAGAAACCCTTTCGTTTCCCTTGTCCAGAAACCCTTTCGGTTCCCTTGTCCAGAAACCCTTTCGGTTTCCTTGTCCAGAAACCCCTTTCGGTTTCGGTTCCCTTGTCCAGAAACCCTTTCGGTTCCCTTGTGCAAGAACCCTTTCGGTTCCCTTGTCCGGAAACCCTTTCGGTTCCCTTGTCCAGAAACCCTTTCGGTTCCCTTGTCCAGAAACCCTTTGGGTTTCCTTGTCCAGAAACCCTTTCGGTTTCCTTGTCCAGAAACCCTTTCGGTTCCCTTGTCCAGAAACCCTTTCGTTTCCCTTGTCCAGAAACCCTTTCGGTTCTCTTGTCCAGAAACCCTTTCGGTTTCCTTGTCCAGAAACCCCTTTCGGTTTCGGTTCCCTTGTCCAGAAACCCTTTCGGTTCCCTTGTCCAGAAACCCTTTCGGTTCCTTGTCCAGAAACCCTTTCGTTTTCCTTGTCCAGAAACCAGTTCGGTTTCCTTGTCCAGAAACCCTTTCGGTTCCCTTGTCGAGAAACCCTTTCGTTTCCCTTGTCCAGAAACCCTTTCGGTTCCCTTGTCCAGAAACCCTTTCGGTTCCCTTGTCCAGAAACCCTTCGGGTTTCCTTGTCCAGAAACCCTTTCGGTTTCCTTGTCCAGAAACCCTTTCGGTTCCCTTGTCCAGAAACCTTTTCGGTTCCCTTGTCCAGAAACCCTTTCGTTTCCCTTGTCCAGAAACCCTTTCGGTTCCCTTGTCCAGAAACCCTTTCGGTTTCCTTGTCCAGAAACCCCTTTCGGTTTCGGTTCCCTTGTCCAGAAACCCTTTCGGTTCCCTTGTCCAGAAACCAGTTCGGTTCCCTTGTCCAGAAACCCTTTCGGTTCCCTTGTCCAGAAACCCTTTCGGTTCCTTGTCCAGAAACCCTTTCGGTTCCCTTGTCCAGAAACCCTTTCGGTTTCCTTGTCCAGAAACCCCTTTCGGTTTCGGTTCCCTTGTCCAGAAACCCTTTCGGTTCCTTGTCCAGAAACCCTTTCGGTTCCCTTGTCCAGAAACCCTTTCGGTTCCCTTGTCCAGAAACCCTTTCGGTTCCTTGTCCAGAAACCCTTTCGGTTCCCTTGTCCAGAAACCCTTTCGGTTCCCTTGTCCAGAAACCCTTTCGGTTCCTTGTCCAGAAACCCTTTCGGTTTCCTTGTCCAGAAACCAGTTCGGTTTCCTTGTCCAGAAACCCTTTCGGTTCCCTTGTCGAGAAACCCTTTCGTTTCCCTTGTCCAGAAACCCTTTCGGTTCCCTTGTCCAGAAACCCTTTCGGTTTCCTTGTCCAGAAACCCTTTCGGTTTCGGTTCCCTTGTCCAGAAACCCTTTCGGTTCCCTTGTCCAGAAACCCTTTCGTTTCCCTTGTCCAGAAACCCTTTCGGTTCCCTTGTCCAGAAACCCTTTCGGTTCCCTTGTCCAGAAACCCTTTCGGTTTCCTTGTCCAGAAACCCTTTCGGTTTCCTTGTCCAGAAACCCTTTCGGTTCACTTGTCCAGAAACCCTTTCGTTTCCCTTGTCCAGAAACCCTTTCGGTTCCCTTGTCCAGAAACCCTTTCGTTTCCCTTGTCCAGAAACCCTTTCGGTTCCCTTGTCCAGAAACCCTTTCGGTTCCCTTGTCCAGAAACCCTTTCGGTTTCCTTGTCCAGAAACCCTTTCGGTTTCCTTGTCCAGAAACCCTTTCGGTTCACTTGTCCAGAAACCTTTTCGGTTCCCTTGTCCAGAAACCCTTTCGTTTCCCTTGTCCAGAAACCCTTTCGGTTTCCTTGTCCAGAAACCCTTTCGGTTCACTTGTCCAGAAACCTTTTCGGTTTCCTTGTCCAGAAACCCCTTTCGGTTTCGGTTCCCTTGTCCAGAAACCCTTTCGGTTCCCTTGTCCAGAAACCCTTTCGGTTCCTTGTCCAGAAACCCTTTCGGTTTCCTTGTCCAGAAACCAGTTCGGTTTCCTTGTACAAAAACCCTTTCGATTTCCTTGTCCAGAAACCCTTTCGGTTCTCTTCTCCAGAAACCCTTTCGTTTCCCTTGTCCAGAAACCCTTTCGTTTCCCTTGTCCAGAAACCCTTTCGGTTCCCTTGTCCAGAAACCCTTTCGGTTTCCTTGTCCAGAAACCCTTTCGGTTCCCTTGTCCAGAAACCCTTTCGGTTCCCTTGTCCAGAAACCCTTTCGGTTCCCTTGTCCAGAAACCCTTTCGGTTTCGGTTCCCTTGTCCAGAAACCCTTTCGGTTCCCCTGTCCAGAAACCCTTTCGGTTTCCTTGTCCAGAAACCCTTTCGGTTCCCTTGTCCAGAAACCCTTTCGGTTCCCTTGTCCAGAAACCCTTTCGGTTCCCTTGTCCAGAAACCCTTTCGGTTCCCTTGTCCAGAAACCCTTTCGGTTTCCTTGTCCAGAAACCCTTTCGGTTTCCTTGTCCAGAAACCCTTTCGGTTTCGGTTCCCTTGTCCAGAAACCCTTTCGGTTCCCTTGTCCAGAAACCCTTTCGGTTCCCTTGTCCAGAAACCCTTTCGGTTCCCTTGTCCAGAAACCCTTTCGGTTTCCTTGTCCAGAAACCCTTTCGGTTTCCTTGTCCAGAAACCAGTTCGGTTTCCTTGTCCAGAAACCCTTTCGGTTCCCTTGTCCAGAAACCCTTTCGGTTCCCTTGTCAAGAAACACTTTCTGTTTCCTTGTCCAGAAACCCTTTCGGTTTCCTTGTCCAGAAACCCTTTCGGTTTCCTTGTCCAGAAACCCTTTCGGTTTCCTTGTCCAGAAACCAGGTCGGTTTCCTTGTCCAGAAACCAGTTCGGTTTCCTTGTCCAGAAACCCTTTCGGTTCCTTTGTCAAGAAACCCTTTCGTTTCCCTTGTCCAGAAACCCTTTCGGTTTCCTTGTCCAGAAACCCTTTCGGTTCCCTTGTCCAGAAACCTTTTCGTTTCCCGTGTCCAGAAACCCTTTCGGTTCCCTTGTCCAGAAACCCTTTCGGTTCCCTTGTCCAGAAACCCTTTCGGTTTCCTTGTCCAGAAACCCTTTCGGTTCCCTTGTCCAGAAACCCTTTCGGTTCCCTTGTTCAGAAACCCTTTCGGTTTCCTTGTCCAGAAACCCTTTCGGTTTCCTTGTCCAGAAACCCTTTCGTTTCCCTTGTCCAGAAAACCTTTCGGTTCCCTTGTCCAGAAACCCTTTCGGTTCCCTTGTCCAGAAACCCTTTCGGTTCCCTTGTCCAGAAACCCTTTCGGTTCCCTTGTCCAGAAACCCTTTCGGTTCCCTTGTCCAGAAACATTTTCGGTTCCCTTGTCCAGAAACCCTTTCGGTTTCCTTGTCCAGAAACCCTTTCGGTTCCCTTGTTCAGAAACCCTTTCGGTACCCTTGTCCAGAAACCCTTTCGGTTCCCTTGTCCAGAAACCCTTTCTTTTTCCTTGTCCAGAAACCCTTTCGTTTCCCTTGTTCAGAAACCCTTTCGGTTTCCTTGTCCAGAAACCCTTTCGGTTTCCTTGTCCAGAAACCCTTTCGTTTCCCTTGTCCAGAAACCCTTTCGGTTCCCTTGTCCAGAAACCCTTTCGGTTCCCTTGTCCAGAAACCCTTTCGGTTCCCTTGTCCAGAAACCCTGTCGTTTCCCTTGTCCAGAAACCCTTTTGGTTCCCTTGTCCAGAAACCCCTTTCGGTTTCGGTTCCCTTGTCCAGAAACCCTTTCGGTTTCCTTGTCCAGAAACCCTTTCGGTTTCGGTTCCCTTGTCCAGAAACCATTTCGGTTCCCTTGTCCAGAAACCCTTTCGTTTCCCTTGTCCAGAAACCCTTTCGGTTGCCTTGTCCAGAAACCCTTTCGGTTCCCTTGTCCAGAAACCCTTTCGGTTGCCTTGTCCAGAAACCCTTTCGGTTTCCTTGTCCAGAAGCCTTTTCGGTTCCCTTGTCCAGAAACCCTTTCGTTTCCCTTGTCCAGAAACCTTTTCGGTTCCCTTGTCCAGAAACCCTTTCGTTTCCCTTGTCCAGAAACCCTTTCGGTTCCCTTGTCCAGAAACCCTTTCGGTTCTCTTGTCCAGAAACCCTTTCGGTTTCCTTGTCCAGAAACCCTTTCGGTTCTCTTGTCCAGAAACCCTTTCGGTTTCCTTGTCCAGAAACCCCTTTCGGTTTCGGTTCCCTTTTTCAGAAACCCCTTTCGGTATCGGTTCCCTTGTCCAGAAACCCTTTCGGTTTCGGTTCCCTTGTCCAGAAACCCTTTCGGTTCTCTTGTCCAGAAACCCTTTCGGTTTCCTTGTCCAGAAACCCTTTCGGTTTCGGTTCCCTTGTTCAGAAACCCCTTTCGGTTTCGGTTCCCTTGTCAAGAAACCCTTTCGGTTCCCTTGTCCAGAAACCCTTTCGTTTCCCTTGTCCAGAAACCCTTTCGGTTCTCTTGTCCAGAAACCCTTTCGATTTCCTTGTCCAGAAACCCTTTCGGTTTCGGTTCCCTTGTCCAGAAACCCTTTCGGTTCTCTTGTCCAAAAACCCCTTTCGGTTTCGGTTCCTTTGTCCAGAAACCCCTTTCGGTTTCGGTTCCCTTGTCCAGAAACCCTTTCGGTTCTCTTGTCCAAAAACCCCTTTCGGTTTCGGTTCCTTTGTCCAGAAACCCCTTTCGGTTTCGGTTCCCTTGTCCAGAAACCCTTTCGGTTCTCTTGTCCAGAAACCCTTTCGGTTTCCTTGTCCAGAAACCCTTTCGGTTTCGGTTCCCTTGTTCAGAAACCCCTTTCGGTTTCGGTTCCCTTGTCAAGAAACCCTTTCGGTTCCCTTGTCCAGAAACCCTTTCGGTTCTCTTGTCCAGAAACCCTTTCGGTTTCCTTGTCCAGAAACCCTTTCGGTTTCGGTTCCCTTGTCCAGAAACCCTTTCGGTTCTCTTGTCCAGAAACCCTTTCGGTTTCCTTGTCCAGAAACCCTTTCGGTTTCGGTTCCCTTGTCCAGAAACCCTTTCGGTTCTCTTGTCCAGAAACCCTTTCGATTTCCTTGTCCAGAAACCCTTTCGGTTTCGGTTCCCTTGTCCAGAAACCCTTTCGGTTCTCTTGTCCAAAAACCCCTTTCGGTTTCGGTTCCTTTGTCCAGAAACCCCTTTCGGTTTCGGTTCCCTTGTCCAGAAACCCTTTCGGTTCTCTTGTCCAAAAACCCCTTTCGGTTTCGGTTCCTTTGTCCAGAAACCCCTTTCGGTTTCGGTTCCTTTGTCCAGAAACCCTTTCGGTTCCCTTGTCCAGAAACCCTTTCGCTTCCCTTGTCCAGAAATCCTTTCGGTTCCCATGTCCAGAAACCCTTTCGGTTTCGGTTCCCTTGTCCAGAAACCCTTTCGTTTCCCTTGTCCAGAAACCCTTTCGGTTCCCTTGTCCAGCAACCCTTTCGGATCCCTTGCCCAGAAACCCTTTCGGTTTCCTTGTCCAGAAACCCTTTCGGTTCCCTTGTCCAGAAACCCTTTCGGTTTAATTGTCTAGAAATCCTTTCGGTTCCCTTGTCCAGAAACCCTTTCGGTTCCCTTGTCCAGAAACCCTTTCGGTTCCCTTGTCCAGAAACCCTTTCGTTTTCCTTGTCCAGAAACCCTTTCGGTTTCCTTGCCCAGAAACCCTTTGGGTTCCCTTGTCCAGAAACCCTTTCGGTTTAATTGTCCAGAAACCCTTTCGGTTCCCTTGTCCAGAAACCCTTTCGGTTCCCTTGTCCAGAAACCCTTTCGGTTTCATTGTCCAGAAACCCTTTCGGTTTCCTTGTCCACAAACCCTTTCGGTTCCCTTGTCCAGAAACCCTTTCGGTTTCCTTGTCCAGAAACCCTTTCGGTACCCTTGTCCAGAAACCCTTTCGGTTCCCTTGTCCAGAAACCCTTTCTTTTTCCTTGTCCAGAAACCCTTTCGGTTTCCTTTTCCAGAAACCCTTTCGGTTCCCTTGTCCAGAAACCCTTTCGGTTCCCTTGTCCAGAAACCCTTTCGGTTCCCTTGTCCAGAAACCCTTTCGTTTCCCTTGTCCAGAAACCCTTTCGGTTCCCTTTTCCAGAAACCCTTTCGGTTTTTTTGTCCAGAAACCCCTTTCGGTTTCGGTTCCCTTGTCCAGAAACCCTTTCGGTTGCCTTGTCCAGAAACCCTTTCGTTTCCCTTATCCAGAAACCCTTTCGTTTCCCTTGTCCAGAAACCCTTTCGGTTCCCTTGTCCAGAAACCCTTTCGTTTCCCTTGTCCAGAAACCCTTTCGGTTCCCTTGTCCAGAAACCCTTTCGGTGTCCTTGTCCAGAAACCCTTTCGGTTTCCTTGTCCAGAAACCAGGTCGGTTTCCTTGTCCAGAAACCAGTTCGGTTTCCTTGTCCAGAAACCCTTTCGGTTTCCTTGTCCAGAAACCCTTTCGGTTTCCTTGTCCAGAAACCCTTTCGGTTTCCTTGTCCACAAACCCTTTCGGTTCCCTTGTCCAGAAACCCTTTCGGTTTCCTTGTCCAGAAACCCTTTCGGTTCCCTTGTCCAGAAACCCTTTCGTTTCCCTTGTCCAGAAACCCTTTCAGTTCCCTTGTCCAGAAACCCTTTCGGTTCCCTTGTCCAGAAACCCTTTCGTTTCCCTTGTCCAGAAACCCTTTCGGTTTCCTTGTCCAGAAACCCTTTCGGTTTCCTTGTCCACAAACCCTTTCGGTTCCCTTGTCCAGAAACCCTTTCGGTTTCCTTGTCCAGAAACCCTTTCGGTTCCCTTGTCCAGAAACCCTTTCGTTTCCCTTGTCCAGAAACCCTTTCGGTTTCCTTGTCCAGAAACCCTTTCGGTTTCCTTGTCCACAAACCCTTTCGGTTTCCTTGTCCAGAAACCCTTTCGGTTCCCTTGTCCAGAAACCCTTTCTTTTTCCTTGTCCAGAAACCCTTTCGGTTTCCTTTTCCAGAAACCCTTTCGGTTCCCTTGTCCAGAAACCCTTTCGGTTCCCTTGTCCAGAAACCCTTTCGGTTCCCTTGTCCAGAAACCCTTTCGTTTCCCTTGTCCAGAAACCCTTTCGGTTCCCTTTTCCAGAAACCCTTTCGGTTTTTTTGTCCAGAAACCCCTTTCGGTTTCGGTTCCCTTGTCCAGAAACCCTTTCGGTTGCCTTGTCCAGAAACCCTTTCGTTTCCCTTATCCAGAAACCCTTTCGTTTCCCTTGTCCAGAAACCCTTTCGGTTCCCTTGTCCAGAAACCCTTTCGTTTCCCTTGTCCAGAAACCCTTTCGGTTCCCTTGTCCAGAAACCCTTTCGGTGTCCTTGTCCAGAAACCCTTTCGGTTTCCTTGTCCAGAAACCAGGTCGGTTTCCTTGTCCAGAAACCAGTTCGGTTTCCTTGTCCAGAAACCCTTTCGGTTTCCTTGTCCAGAAACCCTTTCGGTTTCCTTGTCCAGAAACCCTTTCGGTTTCCTTGTCCACAAACCCTTTCGGTTCCCTTGTCCAGAAACCCTTTCGGTTTCCTTGTCCAGAAACCCTTTCGGTTCCCTTGTCCAGAAACCCTTTCGTTTCCCTTGTCCAGAAACCCTTTCGGTTCCCTTGTCCAGAAACCCTTTCGGTGTCCTTGTCCAGAAACCCTTTCGGTTTCCTTGTCCAGAAACCAGGTCGGTTTCCTTGTCTAGAAACCAGTTCGGTTTCCTTGTCCAGAAACCCTTTCGGTTTCCTTGTCCAGAAACCCTTTCGGTTTCCTTGTCCAGAAACCCCTTTCGGTTTCGGTTCCCTTGTCCAGAAACCCTTTCGGTTCCCTTGTCCAGAAACCCTTTCGTTTCCCTTGTCCAGAAACCCTTTCGGTTCCCTTGTCCAGAAACCCTTTCGGTGTCCTTGTCCAGAAACCCTTTCGGTTTCCTTGTCCAGAAACCAGGTCGGTTTCCTTGTCCAGAAACCAGTTCGGTTTCCTTGTCCAGAAACCCTTTCGGTTTCCTTGTCCAGAAACCCTTTCGGTTTCCTTGTCCAGAAACCCTTTCGGTTTCCTTGTCCACAAACCCTTTCGGTTCCCTTGTCCAGAAACCCTTTCGGTTTCCTTGTCCAGAAACCCTTTCGGTTCCCTTGTCCAGAAACCCTTTCGTTTCCCTTATCCAGAAACCCTTTCGGTTCCCTTGTCCAGAAACCCTTTCGGTTCCCTTGTCCAGAAACCCTTTCGGTTCCCTTGTCCAGAAACCCTTTCGGTTTCCTTGTCCAGAAACCCTTTCGGTTTCGGTTCCCTTGTCCAGAAACCCTTTCGGTTCCCTTGTCCAGAAAGCCTTTCGGTTCCCTTGTACAGAAACCCTTTCGTTTTCCTTGGCCAGAAACCCTTTCGTTTCCCTTGTCCAGAAACCCTTTCGGTTCTCTTGTCCAGAAACCTTTTCGGTTTCCTTGTCCAGAAACCCTTTCGATTTCCTTGTCCAGAAACCCTTTCGGTTCCCTTGTCCAGAAACCCTTTCGTTTCCCTTGTCCAGAAACCCTTTCGGTTCCCTTGTCCAGAAACCCTTTCGGTTTCCTTGTCCAGAAACCCTTTCGGTTTCGGTTCCCTTGTCCAGAAACCCTTTCGGTTCCCTTGTCCAGAAACCCTTTCGGTTCCCTTGTCCAGAAACCCTTTCGGTTCCCTTGTCCAGAAACCCTTTCGGTTCCCTTGTCCAGAAACCCTTTTGGTTCCCTTGTCCAGAAACCCTTTCGTTTCCCTTGTCCAGAAACCCATTCGGTTCCCTTGTCCAGAAACCCCTTTCGGTTTCGGTTCCCTTGTCCAGAAACCCTTTCGGTTCCCTTGTCCAGAAACCCTTTCGGTTCCCTTGTCCAGAAACCCTTTCGTTTCCCTTGTCCAGAAACCCTTTCGGTTCCCTTGTCCAGAAACCCTTTCGGTTCCCTTGTCCAGAAACCCTTTCGGTTCCCTTGTCCAGAAACCCTTTCGTTTCCCTTGTCCAGAAACCCTTTCGGTTTCCTTGTCCAGAAACCCTTTCGGTTTCGGTTCCCTTGTCTAGAAACCATTTCGGTTCCCTTGTCCAGAAACCCTTTCGTTTCCCTTGTCCAGAAACCCTTTCGGTTCCCTTGTCCAGAAACCCTTTCGGTTCTCTTGTCCAGAAACCCTTTCGGTTTCCTTGTCCAGAAACCCTTTCGGTTTCGGTTCCCTTGTCCAGAAACCCTTTCGGTTCTCTTGTCCAGAAACCCTTTCGGTTTCGGTTCCCTTGTTCAGAAACCCCTTTCGGTCTCGGTTCCCTTGTCAAGAAACCCTTTCGGTTCCCTTGTCCAGAAACCCTTTCGTTTCCCTTGTCCAGAAACCCTTTCGGTTTCCTTGTCCAGAAACCCTTTCGGTTTCGGATCACTTGTCCAAAAGCCCCTTTCGGTTTCGGTTCCTTTGTCCAGAAACCCCTTTCGGTTTCGGTTCCCTTGACCAGAAACCCTTTCGCTTCCCTTGTCCAGAAATCCTTTCGGTTCCCATGTCCGGAAACCCTTTCGGATCCCTTGTCCAGAAAGCCTTTCGTTTCCCTTGCCCAGAAACCCTTTCGGTTCTCTTGTCTAGAAACCCTTTCGGTTTCCTTGTCCAGAAACCCTTTCGGTTCTCTTGTCCAGAAACCCTTTCGGTTCCCTTGTCCAGAAACCCTTTCGGTTTCCTTGTCCAGAAACCCTTTCGGTTCCCTTGTCCAGAAACCCTTTCGGTTCCCTTGTTCAGAAACCCTTTCGGTTTCCTTGTCCAGAAACCCTTTCGGTTTCCTTGTCCAGAAACCCTTTCGGTTCCCTTGTCCAGAAACCCTTTCGGTTTCCTTGTCCAGAAACCCTTTCGGTTCCCTTGTTCAGAAACCCTTTCGGTACCCTTGTCCAGAAACCCTTTCGGTTCCCTTGTCCAGAAACCCTTTCGGTTTCCTTGTCCAGAAACCCTTTCGGTTCCCTTGTCCAGAAACCCTTTCGGTTTCCTTGTCCAGAAACCCTTTCGGTTCCCTTGTTCAGAAACCCTTTCGGTACCCTTGTCCAGAAACCCTTTCGGTTCCCTTGTCCAGAAACCCTTTCGGTTTCCTTGTCCAGAAACCCTTTCGGTTCCCTTGTCCAGAAACCCTTTCGGTTTCCTTGTCCAGAAACCCTTTCGGTTCCCTTGTTCAGAAACCCTTTCGGTACCCTTGTCCAGAAACCCTTTCGGTTTCCTTGTCCAGAAACCCTTTCGGTTTCCTTGTCCAGAAACCCTTTCGGTTCCCTTGTCCAGAAACCCTTTCGGTTCCCTTGTCCAGAAACCCTTTCGGTTCCCTTGTCCAGAAACCCTTTCGTTTCCCTTGTCCAGAAACCCTTTCGGTTCCCTTGTCCAGAAACCCTTTCGGTTTCCTTGTCCAGAAACCCTTTCGGTTCCCTTGTTCAGAAACCCTTTCGGTACCCTTGTTCAGAAACCCTTTCGGTACCCTTGTCCAGAAACCCTTTCGGTTTCCTTGTCCAGAAACCCTTTCGGTTTCCTTGTCCAGAAACCCTTTCGGTTCCCTTGTCCAGAAACCCTTTCGGTTTCCTTGTCCAGAAACCCTTTCGGTTCCCTTGTCCAGAAACCCTTTCGGTTCTCTTGTCAAGAAACCTCTTCGGTTCCCTTGTCCAGAAACCCTTTCGGTTCCCTTGTCCAGAAACCCTTTCGTTTCCCTTGTCCAGAAACCCTTTCGGTTCCCTTGTCCAGAAACCCTTTCGGTTTCCTTGTCCAGAAACCCTTTCGGTTTCTTTTCCCTTGTCCAGAAACCCTTTCGGTTCCCTTGTCCAGAAACCTTTTCGTTTCCCTTGTCCAGAAACCCTTTCGGTTCCCTTGTCCAGAAACCCTTTCGGTTCCCTTGTCCAGAAACCCTTTCGGTTCCCTTGTCCAGAAACCCTTTCGGTTTCCTTGTCCAGAAACCCTTTCGGTTCCCTTGTCCAGAAACCCTTTCGGTTCCCTTGTCCAGAAACCCTTTCGGTTCCCTTGTCCAGAAACCCTTTCGTTTCCCTTGTCCAGAAACCCTTTCGGTTCCCTTGTCCAGAAACCCTTTCGGTTCCCTTGTCCAGAAACCCTTTCGGTTCCCTTGTCCAGAAACCCTTTCGGTTCCCTTGTCCAGAAACCCTTTCGGTTCCCTTGTCCAGAAACCCTTTCGGTTTCCTTGTCCAGAAACCCTTTCGTTTCCCTTTTCCAGAAACCCTTTCGGTTTCCTTGTCCAGAAACCAGGTCGGTTTCCTTGTCCAGAAACCAGTTCGGTTTCCTTGTCCAGAAACCCTTTCGGTTCCCTTGTCCAGAAACCCTTTCGTTTCCCTTGTCCAGAAACCCTTTCGGTTCCCTTGTCCAGAAACCCTTTCGGTTTCCTTGTCCAGAAACCCTTTCGGTTCCCTTGTCCAGAAACCCTTTCGGTTCCCTTGTCCAGAAACCCTTTCGGTTCCCTTGTCCAGAAACCCTTTTGTTTCCCTTGTCCAGATACTCTTTCGGTTCTCTTGTCAAGAAACCTCTTCGGTTCCCTTGTCCAGAAACCCTTTCGGTTCCCTTGTCCAGAAACCTTTTCGTTTCCCTTGTCCAGAAACCCTTTCGGTTCCCTTGTCCAGAAACCCTTTCGGTTCCCTTGTCCAGAAACCCTTTCGGTTTCCTTGTCCAGAAACCCTTTCGGTTCCCTTGTCCAGAAACCCTTTCGGTTTCCTTGTCCAGAAACCCTTTCGGTTTCCTTGTCCAGAAACCCTTTCGGTTTCCTTGTCCAGAAACCCTTTCGTTTCCCTTGTCCAGAAACCCTTTCGTTTCCCTTGTCCAGAAACCCTTTCGGTTTCCTTGTCCAGAAACCCTTTCGGTTCCCTTGTACAGAAACCCATTCGGTTCCCTTGTACAGAAACCCATTCGGTTCCCTTGTACAGAAACCCATTTCGGTTTCGGTTCCCTTGTCCAGAAACCCTTTCGGTTCCCTTGTCCAGAAACCCTTTCGGTTTCCTTGTCCAGAAACCCTTTCGGTTTCCTTGTCCAGAAACCCTTTCGTTTCCCTTGTCCAGAAACCCTTTCGGTTCCCTTGTACAGAAACCCATTCGGTTCCCTTGTACAGAAACCCATTTCGGTTTCGGTTCCCTTGTCCAGAAACCCTTTCGGTTCCCTTGTTCAGAAACCCTTTCGGTTTCCTTGTCCAGAAACCCTTTCGGTTTCCTTGTCCAGAAACCCTTTCGTTTCCCTTGTCCAGAAACCCTTTCGGTTCCCTTGTACAGAAACCCATTCGGTTCCCTTGTACAGAAACCCATTTCGGTTTCGGTTCCCTTGTCCAGAAACCCTTTCGGTTCCCTTGTCCAGAAACCCTTTCGTTTCCCTTGTCCAGAAACCCTTTCGGTTCCCTTGTCCAGAAACCCTTTCGGTTTCCTTGTCCAGAAACCCCTTTCGGTTTCGGTTCCCTTGTCCAGAAACCCTTTCGGTTCCCTTATCCAGAAACCCTTTCGGTTCCCTTGTCCAGAAACCCTTTCGGTTCCCTTGTCCAGAAACCCTTTCGTTTCCCTTGTCCAGAAACCCTTTCGGTTCTCTTGTCAAGAAACCTCTTCGGTTCCCTTGTCCAGAAACCCTTTCGGTTCCCTTGTCCAGAAACCTTTTCGTTTTCCTTGTCCAGAAACCCTTTCGGTTCCCTTGTCCAGAAACCCTTTCGGTTCCCTTGTCCAGGAACCCTTTCGGTTTCCTTGTCCAGAAACCCTTTCGGTTCCCTTGTCCAGAAACCCTTTCGGTTCCCTTGTTCAGAAACCCTTTCGGTTTCCTTGTCCAGAAACCCTTTCGGTTTCCTTGTCCAGAAACCCTTTCGTTTCCCTTGTCCAGAAACCCTTTCGGTTCCCTTGTCCAGAAACCCTTTCGGTTCCCTTGTTCAGAAACCCTTTCGGTTTCCTTGTCCAGAAACCCTTTCGGTTTCCTTGTCCAGAAACCCTTTCGTTTCCCTTGTCCAGAAACCCTTTCGGTTCCCTTGTACAGAAACCCATTCGGTTCCCTTGTACAGAAACCCATTTCGGTTTCGGTTCCCTTGTCCAGAAACCCTTTCGGTTCCCTTGTCCAGAAACCCTTTCGGTGTCCTTGTCCAGAAACCCTTTCGGTTCCCTTGTCCAGAAACCCTTTCGGTGTCCTTGTCCAGAAACCCTTTCGGTTCCCTTGTCCAGAAACCTTTTCGTTTCCCTTGTCCAGAAACCCTTTCGGTTCCCTTGTCCAGAAACCTTTTCGTTTCCCTTGTCCAGAAACCCTTTCGGTTCCCTTGTCCAGAAACCGTTTCGGTTCCCTTGTCCAGGAACCCTTTCGGTTTCCTTGTCCAGAAACCCTTTCGGTTCCCTTGTCCAGAAACCCTTTCGGTTCCCTTGTTCAGAAACCCTTTCGGTTTCCTTGTCCAGAAACCCTTTCGGTTTCCTTGTCCAGAAACCCTTTCGTTTCCCTTGTCCAGAAACCCTTTCGGTTCCCTTGTCCAGAAACCCTTTCGGTTCCCTTGTTCAGAAACCCTTTCGGTTTCCTTGTCCAGAAACCCTTTCGGTTTCCTTGTCCAGAAACCCTTTCGTTTCCCTTGTCCAGAAACCCTTTCGGTTCCCTTGTACAGAAACCCATTCGGTTCCCTTGTACAGAAACCCATTTCGGTTTCGGTTCCCTTGTCCAGAAACCCTTTCGGTTCCCTTGTCCAGAAACCCTTTCGGTGTCCTTGTCCAGAAACCCTTTCGGTGTCCTTGTCCAGAAACCCTTTCGGTTCCCTTGTCCAGCAACCCTTTAGGTTCCCTTGTCCAGAAACCCTTTCGGTTCCCTTGTTCAGAAACCCTTTCGGTTTCCTTGTCCAGAAACCCTTTCGTTTCCCTTGTCCAGAAACCCTTTCGGTTCCCTTGTACAGAAACCCATTTCGGTTTCGGTTCCCTTGTCCAGAAACCCTTTCGGTTCCCTTGTCCAGAAACCCTTTCGGTTTCCTTGTCTAGAAACCCTTTCGGTTCCCTTGTACAGAAACCCATTCGGTTCCCTTGTACAGAAACCCATTCGGTTCCCTTGTACAGAAACCCATTTCGGTTTCGGTTCCCTTGTCCAGAAACCCTTTCGGTTCCCTTGTCCAGAAACCCTTTCGGTGTCCTTGTCCAGAAACCCTTTCGGTGTCCTTGTCCAGAAACCCTTTCGGTTTCCTTGTCCAGAAACCCTTTCGTTTCCCTTGTCCAGAAACCCTTTCGGTTCCCTTGTACAGAAACCCATTTCGGTTTCGGTTCCCTTGTCCAGAAACCCTTTCGGTTCCCTTGTCCAGAAACCCTTTCGGTTTCCTTGTCTAGAAACCCTTTCGGTTCCCTTGTACAGAAACCCATTCGGTTCCCTTGTACAGAAACCCATTCGGTTCCCTTGTACAGAAACCCATTTCGGTTTCGGTTCCCTTGTCCAGAAACCCTTTCGGTTACCTTGTCCAGAAACCCTTTCGGTGTCCTTGTCCAGAAACCCTTTCGGTTCCCTTGTCCAGAAACCCTTTCGGTTCCCTTGTCCAGAAACCTTTTCGGTTCCCTTGTCCAGAAACCCTTTCGGTTCACTTGTCCAGAAACCCTTTCGGTTACATATATATATATATATATAGCCAAGTTTTTTACCAGTTTTCTTGGCGAAACAAATTAAACGAAAACAGTGTGTTCTTCAGCACAATAAAAAAAAACATAGCATAAGCTGAAAGGCACAGAAAAAAAATATGTACAACAAGAATAGCTTAGAGTACCCGTATAGGGTCAGTAGGTTAGGTGTAAGAACAGGTGTTAAGTTAGTTAAGCTAGTTTTAAGTATTTTTGTCTAGCATGTAAGTAAATGAATTGAGAATAAAACAAAAATGAGAGAAAAAAAAAAAAAAAAACCCTTTCGGTTTCCTTGTCCAGAAACCCTTTCGGTTCCCTTGTCCAGAAACCCTTTCGAATCCCTTGTTCAGAAACCCTTTCGGTTTCCTTGTCCAGAAACCCTTTCGGTTTCCTTGTCCAGAAACCCTTTCGTTTCCCTTGTCCAGAAACCCTTTCGGTGTCCTTGTCCAGAAACCCTTTCGGTTCCCTTGTCCAGAAACCCTTTAGGTTCCCTTGTCCAGAAACCCTTTAGTTTCCCTTGTCCAGAAACCCTTTCGTTCCCTTGTCCAGAAACCCTTTCGGTTCCCTTGTCCAGAAACCCTTTCGGTTCCCTTGTCCAGAAACCCTTTCGGTTCCCTTGTCCCATGTCCACACACCAGGACATGCAAAACGGTGTGCGCAAGTCGGTGGTAGGCCTAGGACGTCCGCTGTGGCAGTTGGCAGATGAGCCGTGAAATCCATCAGAAATGCCTTACAGACCACTGCTTAGATTTTGCGGTCAAAAACTGAATATTGCCGGATGCCCTCCAAACTCTCAGGATCGATGCATACGCACACCAGGACATGCAAAACGGTGTGCGCAAGTCGGTGGTAGGCCTAGGACGTCCGCTGTGGCAGTTGGAAGAAGACCCGCGAAATCCATCAGAAATGCCATACTAACCACTGCTTAGATTTTGCGGTCAAAAAGTGAATGCTGCCGGATGCCCTCCAAACTCTCAGGATCTGTTAATACACACACCAGGACATGCAAAAAGGCGTGCGCAAGTCGGTGGTAGGCCTAGGACGTGCGCTGTGGCAGTTGGAAGATGAGCCGTGAAATCCATCAGAAATGCCATACTAACCACTGCTTAGATTTTGCGGTCAAAAACTGAATGTTGCCGGATGCCCTCGAAACTCCCAGGATCTGTTAATACACACACCAGGACATGCAAAAAGGTGTGCGCAAGTCGGTGGTAGGCCTAGGACGTCCGCTGTGGCAGTTGGAAGATGAGCCGTGAAGTCCATCAGAAATGCCATACTAACCACTGCTTAGATTTTGCGGTCAAAAAGTGAATGCTGCCGGATGCCCTCCAAACTCTCAGGATCTGTTAATACACACACCAGGACATGCAAAAAGGCGTGCGCAAGTCGGTGGTAGGCCTAGGACGTGCGCTGTGGCAGTTGGAAGATGAGCCGTGAAATCCATCAGAAATGCCATACTAACCACTGCTTAGATTTTGCGGTCAAAAACTGAATGTTGCCGGATGCCCTCGAAACTCCCAGGATCTGTTAATACACACACCAGGACATGCAAAAAGGTGTGCGCAAGTCGGTGGTAGGCCTAGGACGTCCGCTGTGGCAGTTGGAATATGAGCCGTGAAATCCATCAGAAATGCCATACTAACCACTGCTTAGATTTTGCGGTCAAAAACTGAATGTTGCGCGGATGTCCTCCAAACTCTCAGGATCTGTTAATACACACACCAGGACATGCAAAACGGTGTGCGCAAGTCGGTGGTAGGCCTAGGACGTCCGCTGTGGCACTTGGAAGATGAGCTGTGAAATTCATCAGAAATGCCATACTAACCACTGCTTAGATTTTGCGGTCAAAAACTGAATGTTGCCGGATGCCCTCCAAACCCTCAGGATCTGTTAATACACACACCAGGACATGCAAAACGGTGTGCGCAAGTCGGTGGTAGGCCTAGGACGTCCGCTGTGGCACTTGGAAGATGAGCCGTGAAATCCATCAGAAATGCCATACTAACCACTGCTTAGATTTTGCGGTCAAAAACTGAATGTTGCCGGATGCCCTCCAAACTCTCAGGATCTGTTAATACACACACCACGACATGCAAAACGGTGTGCGCAAGTCGGTGGTAGGCCTAGGACGTCCGCTGTGGCACTGGGAAGATGAGCCGTGAAATCCATCAGAAATGCCATACTAACCACTGCTTAGATTTTGCGGTCAAAAAGTGAATGCTGCCGGATGCCCTCCAAGCTCTCGGGATCTGTTAATACACACACGAGGACATGCAAAACGGTGTGCGCAAGTCGGTGGTAGGCCTAGGACGTCCGCTGTGGCAGTTGGAAGATGAGCCGTGAAATCCATCAGAAATGCCATACTAACCACTGCTTAGATTTTGCGGTCAAAAACTGAATGCTGCCGGATGCCCTACAAGCTCTCAGGATCTGTTAATACACACACCAGGACATGCAAAACGGTGTGCGCAAGTCGGTGGTAGGCTAGGACGTCCGCTGTGGCAGTTGGAAGATGAGCCGTGAAATCCATCAGAAATGCCATACTAACCACTGCTTAGATTTTGCGGTCAAAAACTGAATGTTGCCGGATGCCCTCCAAACTCTCAGGATCTGTTAATACACACACCAGAATATGCAGAACGGTGTGCGCAAGTCGGTGGTAGGCCTAGGACGTCCGCTGTGGCAGTTGGAAGATAAGCCGTGAAATCCATCAGAAATGCCATACTAACCACTGCTTAGATTTTGCGGTCAAAAACTGAATGTTGCCGGATGCCCTCCAAGCCCTCAGGATCTGTTAATACACACACCAGAATATGCAGAACGGTGTGCGCAAGTCGGTGGTAGGCCTAGGACGTCCGCTGTGGCAGTTGGAAGATGAGCCGTGAAATCCATCAGAAATGCCATACTTACCACTGCTTAGATTTTGCGGTCAAAAACTGAATGCTGCCGGATGCCCTACAAGCTCTCAGGATCTGTTAATACACACACCAAGACATGCAAAACGGTGTGCGCAAGTCGGTGGTAGGCTAGGACGTCCGCTGTGGCAGTTGGAAGATGAGCCGTGAAGTCCATCAGAAATGCCATACTAACCACTGCTTAGATTTTGCGGTCAAAAACTTAATGTTGCCGGATGCCCTCCAAACTCTCAGGATCTGTTAATACACACACCAGGACATGCAAATCGGTGTGCGCAAGTCGGTGGTAGGCCTAGGACTGCCACTGTGGCAGTTGGAAGATGAGCCGTGAAGTCCATCAGAAATGCCATACTAACCACTGCTTAGATTTTGCGGTCAAAAAGTGAATGCTGCCGGATGCCCTCCAAGCTCTCAGGATCTGTTAATACACACACCAGGACATGCAAAAAGGTGTGCGCAAGTCGGTGGTAGGCCTAGGACGTCCGCTGTGGCAGTTGGAAGATGAGCCGTGAAATCCATCAGAAATGCCATACTAACCACTGCTTAGATTTTGCGGTCAAAGACTGAATGTTGCCGGATGCCCTCCAAACTCTCAGGATCTGTTAATACACACACTAGGACATGCAAAACGGTGTGCGCAAGTCGGTGGTAGGCCTAGGACGTCCGCTGTGGCAGTTGGAAGATGAGCCGTGAAATCCATCAGAAATGCCATACTAACCACTGCTTAGATTTTGCGGTCAAAAACTGAATGTTGCCGAATGCCCTCCAAACTCTCAGGATATATTAATACACACACCAGGACATGCAAAACGGTGTGCGCAAGTCGGTGGTAGGCCTAGGACTGCCACTGTGGCAGTTGGAAGATGAGCCGTGAAGTCCATCAGAAATGCCATACTAACCACTGCTTAGATTTTGCGGTCAAAAACTGAATGTTGCCGGATGCCCTCCAAACTCTCAGGATCTATTAATACACACACCAGGACATGCAAAATGGTGTGCGCAAGTCGGTGGTAGGCCTAGGACGTCCGCTGTGGCAGTTGGAAGATGAGCCGTGACATCCATCAGAAATGCCATACTAACCACTGCTTAGATTTTGCGGTCAAAAACTGAATGCTGCCGGATGCCCTCCAAACTCTCAGGATCTGTTAATACACACACCAGGACATGCAAAACGGTGTGCGCAAGTCGGTGGTAGGCCTAGGACGTCCGCTGTGGCAGTTGGAAGATGAGCCGTGAAATCCATCAGAAATGCCATACTAACCACTGCTTAGATTTTGCGGTCAAAAACTGAATGTTGCCGGATGCCCTCCAAACTCTCAGGATCTATTAATACACACACCAGGACATGCAAAACGGTGTGCGCAAGTCGGTGGTAGGCCTAGGACGTGCGCTGTGGCAGTTGGAAGATGAGCCGTGAAGTCCATCAGAAATGCCATACTAACCACTGCTTAGATTTTGCGGTCAAAAGCTGAATGTTGCCGGATGCCCTCTAAACTCTCAGGATCTGTTAATACACACACCAGGACATGCAAAACGGTGTGCGCAAGTCGGTGGTAGGCCTAGGACGTCCGCTGTGGCAGTTGGAAGATGAGCCGTGAAGTCCATCAGAAATGCCATACTAACCACTGCTTAGATTTTGCGGTCAAAAACTGAATGTTGCCGGATGCCCTCCAAACTCTCAGGATCTGTTACTACACACACCAGGACATGCAAAACGGTGTGCGCAAGTCGGTGGTAGGCCTAGGACTGCCACTGTGGCAGTTGGAAGATGAGCCGTGAAGTCCATCAGAAATGCCATACTAACTGCTTAGATTTTGCGGTCAAAAACTGAATGTTGCCGGATGCCCTCCAAACTCTCAGGATCTGTTAATACACACACCAGGATTTGCAAAACGGTGTGCGCAAGTCGGTGGTAGGCCTAGGACGTGCGCTGTGGCAGTTGGAAGATGAGCCGTGAAATCCATCAGAAATGCCATACTAACCACTGCTTAGATTTTGCGGTCAAAAACTGAATGTTGCCGGATGCCCTCCAAACTCTCAGGATCTGTTAATACACACACCAGGACATGCAAAACGGTGTGCGCAAGTCGGTGGTAGGCCTAGGACGTCCGCTGTGGCAGTTGGAAGATGAGCCGTGAAGTCCATCAGAAATACCATACTAACCACTGCTTAGATCTTGCGGTCAAAAACTGAATGTTGCCGGATGCCCTCCAAACTCTCAGGATCTGTTAATACACACACTAGGACATGCAAAACGGTGTGCGCAAGTCGGTGGTAGGCCTAGGACGTCCGCTGTGGCAGTTGGAAGATGAGCCGTGAAATCCATCAGAAATGCCATACTAACCACTGCTTAGATTTTGCGGTCAAAAACTGAATGTTGCCGGATGCCCTCCAAACTCTCAGGATCTGTTAATACACACACCAGGACATGCAAAACGGTGTGCGCAAGTCGGTGGTAGGCCTAGGACGTCCGCTATGGCAGTTGGAAGATGAGCCGTGAAATCCATCAGAAATGCCGTACTAACCACTGCTTAGATTTTGCGGTCAAAAACTGAATGTTGCCGGATGCTCTCCAAACTCTCAGGATCTGTTAATACACACACCAGGACATGCAAAACGGTGTGCGCAAGTCGGTGGTAGGCCTAGGACGTCCGCTGTGGCAGTTGGAAGATGAGCCGTGAAATCCATCAGAAATGCCATACTAACCACTGCTTAGATTTTGCGGTCAAAAACTGAATGTTGCCGGATGCCCTCCAAACTCTCAGGATATATTAATACACACACCAGGACATGCAAAACGGTGTGCGCAAGTCGGTGGTAGGCCTAGGACTGCCACTGTGGCAGGTGGAAGATGAGCCGTGCAGTCCATCAGAAATACCATACTAACCACTGCTTAGATCTTGCGGTCAAAAACTGAATGTTGCCGGATGCCCTCCAAACTCTCAGGAAATGTTAATACACACACCAGGACATGCAAAACGGTGTGCGCAAGTCGGTGGTAGGCCTAGGACGTCCGCTGTGGCAGTTGGAAGATGAGCCGTGAAATCCATCAGAAATGCCATACTAACCACTGCTTAGATCTTGCGGTCAAAAACTGAATGTTGCCGGATGCCCTCCAAACTCTCAGGATCTATTAATACACACACCAGGACATGCAAAACGGTGTGCGCAAGTCGGTGGTAGGCCTAGGACTGCCACTGTGACAGTTGGAAGATGAGCCGTGAAGTCCATCAGAAATGCCATACTAACCACTGCTTAGATCTTGCGGTCAAAAACTGAATGTTGCCGGATGCCCTCCAAACTCTCGGGATCTGTTAATACACACACCAGGACATTCAAAACGGTGTGCGCAAGTCGGTGGTACGCCTAGGACGTCCGCTATGGCAGTTGGAAGATGAGCCGTGACATCCATCAGAAATGCCATACTAACCACTGCTTAGATTTTGCGGTCAAAAACTGAATGTTGCCGGATGCCCTCCAAACTCTCAGGATCTGTTAATACACACACCAGGACATGCAAAACGGTGTGTGCAAGTCGGTGGTAGGCCTAGGACGTCCGCTGTGGCAGTTGGAAGATGAGCCGTGACATCCATCAGAAATGCCATACTAACCACTGCGTAGATCTTGCGGTCAAAAAGTGAATGCTGCCGGATGCCCTCCAAGCTCTCAGGATCTGTTAATACACACACCAGGACATGCAAAAAGGTGTGCGCAAGTCGGTGGTAGGCCTAGGACGTCCGCTATGGCAGTTGGAAGATGAGCCGTGACATCCATCAGAAATGCCATACTAACCACTGCTTAGATTTTGCGGTCAAAAACTGAATGTTGCCGGATGCCCTCCAAACTCTCAGGATCTGTTAATACACACACCAGGACATGCAAAACGGTGGGCGCAAGTCGGTGGTAGGCCTAGGACGTCCGCTGTGGCAGTTAGAAGATGAGCCGTGAAATCCATCAGAAATGCCATACTAACCACTGCTTAGATTTTGCGGTCAAAAACTGAATGTTGCCGGATGCCCTCCAAACTCTCAGGATCTGTTAATACACACACCAGGACATGCAAAACGGTGTGCGCAAGTCGGTGGTAGGCCTAGGACGTCCGCTGTGGCAGTTGGAAGATGAGCCGTGAAATCCATCAGAAATGCCACACTAACCACTGCTTAGATTTTGCGGTCAAAAACTGAATGTTGCCGGATGCCCTCCAAACCCTCAGGATATGTTAATACACACACCAGGACATGCAAAACGGTGGGCGCAAGTCGGTGGTAGGCCTAGGACGTCCGCTGTGGCAGTTAGAAGATGAGCCGTGAAATCCATCAGAAATGCCATACTAACCACTGCTTAGATCTTGCGGTCAAAAAGTGAGTGCTGCCGGATGCCCTCCAAACTCTCAGGATCTGTTAATACACACACCAGGACATGCAAAACGGTGTGCGCAAGTCGGTGGTAGGCCTAGGACGTCCGCTGTGGCAGTTGGAAGATGAGCCGTGAAATCCATCAGAAATGCCATACTAACCATTGCTTAGATTTTGCGGTCAAAAACTGAATGTTGCCGGATGCCCTCCAAACTCTCAGGATCTGTTAATACACACACCAGGACATGCAAAACGGTGTGCGCAAGTCGGTGGTAGGCCTAGGACTGCCACTGTGGCAGTTGGAAGATGAGCCGTGAAGTCCATCAGAAATGCCATACTAACCATTGCTTAGATTTTGCGGTCAAAAACTGAATGTTGCCGGATGCCCTCCAAACTCTCAGGATCTGTTAATACACACACCAGGACATGCAAAACGGTGTGCGCAAGTCGGTGGTAGGCCTAGGACGTCCGCTGTGGCAGTTGGAAGATGAGCCGTGAAATCCATCAGAAATGCCACACTAACCACTGCTTAGATTTTGCGGTCAAAAACTGAATGTTGCCGGATGCCCTCCAAACCCTCAGGATATGTTAATACACACACCAGGACATGCAAAACGGTGGGCGCAAGTCGGTGGTAGGCCTAGGACGTCCGCTGTGGCAGTTAGAAGATGAGCCGTGAAATCCATCAGAAATGCCATACTAACCACTGCTTAGATCTTGCGGTCAAAAAGTGAGTGCTGCCGGATGCCCTCCAAGCTCTCAGGATCTGTTAATACACACACCAGGACATGCAAAAAGGTGTGCGCAAGTCGGTGGTAGGCCTAGGACGTCCGCTGTGGCAGTTGGAAGATGAGCCGTGAAATCCATCAGAAATGCCATACTAACCACTGCTGAGATTTTGCGGTCAAAAACTGAATGTTGCCGGATGCCCTCCAAACTCTCAGGATCTGTTAATACACACACCAGGACATGCAAAACGGTGTGCGCAAGTCGGTGGTAGGCCTAGGACGTCCGCTGTGGCAGTTGGAAGATGAGCCGTGAAATCCATCAGAAATGCCATACTAACCACTGCTTAGATTTTGCGGTCAAAAACTGAATGTTGCCGGATGCCCTCCAAACTCTCAGGATCTGTTAATACACACACCAGGACATGCAAAACGGTGTGCGCAAGTCGGTGGTAGGCCTAGGACTTCCGCTGTGGCAGTTGGAAGATGAGCCGTGAAATCCATCAGAAATGCCATACTAACCATTGCTTAGATTTTGTGGTCAAAAACTGAATGTTGCCGGATGCCCTCCAAACTCTCAGGATCTGTTAATACACACACCAGGACATGCAAAACGGTGTGCGCAAGTCGGCGGTAGGCCTAGGACGTCCGCTGTGGCAGTTGGAAGATGAGCCGTGAAGTCCATCAGAAATGCCATATTAACCACTGCTTAGATTTTGCGGTCAAAAACTGAATGTTGCCGGATGCCCTCCAAACTCTCAGGATCTGTTAATACACACACCAGGACATGCAAAACGGTGTGCGCAAGTCGGTGGTAGGCCTAGGACTTCCGCTGTGGCAGTTGGAAGATGAGCCGTGAAATCCATCAGAAATGCCATACTAACCATTGCTTAGATTTTGTGGTCAAAAACTGAATGTTGCCGGATGCCCTCCAAACTCTCAGGATCTGTTAATACACACACCAGGACATGCAAAACGGTGTGCGCAAGTCGGCGGTAGGCCTAGCACGTCCGCTGTGGCAGTTGGAAGATGAGCCGTGAAGTCCATCAGAAATGCCATACTAACCACTGCTTAGATTTTGCGGTCAAAAACTGAATGTTGCCGGATGCCCTCCAAACTCGCAGGATCTGTTAATACACACACCAGGACATGCCAAACGGTGTGCGCAAGTCGGTGGTAGGCCTAGGACGTCCGCTGTGGCAGTTGGAAGATGAGCCGTGAAATCCATCAGAAATGCCATACTAGCCATTGCTTAGATTTTGTGGTCAAGAACTGAATGTTGCCGGATGCCCTCCAAACTCTCAGGATCTGTTAATACACACACCAGGACATGCAAAAAGGTGTGCGCAAGTCGGTGGTAGGCCTAGGACGGCCACTGTGGCAGTTGGAAGATAAGCCGTGAAATCCATCAGAAATGCCATACTAACCACTGCTTAGATTTTGCGGTCAAAAACTGAATGTTGTCGGATGCCCTCCAAACTCTCAGGATCTGTTAATACACACACCAGGACATGCAAAACGGTGTGCGCAAGTCGGTGGTAGGCCTAGGACGTCCGCTGTGGCAGTTGGAAGATGAGCCGTGTAATCCATCAGAAATGCCATACTAACCACTGCTTAGATTTTGCGGTCAAAAACTGAATGTTGCCGGATGCCCTCCAAACTCTCAGGATCTGTTAATACACACACCAGGACATGCAAAAAGGTGTGCGCAAGTCGGTGGTAGGCCTAGGACGTCCGCTGTGGCAGTTGGAAGATGAGCCGTGAAGTCCATCAGAAATGCCATACTAACCACTGCTTAGATTTTGCGGTCAAAAACTGAATCTTGCCGGATATCCTCCAAAGCCTCAGGATCTGTTAATACCCACACCAGGACATGCAAAAAGGTGTGCGCAAGCCGGTGGTAGGCCTACGACGGCCACTGTGGCAGTTGGAAGATGAGCCGTGAAATCCATCAGAAATGCCATACTAACCACTGCTTAGATTTTGCGGTCAAAAACTGAATGTTGCCGGATGCCCTCCAAACTCTCAGGATCTGTTAATACACACACCAGGACATGCAAAACGGTGTGCGCAAGTCGGTGGTAGGCCTAGGACGTCCGCTGTGGCAGTTGGAAGATGAGCCGTGAAATCCATCAGAAATGCCATACTAACCACTGCTTAGATTTTGCGGTCAAAAACTGAATCTTGCCGGATATCCTCCAAAGCCTCAGGATCTGTTAATACCCACACCAGGACATGCAAAAAGGTGTGCGCAAGCCGGTGGTAGGCCTACGACGGCCACTGTGGCAGTTGGAAGATGAGCCGTGAAATCCATCAGAAATGCCATACTAACCACTGCTTAGATTTTGCGGTCAAAAACTGAATGTTGCCGGATGCCCTCCAAACTCGCAGGATCTGTTAATACACACACCAGGACATGCAAAACGGTGTGCGCAAGTCGGTGGTAGGCCTAGGACGTCCGCTGTGGCAGTTGGAAGATGAGCCGTGAAATCCATCAGAAATGCCATACTAACCACTGCCTAGATTTTGCGGTCAAAAACTGAATCTTGCCGGATATCCTCCAAAGCCTCAGGATCTGTTAATACCCACACCAGGACATGCAAAAAGGTGTGCGCAAGCCGGTGGTAGGCCTAGGACGTCCGCTGTGGCAGTTGGAAGATGAGCCGTGAAATCCATCAGAAATGCCATACTAACCACTGCCTAGATTTTGCGGTCAAAAACTGAATTTTGCCGGATATCCTCCAAAGCCTCAGGATCTGTTAATACCCACACCAGGACATGCAAAAAGGTGTGCGCAAGCCGGTGGTAGGCCTACGACGGCCACTGTGGCAGTTGGAAGATGAGCCGTGAAATCCATCAGAAATGCCATACTAACCACTGCTTAGATTTTGCGGTCAAAAACTGAATGTTGCCGGATGCCCTCCAAACTCTCAGGATCTGTTAATACACACACCAGGACATGCAAAAAGGTGTGCGCAAGTCGGTGGTAGGCCTAGGACGGCCACTGTGGCAGTTGGAAGATGAGCCGTGAAATCCATCAGAAATGCCATACTAACCACTGCTTAGATTTTGCGGTCAAAAACTGAATGTTGTCGGATGCCCTCCAAACTCTCAGGATCTGTTAATACACACACCAGGACATGCAAAACGGTGTGCGCAAGTCGGTGGTAGGCCTAGGACGTCCGCTGTGGCAGTTGGAAGATGAGCCGTGAAATCCATCAGAAATGCCATACTAACCACTGCTTAGATTTTGCGGTCAAAAACTGAATGTTGTCGGATGCCCTCCAAACTCTCAGGATCTGTTAATACACACACCAGGACATGCAAAACGGTGTGCGCAAGTCGGTGGTAGGCCTAGGACGTCCGCTGTGGCAGTTGGAAGATGAGCCGTGAAATCCATCAGAAATGCCATACTAACCACTGCTTAGATTTTGCGGTCAAAAACTGAATGTTGCCGGATGCCCTCCAAACTCTCAGGATCTGTTAATACACACACCAGGACATGCAAAACGGTGTGCGCAAGTCGGTGGTAGGCCTAGGACGGCCACTGTGGCAGTTGGAAGATGAGCCGTGAAGTCCATCAGAAATGCCATACTAACCACTGCTTAGATTTTGCGGTCAAAAACTGAATGTTGCCGGATGCCCTCCAAACTCGCAGGATCTGTTAATACACACACCAGGACATGCAAAACGGTGTGCGCAAGTCGGTGGTAGGCCTAGGACGTCCGCTGTGGCAGTTGGAAGATGAGCCGTGAAATCCATCAGAAATGCCATACTAACCACTGCTTAGATTTTGCGGTCAAAAACTGAATCTTGCCGGATATCCTCCAAAGCCTCAGGATCTGTTAATACCCACACCAGGACATGCAAAAAGGTGTGCGCAAGCCGGTGGTAGGCCTACGACGGCCACTGTGGCAGTTGGAAGATGAGCCGTGAAATCCATCAGAAATGCCATACTAACCACTGCTTAGATTTTGCGGTCAAAAACTGAATGTTGCCGGATGCCCTCCAAACTCGCAGGATCTGTTAATACACACACCAGGACATGCAAAACGGTGTGCGCAAGTCGGTGGTAGGCCTAGGACGTCCGCTGTGGCAGTTGGAAGATGAGCCGTGAAATCCATCAGAAATGCCATACTAACCACTGCTTAGATTTTGCGGTCAAAAACTGAATCTTGCCGGATATCCTCCAAAGCCTCAGGATCTGTTAATACCCACAACAGGACATGCAAAAAGGTGTGCGCAAGCCGGTGGTAGGCCTAGGACGTCCGCTGTGGCAGTTGGAAGATGAGCCGTGAAATCCATCAGCAATGCCATACTAACCACTGCCTAGATTTTGCGGTCAAAAACTGAATGTTGCCGGATGCCCTTCAAACTCTCAGGATCTGTTAATACACACACCAGGACATGCAAATCGGTGTGCGCAAGTCGGTGGTGGGCCTAGGACGTCCGTTGTGGCAGTTGGAAGATGAGCCGTGAAATCCATTAGAAATGCCATACTAACCACTGCTTAGATTTTGCGGTCAAGAACTGAGTGTTGCCGGATGCCCTCCAAACTCTCAGGATCTGTTAATACCCACACCAGGACTTGCAAGACGGTGCGCGCAAGTCGCCGATAGCCCTAATAGGGCCGCTGTGGCAGTTGGAAGATGAGCCGTGAAATCCATCAGAAATGCCATACTAACCACTGCTTAGATTTTGCGGTCAAAAACTGAATCTTGCCGGATATCCTCCAAAGCCTCAGGATCTGTTAATACCCACACCAGGACATGCAAAAAGGTGTGCGCAAGCCGGTGGTAGGCCTACGACGGCCACTGTCGCAATTGGAAGATGAGCAGTGAAATCCATCAGAAATGCCATACTAACCACTGCTTAGATTTTGCGGTCAAAAACTGAATGTTGCCGGATGCCCTCCAAACTGTCAGGATCTGTTTATACACATACCAGGACATGCAAAACGGTGTGCGCAAGTCGGTGGTAGGCCTAGGACGTCCGCTATGGCAGCTGGAAGATGAGCCGTGAAATCCATCAGAAATGCCATACTAACCACTGCTTAGATTTTGCGGTCAAAAACTGAATGTTGCCGGATGCCCTCCAAACTCTCAGGATCTGTTAATACACACACCAGGACATGCCAAACGGTGTGTGCAAGTCGGTGGTAGGCCTAGGACGTCCGCTGTGGCAGTTGGAAGATGAGCCGTGAAATCCATCAGAAATGCCATACTAACCACTGCTTAGATTTTGCGGTCAAAAACTGAATGTTGCCGGATGCCCTCCAAACTCTCAGGATCTGTTAATACACACACCAGGACATGCAAAACGGTGTGCGCAAGTCGGTGGTAGGCCTAGGACGTCCGCTGTGGCAGTTGGAAGATGAGCCATGAAATCCATCAGAAATGCCATACTAGCCACTGCTTAGATTTTGCGGTCAAAAACTGAATGTTGCCGGATGCCCTCCAAACTCTCAGGATCTGTTAATACACACACCAGGACATGCCAAACGGTGTGCGCAAGTCGGTGGTAGGCCTAGGACGTCCGCTGTGGCAGTTGGAAGATGAGCCGTGAAATCCATCAGAAATGCCATACTAACCACTGCTTAGATTTTGCGGTCAAAAACTGAATGTTGCCGGATGCCCTCCAAACTCTCAGGATCTGTTAATACACACACCAGGCCATGCAAAACGGTGTGCGCAAGTCGGTGGTAGGCCTAGGACGTCCGCTATGGCATTTGGAAGATGAGCCGTGAAATCCATCAGAAATGCCTTACTAACCACTGCTTAGATTTTGCGGTCAAAAACTGAATGTTGCCGGATGCCCTCCAATCTCTCAGGATCTGTTGATACACACACCAGGACATGCAAAACGGTGTGCGCAAGTCGGTGGTAGGCCTAGGACGTCCGCTGTGGCAGTTGGAAGAAGAGCCGTGAAATCCATCAGAAATGCCATACTAACCACTGCTTAGATTTTGCGGTCAAAAAGTGAATGCTGCCCGATGCCCTACAAGCTCTCAGGATCTGTTACTACACACACCAGGACATGCAAAACGGTGTGCGCAAGTCGGTGGTAGGCCTAGGACGTCCGCTGTGGCAGTTGGAAGATGAGCCGTGAAATCCATCAGAAATGCCATACTAACCACTGCTTAGATTTTGCGGTCAAAACCTGAATGTTGCCGGATGCCCTCCAAGCTCTAAGGATCTGTTGATACACACACCAGGACATGCAAAACGGTGTGCGCAAGTCGGTGGTAGGCCTAGGACGGCCACTGTGGCAGTTGGAAGATGAGCCGTGAAATCCATCAGAAATGCCATACTAACCACTGCTAAGATTTTGCGGTCAAAAACTGAATGTTGCCGGATGCCCTCCAAACTCTCAGCATCTGTTAATACACACACCAGGACATGCAAAACGGTGTGCGCAAGTCTGTGGTAGGCCTAGGACGTCCGCTGTGGCAGTTGGAAGATGAGCCGTGAAATCCATCAGAAATGCCATACTAACCACTGCTTAGATTTTGCGGTCAAAAACTGAAGGTTGCCGGATGCCCTCCAAACTCTCAGGATCTGTTAATACACACACCAGGACATGCAAAACGGTGTGCGCAAGTCGGTGGTAGGCCTAGGACGGCCAGGACATGCAAAACGGTGTGCGCAAGTCGGCGGTAGGCCTAGGACGTCCGCTGTGGCAGTTGGAAGATGAGCCGTGAAATCCATCAGAAATGCCATACTAACCACTGCCTTGATTTTGCGGTCAAAAACTGAATGTTGCCGGATGCCCTCCAAACTCTCAGGATCTGTTAATACACACACCAGGACATGCAAAAAGGTGTGCGCAAGTCGGTGGTAGGCCTAGGACGTCCGCTGTGGCAGTTGGAAGATGAGCCGTGAAATCCATCAGAAATGCCATACTAACCACTGCTTAGATTTTGCGGTCAAAAACTGAATGTTGCCGGATGCCCTCCAAACTCTCAGGATCTGTTAATACACACACCAGGACATACAAAACGGTGTGCGCAAGTCGGTGGTAGGCCTAGGACGTCCGCTGTGGCAGTTGGAAGATGAGCCGTGAAATCCATCAGAAATGCCATACTAACCACTGCTTAGATTTTGCGGTCAAAAACTGAATGTTGCCGGATGCCCTCCAAACTCTCAGGATCTGTTAATACACACACCAGGACATACAAAACGGTGTGCGCAAGTCGGTGGTAGGCCTAGGACGTCCGCTGTGGCAGTTGGAAGATGAGCCGTGAAATCCATCAGAAATGCCATACTAACCACTGCTTAGATTTTGCGGTCAAAAACTGAATGTTGCCGGATGCCCTCCAAACTCTCAGGATCTGATAATACACACACCAGGACATGCAAAAAGGTGTGCGCAAGTCGGTGGTAGGCCTAGGACGGCCAGGACATGCAAAACGGTGTGCGCAAGTCGGCGGTAGGCCTAGGACGTCCGCTGTGGCAGTTGGAAGATGAGCCGTGAAATCCATCAGAAATGCCATACTAACCACTGCTTAGATTTTGCGGTCAAAAACTGAATGTTGCCGGATGCCCTCCATACTCTCAGGATCTGTTAATACACACACCAGGAAATGCAAAAAGGTGTGCGCAAGTCGGTGGTAGGCCTAGGACGGCCACTGTGGCAGTTGGAAGATGACCCGTGAAATCCATCAGAAATGCCGTACTAACCACTGCTTAGATTTTGCGGCCAAAAACTGAATGTTGCCGGATGCCCTCCAAACTCTCAGGATCTGTTAATACACACACCAGGACATGCAAAACGGTGTGCGCAAGTCGGTGCTAGGCCTAGGACGTCCGCTGTGGCAGTTGGAAGATGAGCCGTGAAATCCATCAGAAATGCCTTACTAACCACTGCTTAGATATTGCGGTCAAAACCTGAATGTTGCCGGATGCCCTCCAAACTCTCAGGATCTGTTAATACACACACCAGGACATGCAAAACGGTGTGCGCAAGTCGGTGGTAGGCCTAGAACGTCCGCTGTGGCAGTTGGAAGATGAGCCGTGAAACCCATCAGAAATGCCATACTAACCACTGCTTAGATTTTGCGGTCAAAACCTGAATGTTGCCGGATGCCCTCTTAGCTCTCAGGATCTGTTGATACACGCACCAGGACATGCAAAACGGTGTGCGCAAGTCGGTGGTAGGCCTAGGACGTCCGCTGTGGCAGTTGGAAGATGAGCCGTGAAATCCATCAGAAATGCCATACTAACCACTGCTTAGATTTTGCGGTCAAAAAGTGAATGCTGCCGGATGCCCTCCAAACTCTCAGGATCTGTTAATACACACAGCAGGACATGCAAAAAGGTGTGCGCAAGTCGGTATTAGGCCTAGGACGTCCGCTGTGGCAGTTGGAAGATGAGCCGTGAAATCCATCAGAAATGCCATACTAACCACTGCTTAGATTTTGCGGTCAAAACCTGAATGTTGCCGAATGCCCTCCAAACTCTCAGGATCTGTTAATACACACACCAGGACATGCAAAACGGTGTGCGCAAGTCGGTGGTAGGCCTAGGACGTCCGCTGTGGCCGTTGGAAAATGAGCCGTGAAATCCATCAGAAATGCCATACTAACCACTGCTTAGATTTTGCGGTCAAAAACTGAATGTTGCCGCATGCCCTCCAAACTCTCAGGATCTGTTAATACACACACCAGGACATGCAAAACGATGTGCGCAAGTCGGTGGTAGTCCTAGAACGTCCGCTGTGGCAGTTGGAAGATGGGCCGTGAAATCCATCAGAAATGCCATACTAACCACTGCTTAGATTTTGCGGTCAAAAACTGAATGTTGCCGGATGCCCTCCAAACTCTCAGGATCTGTTAATACACACACCAGGACATGCAAAACGTTGTGCGCAAGTCTGTGGTAGGCCTAGGACGTCCGCTGTGGCAGTTGGAAGAAGAGCCGTGAAATCCATCAGAAATGCCATACTAACCACTGCTTAGATTTTGCGCTCAAAAACTGAATGTTGCCGGATGCCCTCCAAACCCTCAGGATCTGTTAATACACACACCAGGACATGCAAATTGGTGTGCGCAAGACTGTGGTAGGCCTAGTACGTCCGCTGTGGCAGTTGGAAGATGGGCCGTGAAATCCATCAGAAATGCCATACTAACCACTGCTTAGATTTTGCGGTCAAAAACTGAATGTTGCCGCATGCCCTCCAAACTCTCAGGATCTGTTAATACACACACCAGGACTGTGCGCAAGTCGGTGGTAGGCCTAGGACGGCCACTGTGGCAGTTGGAAGATGAGCCGTGAAATCCATCAGAAATGCCATACTAACCACTACTTAGATTTTGCGGTCAAAAACTGAATGTTGCCGGATGCCCTCCAAACTCTCAGGATCTGTTTATACACACACCAGGACATGCAAAACGGTGTGCGCAAGTCGGTGGTAGGCCTAGGACGTCCGCTGTGGCAGTTGGAAGATGAGCCGTGAAATCCATCAGAAATGCCATACTAACCATTGCTTAGATTTTGCGGTCAAAAACTGAATGTTGCCGGATGCCCTCCAAGCTCTCAGGATCTGTTAATACACACACCAGGACATGCAAAACGGTGTGCGCAAGTCGGTGGTAGGCCTAGGACGTCCGCTGTGGCCGTTGGAAAATGAGCCGTGAAATCCATCAGAAATGCCATACTAACCACTGCTTAGATTTTGCGGTCAAAAACTGAATGTTGCCGGATGCCCTCCAAGCTCTCAGGATCTGTTAATACACACACCAGGACATGCAAAACGGTGTGCGCAAGTCGGTGGTAGGCCTAGGACGTCCGCTGTGGCAGTTGGAAGATGAGCCGTGAAATCCATCAGAAATGCCATACTAACCACTGCTTAGATTTTGCGGTCAAAAACTGAATGTTGCCGGATGCCCTCCAAGCTCTCAGGATCTGTTGATACACACACCAGGACATGCAAAACGGTGTGCGCAAGTCGGTGGTAGGCCTAGGACGTCCGCTGTGGCAGTTGGAAGATGAGCCGTGAAATCCATCAGAAATGCCATACTAACCACTGCTTAGATTTTGCGGTCAAAAACTGAATGTTGCCGCATGCCCTCCAAACTCTCAGGATCTGTTAATACACACACCAGGACTGTGCGCAAGTCGGTGGTAGGCCTAGGACGGCCACTGTGGCAGTTGGAAGATGAGCCGTGAAATCCATCAGAAATGCCATACTAACCACTGCTTAGATTTTGCGGTCAAAAACTGAATGTTGCCGGATGCCCTCCAAACCCTCAGGATCTGTTAATACACACACCAGGACTGTGCGCAAGTCGGTGGTAGGCCTAGGACGGCCGCTGTGGCAGTTGGAAGATGAGCCGTGAAATCCATCAGAAATGCCATACTAACCACTGCTTAGATTTTGCGGTCAAAAACTGAATGTTGCCGCATGCCCTCCAAACTCTCAGGATCTGTTAATACACACACCAGGACTGTGCGCAAGTCGGTGGTAGGCCTAGGACGGCCACTGTGGCAGTTGGAAGATGAGCCGTGAAATCCATCAGAAATGCCATACTAACCACTGCTTAGATTTTGCGGTCAAAAACTGAATGTTGCCGGATGCCCTCCAAACTCTCAGGATCTGTTTATACACACACCAGGACATGCAAAACGGTGTGCGCAAGTCGGTGGTAGGCCTAGGACGTCCGCTGTGGCAGTTGGAAGATGAGCCGTGAAATCCATCAGAAATGCCATACTAACCACTGCTTAGATTTTGCGGTCAAAAACTGAATGTTGCCGGATGCCCTCCAAGCTCTCAGGATCTGTTGATACACACACCAGGACATGCAAAACGGTGTGCGCAAGTCGGTGGTAGGCCTAGGACGTCCGCTGTGGCCGTTGGAAAATGAGCCGTGAAATCCATCAGAAATGCCATACTAACCACTGCTTAGATTTTGCGGTCAAAAACTGAATGTTGCCGGATGCCCTCCAAGCTCTCAGGATCTGTTGATACACACACCAGGACATGCCAAACGATGTGCGCAAGTCGGTAGTAGTCCTAGAACGTCCGCTGTGGCAGTTGGAAGATGGGCCGTGAAATCCATCAGAAATGCCATACTAACCACTGCTTAGATTTTGCGGTCAAAAACTGAATGTTGCCGGCTGCCCTCCAAACCCTCAGGATCTGTTAATACACACACCAGGACATGCAAAACGGTGTGCGCAAGTCTGTGGTAGGCCTAGTACGTCCGCTGTGGCAGTTGGAAGATGAGCCGTGAAATCCATCAGAAATGCCATACTAACCACTGCTTAGATTTTGCGGTCAAAAACTGAATGTTGCCGCATGCCCTCCAAACTCTCAGGATCTGTTAATACACACACCAGGACTGTGCGCAAGTCGGTGGTAGGCCTAGGACGGCCACTGTGGCAGTTGGAAGATGAGCCGTGAAATCCATCAGAAATGCCATACTAACCACTGCTTAGATTTTGCGGTCAAAAACTGAATGTTGCCGGATGCCCTCCAAACTCTCAGGATCTGTTAATACACACACCAGGACATGCCAAACGATGTGCGCAAGTCGGTAGTAGTCCTAGAACGTCCGCTGTGGCAGTTGGAAGATGAGCCGTGAAATCCATCAGAAATGCCATACTAACCACTGCTTAGATTTTGCGGTCAAAAACTGAATGTTGCCGGATGCCCTCCAAACCCTCAGGATCTGTTAATACACACACCAGGACATGCAAAACGGTGTGCGCAAGTCGGTGGTAGGCCTAGGACGTCCGCTGTGGCAGTTGGAAGATGAGCCGTGAAATCCATCAGAAATGCCATACTAACCACTGCTTAGATTTTGCGGTCAAAAACTGAATGTTGCCGCATGCCCTCCAAACTCTCAGGATCTGTTAATACACACACCAGGACATGCAAAACGGTGTGCGCAAGTCGGTGGTAGGCCTAGGACGTCCGCTGTGGCAGTTGGAAAATGAGCCGTGAAATCCATCAGAAATGCCATACTAACCACTGCTTAGATTTTGCGGTCAAAAACTGAATGTTGCCGGATGCCCTCCAAACTCTCAGGATCTGTTAATACACACACCAGGACATGCCAAACGATGTGCGCAAGTCGGTGGTAGTCCTAGAACGTCCGCTGTGGCAGTTGGAAGATGGGCCGTGAAATCCATCAGAAATGCCATACTAACCACTGCTTAGATTTTGCGGTCAAAAACTGAATGTTGCCGGATGCCCTCCAAACTCTCAGGATCTGTTAATACACACACCAGGACATGCAAAACGTTGTGCGCAAGTCTGTGGTAGGCCTAGGACGTCCGCTGTGGCAGTTGGAAGAAGAGCCGTGAAATCCATCAGAAATGCCATACTAACCACTGCTTAGATTTTGCGCTCAAAAACTGAATGTTGCCGGATGCCCTCCAAACCCTCAGGATCTGTTAATACACACACCAGGACATGCAAAACGGTGTGCGCAAGACTGTGGTAGGCCTAGTACGTCCGCTGTGGCAGTTGGAAGATGGGCCGTGAAATCCATCAGAAATGCCATACTAACCACTGCTTAGATTTTGCGGTCAAAAACTGAATGTTGCCGCATGCCCTCCAAACTCTCAGGATCTGTTAATACACACACCAGGACTGTGCGCAAGTCGGTGGTAGGCCTAGGACGGCCACTGTGGCAGTTGGAAGATGAGCCGTGAAATCCATCAGAAATGCCATACTAACCACTACTTAGATTTTGCGGTCAAAAACTGAATGTTGCCGGATGCCCTCCAAACTCTCAGGATCTGTTTATACACACACCAGGACATGCAAAACGGTGTGCGCAAGTCGGTGGTAGGCCTAGGACGTCCGCTGTGGCAGTTGGAAGATGAGCCGTGAAATCCATCAGAAATGCCATACTAACCATTGCTTAGATTTTGCGGTCAAAAACTGAATGTTGCCGGATGCCCTCCAAGCTCTCAGGATCTGTTGATACACACACCAGGACATGCCAAACGGTGTGCGCAAGTCGGTGGTAGGCCTAGGACGTCCGCTGTGGCCGTTGGAAGATGAGCCGTGAAATCCATCAGAAATGCCATACTAACCACTGCTTAGATTTTGCGGTCAAAAACTGAATGTTGCCGGATGCCCTCCAAGCTCTCAGGATCTGTTGATACACACACCAGGACATGCAAAACGGTGTGCGCAAGTCGGTGGTAGGCCTAGGACGTCCGCTGTGGCAGTTGGAAGATGAGCCGTGAAATCCATCAGAAATGCCATACTAACCACTGCTTAGATTTTGCGGTCAAAAACTGAATGTTGCCGGATGCCCTCCAAGCTCTCAGGATCTGTTGATACACACACCAGGACATGCAAAACGGTGTGCGCAAGTCGGTGGTAGGCCTAGGACGTCCGCTGTGGCAGTTGGAAGATGAGCCGTGAAATCCATCAGAAATGCCATACTAACCACTGCTTAGATCTTGCGGTCAAAAACTGAATGTTGCCGGATGCCCTCCAAGCTCTCAGGATCTGTTGATACACACACCAGGACATGCAAAACGGTGTGCGCAAGTCGGTGGTAGGCCTAGGACGTCCGCTGTGGCAGTTGGAAGATGAGCCGTGAAATCCATCAGAAATGCCATACTAACCACTGCTTAGATTTTGCGGTCAAAAACTGAATGTTGCCGCATGCCCTCCAAACTCTCAGGATCTGTTAATACACACACCAGGACTGTGCGCAAGTCGGTGGTAGGCCTAGGACGGCCACTGTGGCAGTTGGAAGATGAGCCGTGAAATCCATCAGAAATGCCATACTAACCACTGCTTAGATTTTGCGGTCAAAAACTGAATGTTGCCGGATGCCCTCCAAACTCTCAGGATCTGTTTATACACACACCAGGACATGCAAAACGGTGTGCGCAAGTCGGTGGTAGGCCTAGGACGTCCGCTGTGGCAGTTGGAAGATGAGCCGTGAAATCCATCAGAAATGCCATACTAACCACTGCTTAGATTTTGCGGTCAAAAACTGAATGTTGCCGGATGCCCTCCAAGCTCTCAGGATCTGTTGATACACACACCAGGACATGCAAAACGGTGTGCGCAAGTCGGTGGTAGGCCTAGGACGTCCGCTGTGGCCGTTGGAAAATGAGCCGTGAAATCCATCAGAAATGCCATACTAACCACTGCTTAGATTTTGCGGTCAAAAACTGAATGTTGCCGGATGCCCTCCAAGCTCTCAGGATCTGTTGATACACACACCAGGACATGCCAAACGATGTGCGCAAGTCGGTAGTAGTCCTAGAACGTCCGCTGTGGCAGTTGGAAGATGGGCCGTGAAATCCATCAGAAATGCCATACTAACCACTGCTTAGATTTTGCGGTCAAAAACTGAATGTTGCCGGCTGCCCTCCAAACCCTCAGGATCTGTTAATACACACACCAGGACATGCAAAACGGTGTGCGCAAGTCTGTGGTAGGCCTAGTACGTCCGCTGTGGCAGTTGGAAGAAGAGCCGTGAAATCCATCAGAAATGCCATACTAACCACTGCTTAGATTTTGCGGTCAAAAACTGAATGTTGCCGGATGCCCTCCAAACTCTCAGGATCTGTTAATACACACACCAGGACATGCCAAACGATGTGCGCAAGTCGGTAGTAGTCCTAGAACGTCCGCTGTGGCAGTTGGAAGATGGGCCGTGAAATCCATCAGAAATGCCATACTAACCACTGCTTAGATTTTGCGGTCAAAAACTGAATGTTGCCGGATGCCCTCCAAACCCTCAGGATCTGTTAATACACACACCAGGACATGCAAAACGGTGTGCGCAAGTCTGTGGTAGGCCTAGTACGTCCGCTGTGGCAGTTGGAAGAAGAGCCGTGAAATCCATCAGAAATGCCATACTAACCACTGCTTAGATTTTGCGGTCAAAAACTGAATGTTGCCGGATGCCCTCCAAACTCTCAGGATCTGTTAATACACACACCAGGACATGCCAAACGATGTGCGCAAGTCGGTAGTAGTCCTAGAACGTCCGCTGTGGCAGTTGGAAGATGGGCCGTGAAATCCATCAGAAATGCCATACTAACCACTGCTTAGATTTTGCGGTCAAAAACTGAATGTTGCCGCATGCCCTCCAAACTCTCAGGATCTGTTAATACACACACCAGGACTGTGCGCAAGTCGGTGGTAGGCCTAGGACGGCCACTGTGGCAGTTGGAAGATGAGCCGTGAAATCCATCAGAAATGCCATACTAACCACTACTTAGATTTTGCGGTCAAAAACTGAATGTTGCCGGATGCCCTCCAAACTCTCAGGATCTGTTTATACACACACCAGGACATGCAAAACGGTGTGCGCAAGTCTGTGGTAGGCCTAGTACGTCCGCTGTGGCAGTTGGAAGAAGAGCCGTGAAATCCATCAGAAATGCCATACTAACCACTGCTTAGATTTTGCGGTCAAAAACTGAATGTTGCCGGATGCCCTCCAAACTCTCAGGATCTGTTAATACACACACCAGGACATGCCAAACGATGTGCGCAAGTCGGTGGTAGTCCTAGAACGTCCGCTGTGGCAGTTGGAAGATGGGCCGTGAAATCCATCAGAAATGCCATACTAACCACTGCTTAGATTTTGCGGTCAAAAACTGAATGTTGCCGGATGCCCTCCAAACCCTCAGGATCTGTTAATACACACACCAGGACTGTGCGCAAGTCGGTGGTAGGCCTAGGACGGCCACTGTGGCAGTTGGAAGATGAGCCGTGAAATCCATCAGAAATGCCATACTAACCACTGCTTAGATTTTGCGGTCAAAAACTGAATGTTGCCGGATGCCCTCCAAACTCTCAGGATCTGTTTATACACACACCAGGACATGCAAAACGGTGTGCGCAAGTCGGTGGTAGGCCTAGGACGTCCGCTGTGGCAGTTGGAAGATGAGCCGTGAAATCCATCAGAAATGCCATACTAACCACTGCTTAGATTTTGCGGTCAAAAACTGAATGTTGCCGGATGCCCTCCAAGCTCTCAGGATCTGTTTATACACACACCAGGACATGCAAAACGGTGTGCGCAAGTCGGTGGTAGGCCTACGACGGCCACTGTGGCAGTTGGAAGATGAGCCGTGAAATCCATCAGAAATGCCATACTAACCACTGCTTAGATTTTGCGGTCAAAAAGTGAATGTTGCCGGATGCCCTCCAAACTCTCAGGATCGATGCATACACACACCAGGACATGCAAAACGGTGTGCGCAAGTCGGTGGTAGGCCTAGGACGTCCGCTGTGGCAGTTGGAAGATGAGCCGTGAAATCCATCAGAAATGCCATACTAACCACTGCTTAGATTTTGCGGTCAAAAACTGAATGTTGCCGGATGCCCTCCAAACCCTCAGGATCTGTTAATACACACACCAGGACATGCAAAACGGTGTGCGCAAGTCGGTGGTAGGCCTAGTACGTCCGCTGTGGCAGTTGGAAGAAGAGCCGTGAAATCCATCAGAAATGCCATACTAACCACTGCTTAGATTTTGCGGTCAAAAACTGAATGTTGCCGGATGCCCTCCAAACTCTCAGGATCTGTTAATACACACACCAGGACATGCCAAACGATGTGCGCAAGTCGGTAGTAGTCCTAGAACGTCCGCTGTGGCAGTTGGAAGATGGGCCGTGAAATCCATCAGAAATGCCATACTAACCACTGCTTAGATTTTGCGGTCAAAAACTGAATGTTGCCGGATGCCCTCCAAACCCTCAGGATCTGTTAATACACACACCAGGACATGCAAAACGGTGTGCGCAAGTCTGTGGTAGGCCTAGTACGTCCGCTGTGGCAGTTGGAAGAAGAGCCGTGAAATCCATCAGAAATGCCATACTAACCACTGCTTAGATTTTGCGGTCAAAAACTGAATGTTGCCGGATGCCCTCCAAACTCTCAGGATCTGTTAATACACACACCAGGACATGCCAAACGATGTGCGCAAGTCGGTAGTAGTCCTAGAACGTCCGCTGTGGCAGTTGGAAGATGGGCCGTGAAATCCATCAGAAATGCCATACTAACCACTGCTTAGATTTTGCGGTCAAAAACTGAATGTTGCCGGATGCCCTCCAAACTCTCAGGATCTGTTAATACACACACCAGGACTGTGCGCAAGTCGGTGGTAGGCCTAGGACGGCCACTGTGGCAGTTGGAAGATGAGCCGTGAAATCCATCAGAAATGCCATACTAACCACTACTTAGATTTTGCGGTCAAAAACTGAATGTTGCCGGATGCCCTCCAAACTCTCAGGATCTGTTTATACACACACCAGGACATGCAAAACGGTGTGCGCAAGTCGGTGGTAGGCCTAGGACGTCCGCTGTGGCAGTTGGAAGATGAGCCGTGAAATCCATCAGAAATGCCATACTAACCACTGCTTAGATTTTGCGGTCAAAAACTGAATGTTGCCGGATGCCCTCCAAGCTCTCAGGATCTGTTGATACACACACCAGGACATGCAAAACGGTGTGCGCAAGTCTGTGGTAGGCCTAGTACGTCCGCTGTGGCAGTTGGAAGAAGAGCCGTGAAATCCATCAGAAATGCCATACTAACCACTGCTTAGATTTTGCGGTCAAAAACTGAATGTTGCCGGATGCCCTCCAAACTCTCAGGATCTGTTAATACACACACCAGGACATGCAAAACGGTGTGCGCAAGTCGGTGGTAGGCCTAGGACGTCCGCTGTGGCAGTTGGAAGAAGAGCCGTGAAATCCATCAGAAATGCCATACTAACCACTGCTTAGATTTTGCGGTCAAAAACTGAATGTTGCCGCATGCCCTCCAAACTCTCAGGATCTGTTAATACACACACCAGGACTGTGCGCAAGTCGGTGGTAGGCCTAGGACGGCCACTGTGGCAGTTGGAAGATGAGCCGTGAAATCCATCAGAAATGCCATACTTACCACTGCTTAGATTTTGCGGTCAAAAACTGAATGTTGCCGCATGCCCTCCAAACTCTCAGGATCTGTTAATACACACACCAGGACTGTGCGCAAGTCGGTGGTAGGCCTAGGACGGCCGCTGTGGCAGTTGGAAGATGAGCCGTGAAATCCATCAGAAATGCCATACTAACCACTGCTTAGATTTTGCGGTCAAAAACTGAATGTTGCCGGATGCCCTCCAAACTCTCAGGATCTGTTAATACACACACCAGGACATGCCAAACGATGTGCGCAAGTCGGTAGTAGTCCTAGAACGTCCGCTGTGGCAGTTGGAAGATGGGCCGTGAAATCCATCAGAAATGCCATACTAACCACTGCTTAGATTTTGCGGTCAAAAACTGAATGTTGCCGGATGCCCTCCAAACCCTCAGGATCTGTTAATACACACACCAGGACATGCAAAACGGTGTGCGCAAGTCTGTGGTAGGCCTAGTACGTCCGCTGTGGCAGTTGGAAGAAGAGCCGTGAAATCCATCAGAAATGCCATACTAACCACTGCTTAGATTTTGCGGTCAAAAACTGAATGTTGCCGGATGCCCTCCAAACTCTCAGGATCTGTTAATACACACACCAGGACATGCCAAACGATGTGCGCAAGTCGGTAGTAGTCCTAGAACGTCCGCTGTGGCAGTTGGAAGATGGGCCGTGAAATCCATCAGAAATGCCATACTAACCACTGCTTAGATTTTGCGGTCAAAAACTGAATGTTGCCGGATGCCCTCCAAACCCTCAGGATCTGTTAATACACACACCAGGACATGCAAAACGGTGTGCGCAAGTCTGTGGTAGGCCTAGTACGTCCGCTGTGGCAGTTGGAAGAAGAGCCGTGAAATCCATCAGAAATGCCATACTAACCACTGCTTAGATTTTGCGGTCAAAAACTGAATGTTGCCGGATGCCCTCCAAACTCTCAGGATCTGTTAATACACACACCAGGACATGCCAAACGATGTGCGCAAGTCGGTAGTAGTCCTAGAACGTCCGCTGTGGCAGTTGGAAGATGGGCCGTGAAATCCATCAGAAATGCCATACTAACCACTGCTTAGATTTTGCGGTCAAAAACTGAATGTTGCCGCATGCCCTCCAAACTCTCAGGATCTGTTAATACACACACCAGGACTGTGCGCAAGTCTGTGGTAGGCCTAGTACGTCCGCTGTGGCAGTTGGAAGAAGAGCCGTGAAATCCATCAGAAATGCCATACTAACCACTGCTTAGATTTTGCGGTCAAAAACTGAATGTTGCCGGATGCCCTCCAAACTCTCAGGATCTGTTAATACACACACCAGGACATGCCAAACGATGTGCGCAAGTCGGTAGTAGTCCTAGAACGTCCGCTGTGGCAGTTGGAAGATGGGCCGTGAAATCCATCAGAAATGCCATACTAACCACTGCTTAGATTTTGCGGTCAAAAACTGAATGTTGCCGGATGCCCTCCAAACCCTCAGGATCTGTTAATACACACACCAGGACATGCCAAACGATGTGCGCAAGTCGGTAGTAGTCCTAGAACGTCCGCTGTGGCAGTTGGAAGATGAGCCGTGAAATCCATCAGAAATGCCATACTAACCACTGCTTAGATTTTGCGGTCAAAAACTGAATGTTGCCGGATGCCCTCCAAACTCTCAGGATCTGTTAATACACACACCAGGACATGCCAAACGATGTGCGCAAGTCGGTAGTAGTCCTAGAACGTCCGCTGTGGCAGTTGGAAGATGGGCCGTGAAATCCATCAGAAATGCCATACTAACCACTGCTTAGATTTTGCGGTCAAAAACTGAATGTTGCCGGCTGCCCTCCAAACCCTCAGGATCTGTTAATACACACACCAGGACATGCAAAACGGTGTGCGCAAGTCTGTGGTAGGCCTAGTACGTCCGCTGTGGCAGTTGGAAGAAGAGCCGTGAAATCCATCAGAAATGCCATACTAACCACTGCTTAGATTTTGCGGTCAAAAACTGAATGTTGCCGCATGCCCTCCAAACTCTCAGGATCTGTTAATACACACACCAGGACTGTGCGCAAGTCGGTGGTAGGCCTAGGACGGCCACTGTGGCAGTTGGAAGATGAGCCGTGAAATCCATCAGAAATGCCATACTAACCACTGCTTAGATTTTGCGGTCAAAAACTGAATGTTGCCGGCTGCCCTCCAAACCCTCAGGATCTGTTAATACACACACCAGGACATGCAAAACGGTGTGCGCAAGTCTGTGGTAGGCCTAGTACGTCCGCTGTGGCAGTTGGAAGAAGAGCCGTGAAATCCATCAGAAATGCCATACTAACCACTGCTTAGATTTTGCGGTCAAAAACTGAATGTTGCCGCATGCCCTCCAAACTCTCAGGATCTGTTAATACACACACCAGGACTGTGCGCAAGTCGGTGGTAGGCCTAGAACGTCCGCTGTGGCAGTTGGAAGATGAGCCGTGAAACCCATCAGAAATGCCATACTAACCACTGCTTAGATTTTGCGGTCAAAACCTGAATGTTGCCGGATGCCCTCTTAGCTCTCAGGATCTGTTGATACACGCACCAGGACATGCAAAACGGTGTGCGCAAGTCGGTGGTAGGCCTAGGACGTCCGCTGTGGCAGTTGGAAGATGAGCCGTGAAATCCATCAGAAATGCCATACTAACCACTGCCTAGATTTTGCGGTCAAAAACTGAATTTTGCCGGATATCCTCCAAAGCCTCAGGATCTGTTAATACCCACACCAGGACATGCAAAAAGGTGTGCGCAAGCCGGTGGTAGGCCTACGACGGCCACTGTGGCAGTTGGAAGATGAGCCGTGAAATCCATCAGAAATGCCATACTAACCACTGCTTAGATTTTGCGGTCAAAAACTGAATGTTGCCGGATGCCCTCCAAACTCTCAGGATCTGTTAATACACACACCAGGACATGCAAAAAGGTGTGCGCAAGTCGGTGGTAGGCCTAGGACGGCCACTGTGGCAGTTGGAAGATAAGCCGTGAAATCCATCAGAAATGCCATACTAACCACTGCTTAGATTTTGCGGTCAAAAACTGAATGTTGTCGGATGCCCTCCAAACTCTCAGGATCTGTTAATACACACACCAGGACATGCAAAACGGTGTGCGCAAGTCGGTGGTAGGCCTAGGACGTCCGCTGTGGCAGTTGGAAGATGAGCCGTGTAATCCATCAGAAATGCCATACTAACCACTGCTTAGATTTTGCGGTCAAAAACTGAATGTTGTCGGATGCCCTCCAAACTCTCAGGATCTGTTAATACACACACCAGGACATGCAAAACGGTGTGCGCAAGTCTGTGGTAGGCCTAGGACGTCCGCTGTGGCAGTTGGAAGATGAGCCGTGTAATCCATCAGAAATGCCATACTAACCACTGCTTAGATTTTGCGGTCAAAAACTGAATGTTGCCGGATGCCCTCCAAACTCTCAGGATCTGTTAATACACACACCAGGACATGCAAAACGGTGTGCGCAAGTCGGTGGTAGGCCTAGGACGGCCACTGTGGCAGTTGGAAGATGAGCCGTGAAGTCCATCAGAAATGCCATACTAACCACTGCTTAGATTTTGCGGTCAAAAACTGAATGTTGCCGGATGCCCTCCAAACTCGCAGGATCTGTTAATACACACACCAGGACATGCAAAACGGTGTGCGCAAGTCGGTGGTAGGCCTAGGACGTCCGCTGTGGCAGTTGGAAGATGAGCCGTGAAATCCATCAGAAATGCCATACTAACCACTGCTTAGATTTTGCGGTCAAAAACTGAATCTTGCCGGATATCCTCCAAAGCCTCAGGATCTGTTAATACCCACACCAGGACATGCAAAAAGGTGTGCGCAAGCCGGTGGTAGGCCTACGACGGCCACTGTGGCAGTTGGAAGATGAGCCGTGAAATCCATCAGAAATGCCATACTAACCACTGCTTAGATTTTGCGGTCAAAAACTGAATGTTGCCGGATGCCCTCCAAACTCGCAGGATCTGTTAATACACACACCAGGACATGCAAAACGGTGTGCGCAAGTCGGTGGTAGGCCTAGGACGTCCGCTGTGGCAGTTGGAAGATGAGCCGTGAAATCCATCAGAAATGCCATACTAACCACTGCTTAGATTTTGCGGTCAAAAACTGAATCTTGCCGGATATCCTCCAAAGCCTCAGGATCTGTTAATACCCACACCAGGACATGCAAAAAGGTGTGCGCAAGCCGGTGGTAGGCCTAGGACGTCCGCTGTGGCAGTTGGAAGATGAGCCGTGAAATCCATCAGCAATGCCATACTAACCACTGCCTAGATTTTGCGGTCAAAAACTGAATTTTGCCGGATATCCTCCAAAGCCTCAGGATCTGTTAATACCCACACCAGGACATGCAAAAAGGTGTGCGCAAGCCGGTGGTAGGCCTACGACGGCCACTGTGGCAGTTGGAAGATGAGCCGTGAAATCCATCAGAAATGCCATACTAACCACTGCTTAGATTTTGCGGTCAAAAACTGAATGTTGCCGGATGCCCTTCAAACTCTCAGGATCTGTTAATACACACACCAGGACATGCAAATCGGTGTGCGCAAGTCGGTGGTGGGCCTAGGACGTCCGTTGTGGCAGTTGGAAGATGAGCCGTGAAATCCATTAGAAATGCCATACTAACCACTGCTTAGATTTTGCGGTCAAGAACTGAGTGTTGCCGGATGCCCTCCAAACTCTCAGGATCTGTTAATACCCACACCAGGACTTGCAAGACGGTGCGCGCAAGTCGCCGATAGCCCTAATAGGGCCGCTGTGGCAGTTGGAAGATGAGCCGTGAAATCCATCAGAAATGCCATACTAACCACTGCTTAGATTTTGCGGTCAAAAACTGAATCTTGCCGGATATCCTCCAAAGCCTCAGGATCTGTTAATACCCACACCAGGACATGCAAAAAGGTGTGCGCAAGCCGGTGGTAGGCCTACGACGGCCACTGTCGCAATTGGAAGATGAGCCGTGAAATCCATCAGAAATGCCATACTAACCACTGCTTAGATTTTGCGGTCAAAAACTGAATGTTGCCGGATGCCCTCCAAACTCTCAGGATCTGTTAATACACACACCAGGACATGCAAAACGGTGTGCGCAAGTCGGTGGTAGGCCTAGGACGTCCGCTGTGGCAGTTGGAAGATGAGCCATGAAATCCATCAGAAATGCCATACTAGCCACTGCTTAGATTTTGCGGTCAAAAACTGAATGTTGCCGGATGCCCTCCAAACTCTCAGGATCTGTTAATACACACACCAGGACATGCAAAACGGTGTGTGCAAGTCGGTGGTAGGCCTAGGACGTCCGCTGTGGCAGTTGGAAGATGAGCCGTGAAATCCATCAGAAATGCCATACTAACCACTGCTTAGATTTTGCGGTCAAAAACTGAATGTTGCCGGATGCCCTCCAAACTCTCAGGATCTGTTAATACACACACCAGGACATGCAAAACGGTGTGCGCAAGTCGGTGGTAGGCCTAGGACGTCCGCTGTGGCAGTTGGAAGATGAGCCATGAAATCCATCAGAAATGCCATACTAGCCACTGCTTAGATTTTGCGGTCAAAAACTGAATGTTGCCGGATGCCCTCCAAACTCTCAGGATCTGTTAATACACACACCAGGACATGCAAAACGGTGTGTGCAAGTCGGTGGTAGGCCTAGGACGTCCGCTGTGGCAGTTGGAAGATGAGCCGTGAAATCCATCAGAAATGCCATACTAACCACTGCTTAGATTTTGCGGTCAAAAACTGAATGTTGCCGGATGCCCTCCAAACTCTCAGGATCTGTTAATACACACACCAGGACATGCAAAACGGTGTGCGCAAGTCGGTGGTAGGCCTAGGACGTCCGCTGTGGCAGTTGGAAGATGAGCCGTGAAATCCATCAGAAATGCCATACTAACCACTGCTTAGATTTTGCGGTCAAAACCTGAATGTTGCCGGATGCCCTCCAAGCTCTAAGGATCTGTTGATACACACACCAGGACATGCAAAACGGTGTGCGCAAGTCGGTGGTAGGCCTAGGACGTCCGATGTGGCAGTTGGAAGATGAGCCGTGAAATCCATCAGAAATGCCATACTAACCACTGCTTAGATTTTGCGGTCAAAAACTGAATGTTAGCGGATGCCCTCCAAACTCTCAGGATCTGTTAATACACACACCAGGACATGCAAAAAGGTGTGCGCAAGTCGGTGGTAGGCCTAGGACGTCCGCTGTGGCAGTTGGAAGATGAGCCGTGAAATCCATCAGAAATGCCATACTAACCACTGCTTAGATTTTGCGGTCAAAAACTGAAGGTTGCCGGATGCCCTGCAAACTCTCAGGATCTGTTAATACACACACCAGGACATGCAAAAAGGTGTGCGCAATTCGGTGGTAGGCCTAGGACGGCCAGGACATGCAAAACGGTGTGCGCAAGTCGGTGGTAGGCCTAGGACGTCCGCTGTGGCAGTTGGAAGATGAGCCGTGAAATCCATCAGAAATGCCATACTAACCACTGCCTTGATTTTGCGGTCAAAAACTGAATGTTGCCGGATGCCCTCCAAACTCTCAGGATCTGTTAATACACACACCAGGACATGCAAAAAGGTGTGCGCAAGTCGGTGGTAGGCCTAGGACGTCCGCTGTGGCAGTTGGAAGATGAGCCGTGAAATCCATCAGAAATGCCATACTAACCACTGCTTAGATTTTGCGGTCAAAAACTGAAGGTTGCCGGATGCCCTCCAAACTCTCAGGATCTGTTAATACACACACCAGGACATGCAAAACGGTGTGCGCAAGTCGGTGGTAGGCCTAGGACGGCCAGGACATGCAAAACGGTGTGCGCAAGTCGGCGGTAGGCCTAGGACGTCCGCTGTGGCAGTTGGAAGATGAGCCGTGAAATCCATCAGAAATGCCATACTAACCACTGCCTTGATTTTGCGGTCAAAAACTGAATGTTGCCGGATGCCCTCCAAACTCTCAGGATCTGTTAATACACACACCAGGACATGCAAAAAGGTGTGCGCAAGTCGGTGGTAGGCCTAGGACGTCCGCTGTGGCAGTTGGAAGATGAGCCGTGAAATCCATCAGAAATGCCATACTAACCACTGCTTAGATTTTGCGGTCAAAAACTGAAGGTTGCCGGATGCCCTGCAAACTCTAAGGATCTGTTAATACACACACCAGGACATGCAAAACGGTGTGCGCAAGTCGGTGGTAGGCCTAGGACGGCCAGGACATGCAAAACGGTGTGCGCAAGTCGGCGGTAGGCCTAGGACGTCCGCTGTGGCAGTTGGAAGATGAGCCGTGAAATCCATCAGAAATGCCATACTAAGCACTGCTTAGATTTTGCGGTCAAAAACTGAATGTTGCCGGATGCCCTCCAAACTCTCAGGATCTGTTAATACACACACCAGGACATACAAAACGGTGTGCGCAAGTCGGTGGTAGGCCTAGGACGTCCGCTGTGGCAGTTGGAAGATGAGCCGTGAAATCCATCAGAAATGCCATACTAACCACTGCTTAGATTTTGCGGTCAAAAACTGAATGTTGCCGGATGCCCTCCAAACTCTCAGGATCTGATAATACACACACCAGGACGTGCAAAAAGGTGTGCGCAAGTCGGTGGTAGGCCTAGGACGGCCAGGACATGCAAAACGGTGTGCGCAAGTCGGCGGTAGGCCTAGGACGTCCGCTGTGGCAGTTGGAAGATGAGCCGTGAAATCCATCAGAAATGCCATACTAACCACTGCTTAGATTTTGCGGTCAAAAACTGAATGTTGCCGGATGCCCTCCATACTCTCAGGATCTGTTAATACACACACCAGGAAATGCAAAAAGGTGTGCGCAAGTCGGTGGTAGGCCTAGGACGGCCACTGTGGCAGTTGGAAGATGACCCGTGAAATCCATCAGAAATGCCGTACTAACCACTGCTTAGATTTTGCGGCCAAAAACTGAATGTTGCCGGATGCCCTCCAAACTCTCAGGATCTGTTAATACACACACCAGGACATGCAAAACGGTGTGCGCAAGTCGGTGCTAGGCCTAGGACGTCCGCTGTGGCAGTTGGAAGATGAGCCGTGAAATCCATCAGAAATGCCTTACTAACCACTGCTTAGATTTTGCGGTCAAAACCTGAATGTTGCCGGATGCCCTCCAAACTCTCAGGATCTGTTAATACACACACCAGGACATGCAAAACGGTGTGCGCAAGTCGGTGGTAGGCCTAGAACGTCCGCTGTGGCAGTTGGAAGATGAGCCGTGAAACCCATCAGAAATGCCATACTAACCACTGCTTAGATTTTGCGGTCAAAACCTGAATGTTGCCGGATGCCCTCTTAGCTCTCAGGATCTGTTGATACACGCACCAGGACATGCAAAACGGTGTGCGCAAGTCGGTGGTAGGCCTAGGACGTCCGCTGTGGCAGTTGGAAGATGAGCCGTGAAATCCATCAGAAATGCCATACTAACCACTGCTTAGATTTTGCGGTCAAAAACTGAATGTTGCCGGATGCCCTCCAAACTCTCAGGATCTGTTAATACACACACCAGGACATGCAAAACGTTGTGCGCAAGTCTGTGGTAGGCCTAGGACGTCCGCTGTGGCAGTTGGAAGAAGAGCCGTGAAATCCATCAGAAATGCCATACTAACCACTGCTTAGATTTTGCGGTCAAAACCTGAATGTTGCCGAATGCCCTCCAAACTCTCAGGATCTGTTAATACACACACCAGGACATGCAAAACGGTGTGCGCAAGTCGGTGGTAGGCCTAGGACGTCCGCTGTGGCCGTTGGAAAATGAGCCGTGAAATCCATCAGAAATGCCATACTAACCACTGCTTAGATTTTGCGGTCAAAAACTGAATGTTGCCGCATGCCCTCCAAACTCTCAGGATCTGTTAATACACACACCAGGACATGCAAAACGATGTGCGCAAGTCGGTGGTAGTCCTAGAACGTCCGCTGTGGCAGTTGGAAGATGGGCCGTGAAATCCATCAGAAATGCCATACTAACCACTGCTTAGATTTTGCGGTCAAAAACTGAATGTTGCCGGATGCCCTCCAAACTCTCAGGATCTGTTAATACACACACCAGGACATGCAAAACGTTGTGCGCAAGTCTGTGGTAGGCCTAGGACGTCCGCTGTGGCAGTTGGAAGAAGAGCCGTGAAATCCATCAGAAATGCCATACTAACCACTGCTTAGATTTTGCGCTCAAAAACTGAATGTTGCCGGATGCCCTCCAAACCCTCAGGATCTGTTAATACACACACCAGGACATGCAAAACGGTGTGCGCAAGACTGTGGTAGGCCTAGTACGTCCGCTGTGGCAGTTGGAAGATGGGCCGTGAAATCCATCAGAAATGCCATACTAACCACTGCTTAGATTTTGCGCTCAAAAACTGAATGTTGCCGCATGCCCTCCAAACTCTCAGGATCTGTTAATACACACACCAGGACATGCAAAACGATGTGCGCAAGTCGGTGGTAGTCCTAGAACGTCCGCTGTGGCAGTTGGAAGATGGGCCGTGAAATCCATCAGAAATGCCATACTAACCACTGCTTAGATTTTGCGGTCAAAAACTGAATGTTGCCGCATGCCCTCCAAACTCTCAGGATCTGTTAATACACACACCAGGACTGTGCGCAAGTCGGTGGTAGGCCTAGGACGGCCACTGTGGCAGTTGGAAGATGAGCCGTGAAATCCATCAGAAATGCCATACTAACCACTACTTAGATTTTGCGGTCAAAAACTGAATGTTGCCGGATGCCCTCCAAACTCTCAGGATCTGTTTATACACACACCAGGACATGCAAAACGGTGTGCGCAAGTCGGTGGTAGGCCTAGGACGTCCGCTGTGGCAGTTGGAAGATGAGCCGTGAAATCCATCAGAAATGCCATACTAACCATTGCTTAGATTTTGCGGTCAAAAACTGAATGTTGCCGGATGCCCTCCAAGCTCTCAGGATCTGTTGATACACACACCAGGACATGCAAAACGGTGTGCGCAAGTCGGTGGTAGGCCTAGGACGTCCGCTGTGGCCGTTGGAAAATGAGCCGTGAAATCCATCAGAAATGCCATACTAACCACTGCTTAGATTTTGCGGTCAAAAACTGAATGTTGCCGGATGCCCTCCAAGCTCTCAGGATCTGTTGATACACACACCAGGACATGCAAAACGGTGTGCGCAAGTCGGTGGTAGGCCTAGGACGTCCGCTGTGGCAGTTGGAAGATGAGCCGTGAAATCCATCAGAAATGCCATACTAACCACTGCTTAGATCTTGCGGTCAAAAACTGAATGTTGCCGGATGCCCTCCAAGCTCTCAGGATCTGTTGATACACACACCAGGACATGCAAAACGGTGTGCGCAAGTCGGTGGTAGGCCTAGGACGGCCACTGTGGCAGTTGGAAGATGAGCCGTGAAATCCATCAGAAATGCCATACTAACCACTGCTTAGATTTTGCGGTCAAAAACTGAATGTTGCCGGATGCCCTCCAAACCCTCAGGATCTGTTAATACACACACCAGGACTGTGCGCAAGTCGGTGGTAGGCCTAGGACGGCCACTGTGGCAGTTGGAAGATGAGCCGTGAAATCCATCAGAAATGCCATACTAACCACTGCTTAGATTTTGCGGTCAAAAACTGAATGTTGCCGCATGCCCTCCAAACTCTCAGGATCTGTTAATACACACACCAGGACTGTGCGCAAGTCGGTGGTAGGCCTAGGACGGCCACTGTGGCAGTTGGAAGATGAGCCGTGAAATCCATCAGAAATGCCATACTAACCACTGCTTAGATTTTGCGGTCAAAAACTGAATGTTGCCGGATGCCCTCCAAACCCTCAGGATCTGTTAATACACACACCAGGACTGTGCGCAAGTCGGTGGTAGGCCTAGGACGGCCACTGTGGCAGTTGGAAGATGAGCCGTGAAATCCATCAGAAATGCCATACTAACCACTGCTTAGATTTTGCGGTCAAAAACTGAATGTTGCCGCATGCCCTCCAAACTCTCAGGATCTGTTAATACACACACCAGGACTGTGCGCAAGTCGGTGGTAGGCCTAGGACGGCCACTGTGGCAGTTGGAAGATGAGCCGTGAAATCCATCAGAAATGCCATACTAACCACTGCTTAGATTTTGCGGTCAAAAACTGAATGTTGCCGGATGCCCTCCAAACTCTCAGGATCTGTTAATACACACACCAGGACATGCAAAACGGTGTGCGCAAGTCGGTGGTAGGCCTAGGACGTCCGCTGTGGCAGTTGGAAGATGAGCCGTGAAATCCATCAGAAATGCCATACTAACCACTGCTTAGATTTTGCGGTCAAAAACTGAATGTTGCCGGATGCCCTCCAAGCTCTCAGGATCTGTTGATACACACACCAGGACATGCAAAACGGTGTGCGCAAGTCGGTGGTAGGCCTAGGACGTCCGCTGTGGCCGTTGGAAAATGAGCCGTGAAATCCATCAGAAATGCCATACTAACCACTGCTTAGATTTTGCGGTCAAAAACTGAATGTTGCCGGATGCCCTCCAAACTCTCAGGATCTGTTAATACACACACCAGGACATGCCAAACGATGTGCGCAAGTCGGTAGTAGTCCTAGAACGCCCGCTGTGGCAGTTGGAAGATGGGCCGTGAAATCCATCAGAAATGCCATACTAACCACTGCTTAGATTTTGCGGTCAAAAACTGAATGTTGCCGGCTGCCCTCCAAACCCTCAGGATCTGTTAATACACACACCAGGACATGCAAAACGGTGTGCGCAAGTCTGTGGTAGGCCTAGTACGTCCGCTGTGGCAGTTGGAAGAAGAGCCGTGAAATCCATCAGAAATGCCATACTAACCACTGCTTAGATTTTGCGGTCAAAAACTGAATGTTGCCGCATGCCCTCCAAACTCTCAGGATCTGTTAATACACACACCAGGACTGTGCGCAAGTCGGTGGTAGGCCTAGGACGGCCACTGTGGCAGTTGGAAGATGAGCCGTGAAATCCATCAGAAATGCCATACTAACCACTGCTTAGATTTTGCGGTCAAAAACTGAATGTTGCCGGATGCCCTCCAAACTCTCAGGATCTGTTAATACACACACCAGGACATGCCAAACGATGTGCGCAAGTCGGTAGTAGTCCTAGAACGTCCGCTGTGGCAGTTGGAAGATGGGCCGTGAAATCCATCAGAAATGCCATACTAACCACTGCTTAGATTTTGCGGTCAAAAACTGAATGTTGCCGGATGCCCTCCAAACCCTCAGGATCTGTTAATACACACACCAGGACATGCAAAACGGTGTGCGCAAGTCGGTGGTAGGCCTAGGACGTCCGCTGTGGCAGTTGGAAGATGAGCCGTGAAATCCATCAGAAATGCCATACTAACCACTGCTTAGATTTTGCGGTCAAAAACTGAATGTTGCCGCATGCCCTCCAAACTCTCAGGATCTGTTAATACACACACCAGGACATGCAAAACGGTGTGCGCAAGTCGGTGGTAGGCCTAGGACGTCCGCTGTGGCCGTTGGAAAATGAGCCGTGAAATCCATCAGAAATGCCATACTAACCACTGCTTAGATTTTGCGGTCAAAAACTGAATGTTGCCGGATGCCCTCCAAACTCTCAGGATCTGTTAATACACACACCAGGACATGCCAAACGATGTGCGCAAGTCGGTGGTAGTCCTAGAACGTCCGCTGTGGCAGTTGGAAGATGGGCCGTGAAATCCATCAGAAATGCCATACTAACCACTGCTTAGATTTTGCGGTCAAAAACTGAATGTTGCCGGATGCCCTCCAAACTCTCAGGATCTGTTAATACACACACCAGGACATGCAAAACGTTGTGCGCAAGTCTGTGGTAGGCCTAGGACGTCCGCTGTGGCAGTTGGAAGAAGAGCCGTGAAATCCATCAGAAATGCCATACTAACCACTGCTTAGATTTTGCGGTCAAAAACTGAATGTTGCCGGATGCCCTCCAAACCCTCAGGATCTGTTAATACACACACCAGGACATGCAAAACGGTGTGCGCAAGACTGTGGTAGGCCTAGTACGTCCGCTGTGGCAGTTGGAAGATGGGCCGTGAAATCCATCAGAAATGCCATACTAACCACTGCTTAGATTTTGCGGTCAAAAACTGAATGTTGCCGCATGCCCTCCAAACTCTCAGGATCTGTTAATACACACACCAGGACTGTGCGCAAGTCGGTGGTAGGCCTAGGACGGCCACTGTGGCAGTTGGAAGATGAGCCGTGAAATCCATCAGAAATGCCATACTAACCACTACTTAGATTTTGCGGTCAAAAACTGAATGTTGCCGGATGCCCTCCAAACTCTCAGGATCTGTTTATACACACACCAGGACATGCAAAACGGTGTGCGCAAGTCGGTGGTAGGCCTAGGACGTCCGCTGTGGCAGTTGGAAGATGAGCCGTGAAATCCATCAGAAATGCCATTCTAACCATTGCTTAGATTTTGCGGTCAAAAACTGAATGTTGCCGGATGCCCTCCAAGCTCTCAGGATCTGTTGATACACACACCAGGACATGCAAAACGGTGTGCGCAAGTCGGTGGTAGGCCTAGGACGTCCGCTGTGGCCGTTGGAAAATGAGCCGTGAAATCCATCAGAAATGCCATACTAACCACTGCTTAGATTTTGCGGTCAAAAACTGAATGTTGCCGGATGCCCTCCAAGCTCTCAGGATCTGTTGATACACACACCAGGACATGCAAAACGGTGTGCGCAAGTCGGTGGTAGGCCTAGGACGTCCGCTGTGGCAGTTGGAAGATGAGCCGTGAAATCCATCAGAAATGCCATACTAACCACTGCTTAGATTTTGCGGTCAAAAACTGAATGTTGCCGGATGCCCTCCAAGCTCTCAGGATCTGTTGATACACACACCAGGACATGCAAAACGGTGTGCGCAAGTCGGTGGTAGGCCTAGGACGTCCGCTGTGGCAGTTGGAAGATGAGCCGTGAAATCCATCAGAAATGCCATACTAACCACTGCTTAGATCTTGCGGTCAAAAACTGAATGTTGCCGGATGCCCTCCAAGCTCTCAGGATCTGTTGATACACACACCAGGACATGCAAAACGGTGTGCGCAAGTCGGTGGTAGGCCTAGGACGTCCGCTGTGGCAGTTGGAAGATGAGCCGTGAAATCCATCAGAAATGCCATACTAACCACTGCTTAGATTTTGCGGTCAAAAACTGAATGTTGCCGCATGCCCTCCAAACTCTCAGGATCTGTTAATACACACACCAGGACTGTGCGCAAGTCGGTGGTAGGCCTAGGACGGCCACTGTGGCAGTTGGAAGATGAGCCGTGAAATCCATCAGAAATGCCATACTAACCACTGCTTAGATTTTGCGGTCAAAAACTGAATGTTGCCGGATGCCCTCCAAACCCTCAGGATCTGTTAATACACACACCAGGACTGTGCGCAAGTCGGTGGTAGGCCTAGGACGGCCACTGTGGCAGTTGGAAGATGAGCCGTGAAATCCATCAGAAATGCCATACTAACCACTGCTTAGATTTTGCGGTCAAAAACTGAATGTTGCCGCATGCCCTCCAAACTCTCAGGATCTGTTAATACACACACCAGGACTGTGCGCAAGTCGGTGGTAGGCCTAGGACGGCCACTGTGGCAGTTGGAAGATGAGCCGTGAAATCCATCAGAAATGCCATACTAACCACTGCTTAGATTTTGCGGTCAAAAACTGAATGTTGCCGGATGCCCTCCAAACTCTCAGGATCTGTTTATACACACACCAGGACATGCAAAACGGTGTGCGCAAGTCGGTGGTAGGCCTAGGACGTCCGCTGTGGCAGTTGGAAGATGAGCCGTGAAATCCATCAGAAATGCCATACTAACCACTGCTTAGATTTTGCGGTCAAAAACTGAATGTTGCCGGATGCCCTCCAAGCTCTCAGGATCTGTTAATACACACACCAGGACATGCAAAACGGTGTGCGCAAGTCGGTGGTAGGCCTAGGACGTCCGCTGTGGCCGTTGGAAAATGAGCCGTGAAATCCATCAGAAATGCCATACTAACCACTGCTTAGATTTTGCGGTCAAAAACTGAATGTTGCCGGATGCCCTCCAAGCTCTCAGGATCTGTTGATACACACACCAGGACATGCAAAACGGTGTGCGCAAGTCGGTGGTAGGCCTAGGACGTCCGCTGTGGTAGTTGGAAGATGAGCCGTGAAATCCATCAGAAATGCCATACTAACCACTGCTTAGATTTTGCGGTCAAAAACTGAATGTTGCCGGATGCCCTCCAAACTCTCAGGATCTGTTAATACACACACCAGGACATGCCAAACGGTGTGCGCAAGTCGGTAGTAGTCCTAGAACGTCCGCTGTGGCAGTTGGAAGATGGGCCGTGAAATCCATCAGAAATGCCATACTAACCACTGCTTAGATTTTGCGGTCAAAAACTGAATGTTGCCGGCTGCCCTCCAAACCCTCAGGATCTGTTAATACACACACCAGGACATGCAAAACGGTGTGCGCAAGTCTGTGGTAGGCCTAGTACGTCCGCTGTGGCAGTTGGAAGAAGAGCCGTGAAATCCATCAGAAATGCCATACTAACCACTGCTTAGATTTTGCGGTCAAAAACTGAATGTTGCCGGATGCCCTCCAAACTCTCAGGATCTGTTAATACACACACCAGGACATGCCAAACGATGTGCGCAAGTCGGTAGTAGTCCTAGAACGTCCGCTGTGGCAGTTGGAAGATGGGCCGTGAAATCCATCAGAAATGCCATACTAACCACTGCTTAGATTTTGCGGTCAAAAACTGAATGTTGCCGGATGCCCTCCAAACCCTCAGGATCTGTTAATACACACACCAGGACATGCAAAACGGTGTGCGCAAGTCTGTGGTAGGCCTAGTACGTCCGCTGTGGCAGTTGGAAGATGGGCCGTGAAATCCATCAGAAATGCCATACTAACCACTGCTTAGATTTTGCGGTCAAAAACTGAATGTTGCCGCATGCCCTCCAAACTCTCAGGATCTGTTAATACACACACCAGGACTGTGCGCAAGTCGGTGGTAGGCCTAGGACGGCCACTGTGGCAGTTGGAAGATGAGCCGTGAAATCCATCAGAAATGCCATACTAACCACTACTTAGATTTTGCGGTCAAAAACTGAATGTTGCCGGATGCCCTCCAAACTCTCAGGATCTGTTAATACACACACCAGGACATGCCAAACGATGTGCGCAAGTCGGTAGTAGTCCTAGAACGTCCGCTGTGGCAGTTGGAAGATGGGCCGTGAAATCCATCAGAAATGCCATACTAACCACTGCTTAGATTTTGCGGTCAAAAACTGAATGTTGCCGCATGCCCTCCAAACTCTCAGGATCTGTTAATACACACACCAGGACTGTGCGCAAGTCGGTGGTAGGCCTAGGACGGCCACTGTGGCAGTTGGAAGATGAGCCGTGAAATCCATCAGAAATGCCATACTAACCACTACTTAGATTTTGCGGTCAAAAACTGAATGTTGCCGGATGCCCTCCAAACTCTCAGGATCTGTTTATACACACACCAGGACATGCAAAACGGTGTGCGCAAGTCTGTGGTAGGCCTAGTACGTCCGCTGTGGCAGTTGGAAGAAGAGCCGTGAAATCCATCAGAAATGCCATACTAACCACTGCTTAGATTTTGCGGTCAAAAACTGAATGTTGCCGGATGCCCTCCAAACTCTCAGGATCTGTTAATACACACACCAGGACATGCCAAACGATGTGCGCAAGTCGGTGGTAGTCCTAGAACGTCCGCTGTGGCAGTTGGAAGATGGGCCGTGAAATCCATCAGAAATGCCATACTAACCACTGCTTAGATTTTGCGGTCAAAAACTGAATGTTGCCGGATGCCCTCCAAACCCTCAGGATCTGTTAATACACACACCAGGACATGCAAAACGGTGTGCGCAAGTCTGTGGTAGGCCTAGTACGTCCGCTGTGGCAGTTGGAAGAAGAGCCGTGAAATCCATCAGAAATGCCATACTAACCACTGCTTAGATTTTGCGGTCAAAAACTGAATGTTGCCGGATGCCCTCCAAACTCTCAGGATCTGTTAATACACACACCAGGACATGCCAAACGATGTGCGCAAGTCGGTAGTAGTCCTAGAACGTCCGCTGTGGCAGTTGGAAGATGGGCCGTGAAATCCATCAGAAATGCCATACTAACCACTGCTTAGATTTTGCGGTCAAAAACTGAATGTTGCCGGATGCCCTCCAAACTCTCAGGATCTGTTAATACACACACCAGGACTGTGCGCAAGTCGGTGGTAGGCCTAGGACGGCCACTGTGGCAGTTGGAAGATGAGCCGTGAAATCCATCAGAAATGCCATACTAACCACTGCTTAGATTTTGCGGTCAAAAACTGAATGTTGCCGGATGCCCTCCAAACTCTCAGGATCTGTTTATACACACACCAGGACATGCAAAACGGTGTGCGCAAGTCGGTGGTAGGCCTAGGACGTCCGCTGTGGCAGTTGGAAGATGAGCCGTGAAATCCATCAGAAATGCCATACTAACCACTGCTTAGATTTTGCGGTCAAAAACTGAATGTTGCCGGATGCCCTCCAAACCCTCAGGATCTGTTTATACACACACCAGGACATGCAAAACGGTGTGCGCAAGTCGGTGGTAGGCCTACGACGGCCACTGTGGCAGTTGGAAGATGAGCCGTGAAATCCATCAGAAATGCCATACTAACCACTGCTTAGATTTTGCGGTCAAAAAGTGAATGTTGCCGGATGCCCTCCAAACTCTCAGGATCGATGCATACACACACCAGGACATGCAAAACGGTGTGCGCAAGTCGGTGGTAGGCCTAGGACGTCCGCTGTGGCAGTTGGAAGATGAGCCGTGAAATCCATCAGAAATGCCATACTAACCACTGCTTAGATTTTGCGGTCAAAAACTGAATGTTGCCGGATGCCCTCCAAACCCTCAGGATCTGTTAATACACACACCAGGACATGCAAAACGGTGTGCGCAAGTCTGTGGTAGGCCTAGGACGTCCGCTGTGGCAGTTGGAAGAAGAGCCGTGAAATCCATCAGAAATGCCATACTAACCACTGCTTAGATTTTGCGGTCAAAAACTGAATGTTGCCGGATGCCCTCCAAACTCTCAGGATCTGTTAATACACACACCAGGACATGCCAAACGATGTGCGCAAGTCGGTAGTAGTCCTAGAACGTCCGCTGTGGCAGTTGGAAGATGGGCCGTGAAATCCATCAGAAATGCCATACTAACCACTGCTTAGATTTTGCGGTCAAAAACTGAATGTTGCCGGATGCCCTCCAAACCCTCAGGATCTGTTAATACACACACCAGGACATGCAAAACGGTGTGCGCAAGTCTGTGGTAGGCCTAGTACGTCCGCTGTGGCAGTTGGAAGAAGAGCCGTGAAATCCATCAGAAATGCCATACTAACCACTGCTTAGATTTTGCGGTCAAAAACTGAATGTTGCCGGATGCCCTCCAAACTCTCAGGATCTGTTAATACACACACCAGGACATGCCAAACGATGTGCGCAAGTCGGTAGTAGTCCTAGAACGTCCGCTGTGGCAGTTGGAAGATGAGCCGTGAAATCCATCAGAAATGCCATACTAACCACTGCTTAGATTTTGCGGTCAAAAACTGAATGTTGCCGGATGCCCTCCAAACTCTCAGGATCTGTTAATACACACACCAGGACTGTGCGCAAGTCGGTGGTAGGCCTAGGACGGCCACTGTGGCAGTTGGAAGATGAGCCGTGAAATCCATCAGAAATGCCATACTAACCACTACTTAGATTTTGCGGTCAAAAACTGAATGTTGCCGGATGCCCTCCAAACTCTCAGGATCTGTTTATACACACACCAGGACATGCAAAACGGTGTGCGCAAGTCGGTGGTAGGCCTAGGACGTCCGCTGTGGCAGTTGGAAGATGAGCCGTGAAATCCATCAGAAATGCCATACTAACCACTGCTTAGATTTTGCGGTCAAAAACTGAATGTTGCCGGATGCCCTCCAAGCTCTCAGGATCTGTTGATACACACACCAGGACATGCAAAACGGTGTGCGCAAGTCTGTGGTAGGCCTAGTACGTCCGCTGTGGCAGTTGGAAGAAGAGCCGTGAAATCCATCAGAAATGCCATACTAACCACTGCTTAGATTTTGCGGTCAAAAACTGAATGTTGCCGGATGCCCTCCAAACTCTCAGGATCTGTTAATACACACACCAGGACTGTGCGCAAGTCGGTGGTAGGCCTAGGACGGCCACTGTGGCAGTTGGAAGATGAGCCGTGAAATCCATCAGAAATGCCATACTTACCACTGCTTAGATTTTGCGGTCAAAAACTGAATGTTGCCGCATGCCCTCCAAACTCTCAGGATCTGTTAATACACACACCAGGACTGTGCGCAAGTCGGTGGTAGGCCTAGGACGGCCGCTGTGGCAGTTGGAAGATGAGCCGTGAAATCCATCAGAAATGCCATACTAACCACTGCTTAGATTTTGCGGTCAAAAACTGAATGTTGCCGGATGCCCTCCAAACTCTCAGGATCTGTTAATACACACACCAGGACATGCCAAACGATGTGCGCAAGTCGGTAGTAGTCCTAGAACGTCCGCTGTGGCAGTTGGAAGATGGGCCGTGAAATCCATCAGAAATGCCATACTAACCACTGCTTAGATTTTGCGGTCAAAAACTGAATGTTGCCGGATGCCCTCCAAACCCTCAGGATCTGTTAATACACACACCAGGACATGCAAAACGGTGTGCGCAAGTCTGTGGTAGGCCTAGTACGTCCGCTGTGGCAGTTGGAAGAAGAGCCGTGAAATCCATCAGAAATGCCATACTAACCACTGCTTAGATTTTGCGGTCAAAAACTGAATGTTGCCGGATGCCCTCCAAACTCTCAGGATCTGTTAATACACACACCAGGACATGCCAAACGATGTGCGCAAGTCGGTAGTAGTCCTAGAACGTCCGCTGTGGCAGTTGGAAGATGGGCCGTGAAATCCATCAGAAATGCCATACTAACCACTGCTTAGATTTTGCGGTCAAAAACTGAATGTTGCCGGATGCCCTCCAAACTCTCAGGATCTGTTAATACACACACCAGGACATGCCAAACGATGTGCGCAAGTCGGTAGTAGTCCTAGAACGTCCGCTGTGGCAGTTGGAAGATGGGCCGTGAAATCCATCAGAAATGCCATACTAACCACTGCTTAGATTTTGCGGTCAAAAACTGAATGTTGCCGGCTGCCCTCCAAACCCTCAGGATCTGTTAATACACACACCAGGACATGCAAAACGGTGTGCGCAAGTCTGTGGTAGGCCTAGTACGTCCGCTGTGGCAGTTGGAAGAAGAGCCGTGAAATCCATCAGAAATGCCATACTAACCACTGCTTAGATTTTGCGGTCAAAAACTGAATGTTGCCGGATGCCCTCCAAACTCTCAGGATCTGTTAATACACACACCAGGACATGCCAAACGATGTACGCAAGTCGGTAGTAGTCCTAGAACGTCCGCTGTGGCAGTTGGAAGATGGGCCGTGAAATCCATCAGAAATGCCATACTAACCACTGCTTAGATTTTGCGGTCAAAAACTGAATGTTGCCGCATGCCCTCCAAACTCTCAGGATCTGTTAATACACACACCAGGACTGTGCGCAAGTCGGTGGTAGGCCTAGGACGGCCACTGTGGCAGTTGGAAGATGAGCCGTGAAATCCATCAGAAATGCCATACTAACCACTGCTCAGATTTTGCGGTCAAAAACTGAATGTTGCCGGATGCCCTCCAAGCTCTCAGGATCTGTTGATACACACACCAGGACATGCAAAACGGTGTGCGCAAGTCGGTGGTAGGCCTAGGACGTCCGCTGTGGCCGTTGGAAAATGAGCCGTGAAATCCATCAGAAATGCCATACTAACCACTGCTTAGATTTTGCGGTCAAAAACTGAATGTTGCCGGATGCCCTCCAAACCCTCAGGATCTGTTAATACACACACCAGGACATGCAAAACGGTGTGCGCAAGTCTGTGGTAGGCCTAGTACGTCCGCTGTGGCAGTTGGAAGAAGAGCCGTGAAATCCATCAGAAATGCCATACTAACCACTGCTTAGATTTTGCGGTCAAAAACTGAATGTTGCCGGATGCCCTCCAAACTCTCAGGATCTGTTAATACACACACCAGGACATGCAAAACGGTGTGCGCAAGTCGGTGGTAGGCCTAGGACGTCCGCTGTGGCAGTTGGAAGAAGAGCCGTGAAATCCATCAGAAATGCCATACTAACCACTGCTTAGATTTTGCGGTCAAAAACTGAATGTTGCCGGATGCCCTCCAAACTCTCAGGATCTGTTAATACACACACCAGGACATGCCAAACGATGTGCGCAAGTCGGTAGTAGTCCTAGAACGTCCGCTGTGGCAGTTGGAAGATGGGCCGTGAAATCCATCAGAAATGCCATACTAACCACTGCTTAGATTTTGCGGTCAAAAACTGAATGTTGCCGGATGCCCTCCAAACCCTCAGGATCTGTTAATACACACACCAGGACATGCAAAACGGTGTGCGCAAGTCTGTGGTAGGCCTAGTACGTCCACTGTGGCAGTTGGAAGAAGAGCCGTGAAATCCATCAGAAATGCCATACTAACCACTGCTTAGATTTTGCGGTCAAAAACTGAATGTTGCCGGATGCCCTCCAAACTCTCAGGATCTGTTAATACACACACCAGGACATGCCAAACGATGTGCGCAAGTCGGTAGTAGTCCTAGAACGTCCGCTGTGGCAGTTGGAAGATGGGCCGTGAAATCCATCAGAAATGCCATACTAACCACTGCTTAGATTTTGCGGTCAAAAACTGAATGTTGCCGCATGCCCTCCAAACTCTCAGGATCTGTTAATACACACACCAGGACATGCCAAACGATGTGCGCAAGTCGGTAGTAGTCCTAGAACGTCCGCTGTGGCAGTTGGAAGATGGGCCGTGAAATCCATCAGAAATGCCATACTAACCACTGCTTAGATTTTGCGGTCAAAAACTGAATGTTGCCGGATGCCCTCCAAGCTCTCAGGATCTGTTGATACACACACCAGGACATGCAAAACGGTGTGCGCAAGTCTGTGGTAGGCCTAGTACGTCCGCTGTGGCAGTTGGAAGAAGAGCCGTGAAATCCATCAGAAATGCCATACTAACCACTGCTTAGATTTTGCGGTCAAAAACTGAATGTTGCCGGATGCCCTCCAAACTCTCAGGATCTGTTAATACACACACCAGGACATGCAAAACGGTGTGCGCAAGTCGGTGGTAGGCCTAGGACGTCCGCTGTGGCAGTTGGAAGAAGAGCCGTGAAATCCATCAGAAATGCCATACTAACCACTGCTTAGATTTTGCGGTCAAAAACTGAATGTTGCCGCATGCCCTCCAAACTCTCAGGATCTGTTAATACACACACCAGGACTGTGCGCAAGTCGGTGGTAGGCCTAGGACGGCCACTGTGGCAGTTGGAAGATGAGCCGTGAAATCCATCAGAAATGCCATACTAACCACTACTTAGATTTTGCGGTCAAAAACTGAATGTTGCCGGATGCCCTCCAAACTCTCAGGATCTGTTTATACACACACCAGGACATGCAAAACGGTGTGCGCAAGTCTGTGGTAGGCCTAGTACGTCCGCTGTGGCAGTTGGAAAATGAGCCGTGAAATCCATCAGAAATGCCATACTAACCACTGCTTAGATTTTGCGGTCAAAAACTGAATGTTGCCGGATGCCCTCCAAACCCTCAGGATCTGTTAATACACACACCAGGACATGCAAAACGGTGTGCGCAAGTCTGTGGTAGGCCTAGTACGTCCGCTGTGGCAGTTGGAAGAAGAGCCGTGAAATCCATCAGAAATGCCATACTAACCACTGCTTAGATTTTGCGGTCAAAAACTGAATGTTGCCGGATGCCCTCCAAACCCTCAGGATCTGTTAATACACACACCAGGACATGCAAAACGGTGTGCGCAAGTCTGTGGTAGGCCTAGTACGTCCACTGTGGCAGTTGGAAGAAGAGCCGTGAAATCCATCAGAAATGCCATACTAACCACTGCTTAGATTTTGCGGTCAAAAACTGAATGTTGCCGGATGCCCTCCAAGCTCTCAGGATCTGTTGATACACACACCAGGACATGCAAAACGGTGTGCGCAAGTCTGTGGTAGGCCTAGTACGTCCGCTGTGGCAGTTGGAAGAAGAGCCGTGAAATCCATTAGAAATGCCATACTAACCACTGCTTAGATTTTGCGGTCAAAAACTGAATGTTGCCGGATGCCCTCCAAACTCTCAGGATCTGTTAATACACACACCAGGACATGCAAAACGGTGTGCGCAAGTCGGTGGTAGGCCTAGGACGTCCGCTGTGGCAGTTGGAAGAAGAGCCGTGAAATCCATCAGAAATGCCATACTAACCACTGCTTAGATTTTGCGGTCAAAAACTGAATGTTGCCGCATGCCCTCCAAACTCTCAGGATCTGTTAATACACACACCAGGACTGTGCGCAAGTCGGTGGTAGGCCTAGGACGGCCACTGTGGCAGTTGGAAGATGAGCCGTGAAATCCATCAGAAATGCCATACTAACCACTACTTAGATTTTGCGGTCAAAAACTGAATGTTGCCGGATGCCCTCCAAACTCTCAGGATCTGTTTATACACACACCAGGACATGCAAAACGGTGTGCGCAAGTCTGTGGTAGGCCTAGTACGTCCGCTGTGGCAGTTGGAAGAAGAGCCGTGAAATCCATCAGAAATGCCATACTAACCACTGCTTAGATTTTGCGGTCAAAAACTGAATGTTGCCGGATGCCCTCCAAACCCTCAGGATCTGTTAATACACACACCAGGACATGCAAAACGGTGTGTGCAAGTCTGTGGTAGGCCTAGTACGTCCGCTGTGGCAGTTGGAAGAAGAGCCGTGAAATCCATCAGAAATGCCATACTAACCACTGCTTAGATTTTGCGGTCAAAAACTGAATGTTGCCGGATGCCCTCCAAACTCTCAGGATCTGTTAATACACACACCAGGACATGCCAAACGATGTGCGCAAGTCGGTAGTAGTCCTAGAACGTCCGCTGTGGCAGTTGGAAGATGGGCCGTGAAATCCATCAGAAATGCCATACTAACCACTGCTTAGATTTTGCGGTCAAAAACTGAATGTTGCCGCATGCCCTCCAAACTCTCAGGATCTGTTAATACACACACCAGGACTGTGCGCAAGTCGGTGGTAGGCCTAGGACGGCCAATGTGGCAGTTGGAAGATGAGCCGTGAAATCCATCAGAAATGCCATACTAACCACTACTTAGATTTTGCGGTCAAAAACTGAATGTTGCCGGATGCCCTCCAAACTCTCAGGATCTGTTTATACACACACCAGGACATGCAAAACGGTGTGCGCAAGTCGGTGGTAGGCCTAGGACGTCCGCTGTGGCAGTTGGAAGATGAGCCGTGAAATCCATCAGAAATGCCATACTAACCACTGCTTAGATTTTGCGGTCAAAAACTGAATGTTGCCGGATGCCCTCCAAACTCTCAGGATCTGTTAATACACACACCAGGACATGCAAAACGGTGTGCGCAAGTCGGTGGTAGGCCTAGGACGTCCGCTGTGGCAGTTGGAAGAAGAGCCGTGAAATCCATCAGAAATGCCATACTAACCACTGCTTAGATTTTGCGGTCAAAAACTGAATGTTGCCGCATGCCCTCCAAACTCTCAGGATCTGTTAATACACACACCAGGACTGTGCGCAAGTCGGTGGTAGGCCTAGGACGGCCACTGTGGCAGTTGGAAGATGAGCCGTGAAATCCATCAGAAATGCCATACTAACCACTACTTAGATTTTGCGGTCAAAAACTGAATGTTGCCGGATGCCCTCCAAACTCTCAGGATCTGTTTATACACACACCAGGACATGCAAAACGGTGTGCGCAAGTCGGTGGTAGGCCTAGGACGTCCGCTGTGGCAGTTGGAAGATGAGCCGTGAAATCCATCAGAAATGCCATACTAACCACTGCTTAGATTTTGCGGTCAAAAACTGAATGTTGCCGGATGCCCTCCAAGCTCTCAGGATCTGTTGATACACACACCAGGACATGCAAAACGGTGTGCGCAAGTCGGTGGTAGACCTAGGACGTCCGCTGTGGCCGTTGGAAAATGAGCCGTGAAATCCATCAGAAATGCCATACTAACCACTGCTTAGATTTTGCGGTCAAAAACTGAATGTTGCCGGATGCCCTCCAAACCCTCAGGATCTGTTAATACACACACCAGGACATGCAAAACGGTGTGCGCAAGTCTGTGGTAGGCCTAGTACGTCCGCTGTGGCAGTTGGAAGAAGAGCCGTGAAATCCATCAGAAATGCCATACTAACCACTGCTTAGATTTTGCGGTCAAAAACTGAATGTTGCCGGATGCCCTCCAAACTCTCAGGATCTGTTAATACACACACCAGGACATGCAAAAAGGTGTGCGCAAGTCGGTGGTAGGCCTAGGACGGCCAGGACATGCAAAACGGTGTGCGCAAGTCGGCGGTAGGCCTAGGACGTCCGCTGTGGCAGTTGGAAGATGAGCCGTGAAATCCATCAGAAATGCCATACTAACCACTGCTTAGATTTTGCGGTCAAAAACTGAATGTTGCCGGATGCCCTCCAAACTCTCAGGATCTGTTAATACACACACCAGGACATGCCAAACGATGTGCGCAAGTCGGTAGTAGTCCTAGAACGTCCGCTGTGGCAGTTGGAAGATGGGCCGTGAAATCCATCAGAAATGCCATACTAACCACTGCTTAGATTTTGCGGTCAAAAACTGAATGTTGCCGGATGCCCTCCAAACCCTCAGGATCTGTTAATACACACACCAGGACATGCAAAACGGTGTGCGCAAGTCTGTGGTAGGCCTAGTACGTCCGCTGTGGCAGTTGGAAGAAGAGCCGTGAAATCCATCAGAAATGCCATACTAACCACTGCTTAGATTTTGCGGTCAAAAACTGAATGTTGCCGGATGCCCTCCAAACTCTCAGGATCTGTTAATACACACACCAGGACATGCCAAACGGTGTGCGCAAGTCGGTAGTAGTCCTAGAACGTCCGCTGTGGCAGTTGGAAGATGGGCCGTGAAATCCATCAGAAATGCCATACTAACCACTGCTTAGATTTTGCGGTCAAAAACTGAATGTTGCCGGATGCCCTCCAAACCCTCAGGATCTGTTAATACACACACCAGGACATGCAAAACGGTGTGCGCAAGTCTGTGGTAGGCCTAGTACGTCCGCTGTGGCAGTTGGAAGAAGAGCCGTGAAATCCATCAGAAATGCCATACTAACCACTGCTTAGATTTTGCGGTCAAAAACTGAATGTTGCCGGATGCCCTCCAAACCCTCAGGATCTGTTAATACACACACCAGGACATGCCAAACGATGTGCGCAAGTCGGTAGTAGTCCTAGAACGTCCGCTGTGGCAGTTGGAAGATGGGCCGTGAAATCCATCAGAAATGCCATACTAACCACTGCTTAGATTTTGCGGTCAAAAACTGAATGTTGCCGGATGCCCTCCAAACCCTCAGGATCTGTTAATACACACACCAGGACATGCAAAACGGTGTGCGCAAGTCTGTGGTAGGCCTAGTACGTCCGCTGTGGCAGTTGGAAGAAGAGCCGTGAAATCCATCAGAAATGCCATACTAACCACTGCTTAGATTTTGCGGTCAAAAACTGAATGTTGCCGGATGCCCTCCAAACTCTCAGGATCTGTTAATACACACACCAGGACATGCAAAACGATGTGCGCAAGTCGGTAGTAGTCCTAGAACGTCCGCTGTGGCAGTTGGAAGATGGGCCGTGAAATCCATCAGAAATGCCATACTAACCACTGCTTAGATTTTGCGGTCAAAAACTGAATGTTGCCGGATGCCCTCCAAACCCTCAGGATCTGTTAATACACACACCAGGACATGCAAAACGGTGTGCGCAAGTCTGTGGTAGGCCTAGTACGTCCGCTGTGGCAGTTGGAAGAAGAGCCGTGAAATCCATCAGAAATGCCATACTAACCACTGCTTAGATTTTGCGGTCAAAAACTGAATGTTGCCGGATGCCCTCCAAACTCTCAGGATCTGTTAATACACACACCAGGACATGCCAAACGATGTGCGCAAGTCGGTAGTAGTCCTAGAACGTCCGCTGTGGCAGTTGGAAGATGGGCCGTGAAATCCATCAGAAATGCCATACTAACCACTGCTTAGATTTTGCGGTCAAAAACTGAATGTTGCCGGATGCCCTCCAAACCCTCAGGATCTGTTAATACACACACCAGGACATGCAAAACGGTGTGCGCAAGTCTGTGGTAGGCCTAGTACGTCCGCTGTGGCAGTTGGAAGAAGAGCCGTGAAATCCATCAGAAATGCCATACTAACCACTGCTTAGATTTTGCGGTCAAAAACTGAATGTTGCCGGATGCCCTCCAAACTCTCAGGATCTGTTAATACACACACCAGGACATGCCAAACGATGTGCGCAAGTCGGTAGTAGTCCTAGAACGTCCGCTGTGGCAGTTGGAAGATGGGCCGTGAAATCCATCAGAAATGCCATACTAACCACTGCTTAGATTTTGCGGTCAAAAACTGAATGTTGCCGGATGCCCTCCAAACTCTCAGGATCTGTTAATACACACACCAGGACTGTGCGCAAGTCGGTGGTAGGCCTAGGACGGCCACTGTGGCAGTTGGAAGATGAGCCGTGAAATCCATCAGAAATGCCATACTAACCACTACTTAGATTTTGCGGTCAAAAACTGAATGTTGCCGGATGCCCTCCAAACTCTCAGGATCTGTTTATACACACACCAGGACATGCAAAACGGTGTGCGCAAGTCGGTGGTAGGCCTAGGACGTCCGCTGTGGCAGTTGGAAGATGAGCCGTGAAATCCATCAGAAATGCCATACTAACCACTGCTTAGATTTTGCGGTCAAAAACTGAATGTTGCCGGATGCCCTCCAAGCTCTCAGGATCTGTTGATACACACACCAGGACATGCAAAACGGTGTGCGCAAGTCGGTGGTAGGCCTAGGACGTCCGCTGTGGCCGTTGGAAAATGAGCCGTGAAATCCATCAGAAATGCCATACTAACCACTGCTTAGATTTTGCGGTCAAAAACTGAATGTTGCCGGATGCCCTCCAAACTCTCAGGATCTGTTAATACACACACCAGGACATGCAAAACGGTGTGCGCAAGTCGGTGGTAGGCCTAGGACGTCCGCTGTGGCAGTTGGAAGAAGAGCCGTGAAATCCATCAGAAATGCCATACTAACCACTGCTTAGATTTTGCGGTCAAAAACTGAATGTTGCCGGATGCCCCCCAAACTCTCAGGATCTGTTAATACACACACCAGGACATGCAAAAAGGTGTGCGCAAGTCGGTGGTAGGCCTAGGACGGCCAGGACATGCAAAACGGTGTGCGCAAGTCGGCGGTAGGCCTAGGACGTCCGCTGTGGCAGTTGGAAGATGAGCCGTGAAATCCATCAGAAATGCCATACTAACCACTGCTTAGATTTTGCGGTCAAAAACTGAATGTTGCCGGATGCCCTCCAAGCTCTCAGGATCTGTTTATACACACACCAGGACATGCAAAACGGTGTGCGCAAGTCGGTGGTAGGCCTAGGACGTCCGCTGTGGCAGTTGGAAGATGAGCCGTGAAATCCATCAGAAATGCCATACTAACCACTGCTTAGATTTTGCGGTCAAAAACTGAATGTTGCCGGATGCCCTCCAAACTCTCAGGATCTGTTTATACACACACCAGGACATGCAAAACGGTGTGCGCAAGTCGGTGGTAGGCCTAGGACGTCCGCTGTGGCAGTTGGAAGATGAGCCGTGAAATCCATCAGAAATGCCATACTAACCACTGCTTAGATTTTGCGGTCAAAAACTGAATGTTGCCGGATGCCCTCCAAGCTCTCAGGATCTGTTGATACACACACCAGGACATGCAAAACGGTGTGCGCAAGTCGGTGGTAGGCCTAGGACGTCCGCTGTGGCCGTTGGAAAATGAGCCGTGAAATCCATCAGAAATGCCATACTAACCACTGCTTAGATTTTGCGGTCAAAAACTGAATGTTGCCGGATGCCCTCCAAACTCTCAGGATCTGTTAATACACACACCAGGACATGCAAAACGGTGTGCGCAAGTCGGTGGTAGGCCTAGGACGTCCGCTGTGGCAGTTGGAAGATGAGCCGTGAAATCCATCAGAAATGCCATACTAACCACTGCTTAGATTTTGCGGTCAAAAACTGAATGTTGCCGGATGCAATCCAAGGTCTCAGGATCTGTTGATACACACACCAGGACATGCAAAACGGTGTGCGCAAGTCGGTGGTAGGCCTAGGACGTCCGCTGTGGCCGTTGGAAAATGAGCCGTGAAATCCATCAGAAATGCCATACTAACCACTGCTTAGATTTTGCGGTCAAAAACTGAATGTTGCCGGATGCCCTCCAAACTCTCAGGATCTGTTTATACACACACCAGGACATGCAAAACGGTGTGCGCAAGTCGGTGGTAGGCCTAGGACGTCCGCTGTGGCAGTTGGAAGATGAGCCGTGAAATCCATCAGAAATGCCATACTAACCACTGCTTAGATTTTGCGGTCAAAAACTGAATGTTGCCGGATGCCCTCCAAGCTCTCAGGATCTGTTGATACACACACCAGGACATGCAAAACGGTGTGCGCAAGTCGGTGGTAGGCCTAGGACGTCCGCTGTGGCCGTTGGAAAATGAGCCGTGAAATCCATCAGAAATGCCATACTAACCACTGCTTAGATTTTGCGGTCAAAAACTGAATGTTGCCGGATGCGCTCCAAACCCTCAGGATCTGTTAATACACACACCAGGACATGCAAAACGGTGTGCGCAAGTCTGTGGTAGGCCTAGTACGTCCGCTGTGGCAGTTGGAAGAAGAGCCGTGAAATCCATCAGAAATGCCATACTAACCACTGCTTAGATTTTGCGGTCAAAAAACTGAATGTTGCCGGATGCCCTCCAAACTCTCAGGATCTGTTAATACACACACCAGGACATGCCAAACGATGTGCGCAAGTCGGTAGTAGTCCTAGAACGTCCGCTGTGGCAGTTGGAAGATGGGCCGTGAAATCCATCAGAAATGCCATACTAACCACTGCTTAGATTTTGCGGTCAAAAACTGAATGTTGCCGCATGCCCTCCAAACTCTCAGGATCTGTTAATACACACACCAGGACTGTGCGCAAGTCGGTGGTAGGCCTAGGACGGCCACTGTGGCAGTTGGAAGATGAGCCGTGAAATCCTTCAGAAATGCCATACTAACCACTACTTAGATTTTGCGGTCAAAAACTGAATGTTGCCGGATGCCCTCCAAACTCTCAGGATCTGTTTATACACACACCAGGACATGCAAAACGGTGTGCGCAAGTCGGCGGTAGGCCTAGGACGTCCGCTGTGGCAGTTGGAAGATGAGCCGTGAAATCCATCAGAAATGCCATACTAACCACTGCTTAGATTTTGCGGTCAAAAACTGAATGTTGCCGGATGCCCTCCAAACTCTCAGGATCTGTTAATACACACACCAGGACATGCCAAACGATGTGCGCAAGTCGGTAGTAGGCCTAGAACGTCCGCTGTGGCAGTTGGAAGATGGGCCGTGAAATCCATCAGAAATGCCATACTAACCACTGCTTAGATTTTGCGGTCAAAAACTGAATGTTGCCGGATGCCCTCCAAACCCTCAGGATCTGTTAATACACCCACCAGGACATGCAAAACGGTGTGCGCAAGTCTGTGGTAGGCCTAGTACGTCCGCTGTGGCAGTTGGAAGAAGAGCCGTGAAATCCATCAGAAATGCCATACTAACCACTGCTTAGATTTTGCGGTCAAAAACTGAATGTTGCCGGATGCCCTCCAAACTCTCAGGATCTGTTAATACACACACCAGGACATGCCAAACGATGTGCGCAAGTCGGTAGTAGTCCTAGAACGTCCGCTGTGGCAGTTGGAAGATGGGCCGTGAAATCCATCAGAAATGCCATACTAACCACTGCTTAGATTTTGCGGTCAAAAACTGAATGTTGCCGCATGCCCTCCAAACTCTCAGGATCTGTTAATACACACACCAGGACTGTGCGCAAGTCGGTGGTAGGCCTAGGACGGCCACTGTGGCAGTTGGAAGATGAGCCGTGAAATCCTTCAGAAATGCCATACTAACCACTACTTAGATTTTGCGGTCAAAAACTGAATGTTGCCGGATGCCCTCCAAACTCTCAGGATCTGTTTATACACACACCAGGACATGCAAAACGGTGTGCGCAAGTCGGTGGTAGGCCTAGGACGTCCGCTGTGGCAGTTGGAAGATGAGCCGTGAAATCCATCAGAAATGCCATACTAACCACTGCTTAGATTTTGCGGTCAAAAACTGAATGTTGCCGGATGCCCTCCAAGCTCTCAGGATCTGTTGATACACACACCAGGACATGCAAAACGGTGTGCGCAAGTCGGTGGTAGGCCTAGGACGTCCGCTGTGGCCGTTGGAAAATGAGCCGTGAAATCCATCAGAAATGCCATACTAACCACTGCTTAGATTTTGCGGTCAAAAACTGAATGTTGCCGGATGCCCTCCAAACTCTCAGGATCTGTTAATACACACACCAGGACATGCAAAACGGTGTGCGCAAGTCGGTGGTAGGCCTAGGACGTCCGCTGTGGCAGTTGGAAGAAGAGCCGTGAAATCCATCAGAAATGCCATACTAACCACTGCTTAGATTTTGCGGTCAAAAACTGAATGTTGCCGGATGCCCTCCAAACTCTCAGGATCTGTTAATACACACACCAGGACATGCAAAAAGGTGTGCGCAAGTCGGTGGTAGGCCTAGGACGGCCAGGACATGCAAAACGGTGTGCGCAAGTCGGCGGTAGGCCTAGGACGTCCGCTGTGGCAGTTGGAAGATGAGCCGTGAAATCCATCAGAAATGCCATACTAACCACTGCTTAGATTTTGCGGTCAAAAACTGAATGTTGCCGGATGCCCTCCAAGCTCTCAGGATCTGTTGATACACACACCAGGACATGCAAAACGGTGTGCGCAAGTCGGTGGTAGGCCTGGGACGTCCGCTGTGGCCGTTGGAAAATGAGCCGTGAAATCCATCAGAAATGCCATACTAACCACTGCTTAGATTTTGCGGTCAAAAACTGAATGTTGCCGGATGCCCTCCAAACTCTCAGGATCTGTTAATACACACACCAGGACATGCAAAACGGTGTGCGCAAGTCGGTGGTAGGCCTAGGACGTCCGCTGTGGCAGTTGGAAGATGAGCCGTGAAATCCATCAGAAATGCCATACTAACCACTGCTTAGATTTTGCGGTCAAAAACTGAATGTTGCCGGATGCCCTCCAAACTCTCAGGATCTGTTAATACACACACCAGGACATGCAAAACGGTGTGCGCAAGTCGGTGGTAGGCCTAGGACGTCCGCTGTGGCAGTTGGAAGAAGAGCCGTGAAATCCATCAGAAATGCCATACTAACCACTGCTTAGATTTTGCGGTCAAAAACTGAATGTTGCCGCATGCCCTCCAAACTCTCAGGATCTGTTAATACACACACCAGGACTGTGCGCAAGTCGGTGGTAGGCCTAGGACGGCCACTGTGGCAGTTGGAAGATGAGCCGTGAAATCCATCAGAAATGCCATACTAACCACTGCTTAGATTTTGCGGTCAAAAACTGAATGTTGCCGCATGCCCTCCAAACTCTCAGGATCTGTTAATACACACACCAGGACTGTGCGCAAGTCGGTGGTAGGCCTAGGACGGCCACTGTGGCAGTTGGAAGATGAGCCGTGAAATCCATCAGAAATGCCATACTAACCACTGCTTAGATTTTGCGGTCAAAAACTGAATGTTGCCGGATGCCCTCCAAACCCTCAGGATCTGTTAATACACACACCAGGACATGCAAAACGGTGTGCGCAAGTCTGTGGTAGGCCTAGTACGTCCGCTGTGGCAGTTGGAAGAAGAGCCGTGAAATCCATCAGAAATGCCATACTAACCACTGCTTAGATTTTGCGGTCAAAAACTGAATGTTGCCGCATGCCCTCCAAACTCTCAGGATCTGTTAATACACACACCAGGACTGTGCGCAAGTCGGTGGTAGGCCTAGGACGGCCACTGTGGCAGTTGGAAGATGAGCCGTGAAATCCATCAGAAAAGCCATACTAACCACTACTTAGATTTTGCGGTCAAAAACTGAATGTTGCCGGATGCCCTCCAAACTCTCAGGATCTGTTTATACACACACCAGGACATGCAAAACGGTGTGCGCAAGTCGGTGGTAGGCCTAGGACGTCCGCTGTGGCAGTTGGAAGATGAGCCGTGAAATCCATCAGAAATGCCATACTAACCACTGCTTAGATTTTGCGGTCAAAAACTGAATGTTGCCGGATGCCCTCCAAACTCTCAGGATCTGTTAATACACACACCAGGACATGCCAAACGATGTGCGCAAGTCGGTGGTAGTCCTAGAACGTCCGCTGTGGCAGTTGGAAGATGGGCCGTGAAATCCATCAGATATGCCATACTAACCACTGCTTAGATTTTGCGGTCAAAAACTGAATGTTGCCGGATGCCCTCCAAACTCTCAGGATCTGTTAATACACACACCAGGACATGCAAAACGGTGTGCGCAAGTCTGTGGTAGGCCTAGGACGTCCGCTGTGGCAGTTGGAAGAAGAGCCGTGAAATCCATCAGAAATGCCATACTAACCACTGCTTAGATTTTGCGGTCAAAAACTGAATGTTGCCGGATGCCCTCCAAACCCTCAGGATCTGTTAATACACACACCAGGACATGCAAAACGGTGTGCGCAAGTCGGCGGTAGGCCTAGGACGTCCGCTGTGGCAGTTGGAAGATGAGCCGTGAAATCCATCAGAAATGCCATACTAACCACTACTTAGATTTTGCGGTCAAAAACTGAATGTTGCCGCATGCCCTCCAAACTCTCAGGATCTGTTAATACACACACCAGGACATGCAAAACGGTGTGCGCAAGTCTGTGGTAGGCCTAGTACGTCCGCTGTGGCAGTTGGAAGAAGAGCCGTGAAATCCATCAGAAATGCCATACTAACCACTGCTTAGATTTTGCGGTCAAAAACTGAATGTTGCCGGATGCCCTCCAAACTCTCAGGATCTGTTAATACACACACCAGGACATGCCAAACGATGTGCGCAAGTCGGTGGTAGTCCTAGAACGTCCGCTGTGGCAGTTGGAAGATGGGCCGTGAAATCCATCAGAAATGCCATACTAACCACTGCTTAGATTTTGCGGTCAAAAACTGAATGTTGCCGGATGCGCTCCAAACCCTCAGGATCTGTTAATACACACACCAGGACATGCAAAACGGTGTGCGCAAGTCTGTGGTAGGCCTAGTACGTCCGCTGTGGCAGTTGGAAGAAGAGCCGTGAAATCCATCAGAAATGCCATACTAACCACTGCTTAGATTTTGCGGTCAAAAACTGAATGTTGCCGGATGCCCTCCAAACTCTCAGGATCTGTTAATACACACACCAGGACATGCCAAACGATGTGCGCAAGTCGGTAGTAGTCCTAGAACGTCCGCTGTGGCAGTTGGAAGATGGGCCGTGAAATCCATCAGAAATGCCATACTAACCACTGCTTAGATTTTGCGGTCAAAAACTGAATGTTGCCGCATGCCCTCCAAACTCTCAGGATCTGTTAATACACACACCAGGACTGTGCGCAAGTCGGTGGTAGGCCTAGGACGGCCACTGTGGCAGTTGGAAGATGAGCCGTGAAATCCTTCAGAAATGCCATACTAACCACTACTTAGATTTTGCGGTCAAAAACTGAATGTTGCCGGATGCCCTCCAAACTCTCAGGATCTGTTTATACACACACCAGGACATGCAAAACGGTGTGCGCAAGTCGGTGGTAGGCCTAGGACGTCCGCTGTGGCAGTTGGAAGATGAGCCGTGAAATCCATCAGAAATGCCATACTAACCACTGCTTAGATTTTGCGGTCAAAAACTGAATGTTGCCGGATGCCCTCCAAACTCTCAGGATCTGTTAATACACACACCAGGACATGCAAAACGGTGTGCGCAAGTCTGTGGTAGGCCTAGTACGTCCGCTGTGGCAGTTGGAAGAAGAGCCGTGAAATCCATCAGAAATGCCATACTAACCACTGCTTAGATTTTGCGGTCAAAAACTGAATGTTGCCGGATGCCCTCCAAACTCTCAGGATCTGTTAATACACACACCAGGACATGCAAAACGGTGTGCGCAAGTCGGTGGTAGGCCTAGGACGTCCGCTGTGGCAGTTGGAAGAAGAGCCGTGAAATCCATCAGAAATGCCATACTAACCACTGCTTAGATTTTGCGGTCAAAAACTGAATGTTGCCGGATGCCCTCCAAACTCTCAGGATCTGTTAATACACACACCAGGACATGCAAAAAGGTGTGCGCAAGTCGGTGGTAGGCCTAGGACGGCCAGGACATGCAAAACGGTGTGCGCAAGTCGGCGGTAGGCCTAGGACGTCCGCTGTGGCAGTTGGAAGATGAGCCGTGAAATCCATCAGAAATGCCATACTAACCACTGCTTAGATTTTGCGGTCAAAAACTGAATGTTGCCGGATGCCCTCCAAACTCTCAGGATCTGTTAATACACACACCAGGACATGCCAAACGATGTGCGCAAGTCGGTAGTAGTCCTAGAACGTCCGCTGTGGCAGTTGGAAGATGGGCCGTGAAATCCATCAGAAATGCCATACTAACCACTGCTTAGATTTTGCGGTCAAAAACTGAATGTTGCCGGATGCCCTCCAAACCCTCAGGATCTGTTAATACACACACCAGGACATGCAAAACGGTGTGCGCAAGTCTGTGGTAGGCCTAGTACGTCCGCTGTGGCAGTTGGAAGAAGAGCCGTGAAATCCATCAGAAATGCCATACTAACCACTGCTTAGATTTTGCGGTCAAAAACTGAATGTTGCCGGATGCCCTCCAAACCCTCAGGATCTGTTAATACACACACCAGGACATGCAAAACGGTGTGCGCAAGTCTGTGGTAGGCCTAGTACGTCCGCTGTGGCAGTTGGAAGAAGAGCCGTGAAATCCATCAGAAATGCCATACTAACCACTGCTTAGATTTTGCGGTCAAAAACTGAATGTTGCCGCATGCCCTCCAAACTCTCAGGATCTGTTAATACACACACCAGGACTGTGCGCAAGTCGGTGGTAGGCCTAGGACGGCCACTGTGGCAGTTGGAAGATGAGCCGTGAAATCCTTCAGAAATGCCATACTAACCACTGCTTAGATTTTGCGGTCAAAAACTGAATGTTGCCGGATGCCCTCCAAACTCTCAGGATCTGTTTATACACACACCAGGACATGCAAAACGGTGTGCGCAAGTCGGTGGTAGGCCTAGGACGTCCGCTGTGGCAGTTGGAAGATGAGCCGTGAAATCCATCAGAAATGCCATACTAACCACTGCTTAGATTTTGCGGTCAAAAACTGAATGTTGCCGGATGCCCTCCAAACTCTCAGGATCTGTTAATACACACACCAGGACATGCAAAACGGTGTGCGCAAGTCTGTGGTAGGCCTAGTACGTCCGCTGTGGCAGTTGGAAGAAGAGCCGTGAAATCCATCAGAAATGCCATACTAACCACTGCTTAGATTTTGCGGTCAAAAACTGAATGTTGCCGGATGCCCTCCAAACTCTCAGGATCTGTTAATACACACACCAGGACATGCAAAACGGTGTGCGCAAGTCGGTGGTAGGCCTAGGACGTCCGCTGTGGCAGTTGGAAGAAGAGCCGTGAAATCCATCAGAAATGCCATACTAACCACTGCTTAGATTTTGCGGTCAAAAACTGAATGTTGCCGGATGCCCTCCAAACTCTCAGGATCTGTTAATACACACACCAGGACATGCAAAAAGGTGTGCGCAAGTCGGTGGTAGGCCTAGGACGGCCAGGACATGCAAAACGGTGTGCGCAAGTCGGCGGTAGGCCTAGGACGTCCGCTGTGGCAGTTGGAAGATGAGCCGTGAAATCCATCAGAAATGCCATACTAACCACTGCTTAGATTTTGCGGTCAAAAACTGAATGTTGCCGGATGCCCTCCAAACTCTCAGGATCTGTTAATACACACACCAGGACATGCCAAACGATGTGCGCAAGTCGGTAGTAGTCCTAGAACGTCCGCTGTGGCAGTTGGAAGATGGGCCGTGAAATCCATCAGAAATGCCATACTAACCACTGCTTAGATTTTGCGGTCAAAAACTGAATGTTGCCGGATGCCCTCCAAACCCTCAGGATCTGTTAATACACACACCAGGACATGCAAAACGGTGTGCGCAAGTCTGTGGTAGGCCTAGTACGTCCGCTGTGGCAGTTGGAAGAAGAGCCGTGAAATCCATCAGAAATGCCATACTAACCACTGCTTAGATTTTGCGGTCAAAAACTGAATGTTGCCGCATGCCCTCCAAACTCTCAGGATCTGTTAATACACACACCAGGACTGTGCGCAAGTCGGTGGTAGGCCTAGGACGGCCACTGTGGCAGTTGGAAGATGAGCCGTGAAATCCTTCAGAAATGCCATACTAACCACTGCTTAGATTTTGCGGTCAAAAACTGAATGTTGCCGGATGCCCTCCAAACTCTCAGGATCTGTTTATACACACACCAGGACATGCAAAACGGTGTGCGCAAGTCGGTGGTAGGCCTAGGACGTCCGCTGTGGCAGTTGGAAGATGAGCCGTGAAATCCATCAGAAATGCCATACTAACCACTGCTTAGATTTTGCGGTCAAAAACTGAATGTTGCCGGATGCCCTCCAAGCTCTCAGGATCTGTTGATACACACACCAGGACATGCAAAACGGTGTGCGCAAGTCGGTGGTAGGCCTAGGACGTCCGCTGTGGCCGTTGGAAAATGAGCCGTGAAATCCATCAGAAATGCCATACTAACCACTGCTTAGATTTTGCGGTCAAAAACTGAATGTTGCCGGATGCCCTCCAAACTCTCAGGATCTGTTAATACACACACCAGGACATGCAAAACGGTGTGCGCAAGTCTGTGGTAGGCCTAGTACGTCCGCTGTGGCAGTTGGAAGAAGAGCCGTGAAATCCATCAGAAATGCCATACTAACCACTGCTTAGATTTTGCGGTCAAAAACTGAATGTTGCCGGATGCCCTCCAAACTCTCAGGATCTGTTAATACACACACCAGGACATGCAAAACGGTGTGCGCAAGTCGGTGGTAGGCCTAGGACGTCCGCTGTGGCAGTTGGAAGAAGAGCCGTGAAATCCATCAGAAATGCCATACTAACCACTGCTTAGATTTTGCGGTCAAAAACTGAATGTTGCCGGATGCCCTCCAAACTCTCAGGATCTGTTAATACACACACCAGGACATGCAAAAAGGTGTGCGCAAGTCGGTGGTAGGCCTAGGACGGCCAGGACATGCAAAACGGTGTGCGCAAGTCGGCGGTAGGCCTAGGACGTCCGCTGTGGCAGTTGGAAGATGAGCCGTGAAATCCATCAGAAATGCCATACTAACCACTGCTTAGATTTTGCGGTCAAAAACTGAATGTTGCCGGATGCCCTCCAAGCTCTCAGGATCTGTTGATACACACACCAGGACATGCAAAACGGTGTGCGCAAGTCGGTGGTAGGCCTGGGACGTCCGCTGTGGCCGTTGGAAAATGAGCCGTGAAATCCATCAGAAATGCCATACTAACCACTGCTTAGATTTTGCGGTCAAAAACTGAATGTTGCCGGATGCCCTCCAAACTCTCAGGATCTGTTTATACACACACCAGGACATGCAAAACGGTGTGCGCAAGTCGGTGGTAGGCCTAGGACGTCCGCTGTGGCAGTTGGAAGATGAGCCGTGAAATCCATCAGAAATGCCATACTAACCACTGCTTAGATTTTGCGGTCAAAAACTGAATGTTGCCGGATGCCCTCCAAACTCTCAGGATCTGTTAATACACACACCAGGACATGCAAAACGGTGTGCGCAAGTCGGTGGTAGGCCTAGGACGTCCGCTGTGGCAGTTGGAAGAAGAGCCGTGAAATCCATCAGAAATGCCATACTAACCACTGCTTAGATTTTGCGGTCAAAAACTGAATGTTGCCGCATGCCCTCCAAACTCTCAGGATCTGTTAATACACACACCAGGACTGTGCGCAAGTCGGTGGTAGGCCTAGGACGGCCACTGTGGCAGTTGGAAGATGAGCCGTGAAATCCATCAGAAATGCCATACTAACCACTGCTTAGATTTTGCGGTCAAAAACTGAATGTTGCCGCATGCCCTCCAAACTCTCAGGATCTGTTAATACACACACCAGGACTGTGCGCAAGTCGGTGGTAGGCCTAGGACGTCCGCTGTGGCAGTTGGAAGAAGAGCCGTGAAATCCATCAGAAATGCCATACTAACCACTGCTTAGATTTTGCGGTCAAAAACTGAATGTTGCCGCATGCCCTCCAAACTCTCAGGATCTGTTAATACACACACCAGGACTGTGCGCAAGTCGGTGGTAGGCCTAGTACGTCCGCTGTGGCAGTTGGAAGAAGAGCCGTGAAATCCATCAGAAATGCCATACTAACCACTGCTTAGATTTTGCGGTCAAAAACTGAATGTTGCCGCATGCCCTCCAAACTCTCAGGATCTGTTAATACACACACCAGGACTGTGCGCAAGTCGGTGGTAGGCCTAGGACGGCCACTGTGGCAGTTGGAAGATGAGCCGTGAAATCCATCAGAAATGCCATACTAACCACTGCTTAGATTTTGCGGTCAAAAACTGAATGTTGCCGCATGCCCTCCAAACTCTCAGGATCTGTTAATACACACACCAGGACTGTGCGCAAGTCGGTGGTAGGCCTAGGACGTCCGCTGTGGCAGTTGGAAGAAGAGCCGTGAAATCCATCAGAAATGCCATACTAACCACTGCTTAGATTTTGCGGTCAAAAACTGAATGTTGCCGCATGCCCTCCAAACTCTCAGGATCTGTTAATACACACACCAGGACTGTGCGCAAGTCGGTGGTAGGCCTAGGACGGCCACTGTGGCAGTTGGAAGATGAGCCGTGAAATCCATCAGAAATGCCATACTAACCACTGCTTAGATTTTGCGGTCAAAAACTGAATGTTGCCGGATGCCCTCCAAACCCTCAGGATCTGTTAATACACACACCAGGACATGCAAAACGGTGTGCGCAAGTCTGTGGTAGGCCTAGTACGTCCGCTGTGGCAGTTGGAAGAAGAGCCGTGAAATCCATCAGAAATGCCATACTAACCACTGCTTAGATTTTGCGGTCAAAAACTGAATGTTGCCGCATGCCCTCCAAACTCTCAGGATCTGTTAATACACACACCAGGACTGTGCGCAAGTCGGTGGTAGGCCTAGGACGGCCACTGTGGCAGTTGGAAGATGAGCCGTGAAATCCATCAGAAAAGCCATACTAACCACTACTTAGATTTTGCGGTCAAAAACTGAATGTTGCCGGATGCCCTCCAAACTCTCAGGATCTGTTTATACACACACCAGGACATGCAAAACGGTGTGCGCAAGTCGGTGGTAGGCCTAGGACGTCCGCTGTGGCAGTTGGAAGATGAGCCGTGAAATCCATCAGAAATGCCATACTAACCACTGCTTAGATTTTTGCGGTCAAAAACTGAATGTTGCCGGATGCCCTCCAAACTCTCAGGATCTGTTAATACACACACCAGGACATGCCAAACGATGTGCGCAAGTCTGTGGTAGGCCTAGTACGTCCGCTGTGGCAGTTGGAAGAAGAGCCGTGAAATCCATCAGAAATGCCATACTAACCACTGCTTAGATTTTGCGGTCAAAAACTGAATGTTGCCGGATGCCCTCCAAACTCTCAGGATCTGTTAATACACACACCAGGACATGCCAAACGATGTGCGCAAGTCGGTGGTAGTCCTAGAACGTCCGCTGTGGCAGTTGGAAGATGGGCCGTGAAATCCATCAGAAATGCCATACTAACCACTGCTTAGATTTTGCGGTCAAAAACTGAATGTTGCCGGATGCCCTCCAAACTCTCAGGATCTGTTAATACACACACCAGGACATGCAAAACGGTGTGCGCAAGTCTGTGGTAGGCCTAGGACGTCCGCTGTGGCAGTTGGAAGAAGAGCCGTGAAATCCATCAGAAATGCCATACTAACCACTGCTTAGATTTTGCGGTCAAAAACTGAATGTTGCCGGATGCCCTCCAAACCCTCAGGATCTGTTAATACACACACCAGGACATGCAAAACGGTGTGCGCAAGTCGGCGGTAGGCCTAGGACGTCCGCTGTGGCAGTTGGAAGATGAGCCGTGAAATCCATCAGAAATGCCATACTAACCACTACTTAGATTTTGCGGTCAAAAACTGAATGTTGCCGCATGCCCTCCAAACTCTCAGGATCTGTTAATACACACACCAGGACATGCAAAACGGTGTGCGCAAGTCTGTGGTAGGCCTAGTACGTCCCGCTGGGGCAGTTGGAAGAAGAGCCGTGAAATCCATCAGAAATGCCATACTAACCACTGCTTAGATTTTGCGGTCAAAAACTGAATGTTGCCGGATGCCCTCCAAACTCTCAGGATCTGTTAATACACACACCAGGACATGCCAAACGATGTGCGCAAGTCGGTGGTAGTCCTAGAACGTCCGCTGTGGCAGTTGGAAGATGGGCCGTGAAATCCATCAGAAATGCCATACTAACCACTGCTTAGATTTTTGCGGTCAAAAACTGAATGTTGCCGGATGCCCTCCAAACTCTCAGGATCTGTTAATACACACACCAGGACATGCAAAACGGTGTGCGCAAGTCTGTGGTAGGCCTAGGACGTCCGCTGTGGCAGTTGGAAGAAGAGCCGTGAAATCCATCAGAAATGCCATACTAACCACTGCTTAGATTTTGCGGTCAAAAACTGAATGTTGCCGGATGCCCTCCAAACCCTCAGGATCTGTTAATACACACACCAGGACATGCAAAACGGTGTGCGCAAGTCGGCGGTAGGCCTAGGACGTCCGCTGTGGCAGTTGGAAGATGAGCCGTGAAATCCATCAGAAATGCCATACTAACCACTGCTTAGATTTTGTGGTCAAAAACTGAATGTTGCCGGATGCCCTCCAAGCTCTCAGGATCTGTTGATACACACACCAGGACATGCCAAACGATGTGCGCAAGTCGGTAGTAGTCCTAGAACGTCCGCTGTGGCAGTTGGAAGATGGGCCGTGAAATCCATCAGAAATGCCATACTAACCACTGCTTAGATTTTGCGGTCAAAAACTGAATGTTGCCGGATGCCCTCCAAACTCTCAGGATCTGTTTATACACACACCAGGACATGCAAAACGGTGTGCGCAAGTCGGTGGTAGGCCTAGGACGTCCGCTGTGGCAGTTGGAAGAAGAGCCGTGAAATCCATCAGATTTTTTGGTAGGCCTAGGACGGCCACTGTGGCAGTTGGAAGATGAGCCGTGAAATCCATCAGAAATGCCATACTAACCACTGCTTAGATTTTGCGGTCAAAAACTGAATGTTGCCGGATGCCCTCCAAGCTCTCAGGATCTGTTTATACACACACCAGGACATGCAAAACGGTGTGCGCAAGTCGGTGGTAGGCCTAGGACGTCCGCTGTGGCAGTTGGAAGATGAGCCGTGAAATCCATCAGAAATGCCATACTAACCACTGCTTAGATTTTGCGGTCAAAAACTGAATGTTGCCGGATGCCCTCCAAACTCTCAGGATCTGTTAATACACACACCACGACATGCAAAACGGTGTGCGCAAGTCGGTGGTAGACGGAGGAAGTCCGCTGCGGCAGTTGGAAGATGAGCCGTGAAATCCATCAGAAATGCCATACTAACCACTGCTTAGATTTTGCGGTCAAAAACTGAATGTTGCCGGATGCCCTCCAAACTCTCAGGATCTGTTAATACACACACCAGGACATGCAAAACGGTGTGCGCAAGTCGGTGGTAGGCCTACGAACGCCACTGTGGCAGTTGGAAGATGAGCCGTGAAATCCATCAGAAATGCCATACTAACCACTGCTTAGATTTTGCGGTCAAAAACTGAATGTTGCCGGATGCCCTCCAAACTCTCAGGATCTGTTAATACACACACCACGACATGCAAAACGGTGTGCGCAAGTCGGTGGTAGACGGAGGAAGTCCGCTGCGGCAGTTGGAAGATGAGCCGTGAAATCCTTCAGAAATGCCATACTAACCACTGCTTAGATTTTGCGGTCAAAAACTGAATGTTGCCGGATGCCCTCCAAGCTCTCAGGATCTGTTGATACACACACCAGGACATGCAAAACGGTGTGCGCAAGTCGGTGGTAGGCCTAGGACGTCCGCTGTGGCAGTTGGAAGATGAGCCGTGAAATCCATCAGAAATGCCATACTAACCACTGCTTAGATTTTGCGGTCAAAAACTGAATGTTGCCGGATGCCCTCCAAGCTCTCAGGAAATGTTAATACACCCACCAGGACATGCAAACGGTGTGCGCAAGTCGGTGGTAGGCCTAGGACGTCCGCTGTGGCAGTTGGAAGATGAGCCTTGAAATCCATCAGAAATGCCATACTAACCACTGCTTAGATTTTCCGGTCAAAAACTGAAAGTTGCCGGATGCCCTACAAACTCTCAGGATCTGTTAATACACACACCAGGACACGCACAAAGGTGTGCGCAAGTCGGTGGTAGGCCTAGGACGGCCACTGTGGCAGTTGGAAGATGAGCCGTGAAATCCATCAGAAATGCCATACTAACCACTGCTTAGATTTTGCGGTCAAAAACTGAATGTTGCCGGATGCCCTCCAAACTGTCAGGATCTGTTAATACACACACCAGGACATGCAAAACGGTGTGCGCAAGTCGGTGGTAGGCCTAGGACGTCCACTGTGGCAGTTGGAAGATGAGCCGTGAAATCCATCAGAAATGCCTTACTAACCACTGCTTAGATTTTGCGGTCAAAAACTGAATGTTGCCGGATGCCCTCCAAACTCTCAGGATCTGTTAATACACACACCAGGACATGCAAAACGGTGTGCGCAAGTCGGTGGTAGGCCTAGGACGTCCGCTGTGGCACTTGGAAGATGAGCCGTGAAATCCATCAGAAATGCCATACTAACCACTGCTTAGATTTTGCGGTCAAAAATTGAATGTTGCCGGATGCCCTCCAAACCCTCAGGATCTGTTAATACACACACCAGGACATGCAAAACGGTGTGCGCAAGTCGGTGGTAGGCCTAGGACGTCCGCTGTGGCAGTTGGAAGATGAGCCGTGAAATCCATCAGAAATGCCATACTAACCACTGCTTAGATTTTGCGGTCAAAAACTGAATGTTGCCGGATGCCCTCCAAACTCTCAGGATCTGTTAATACACACACCAGGACATGCAAAACGGTGTGCGCAAGTCGGTGGTAGGCCTAGGACGTCCGCTGTGGCACTTGGAAGATGAGCCGTGAAATCCATCAGAAATGCCATACTAACCACTGCTTAGATTTTGCGGTCAAAACCTGAATGTTGCCGGATGCCCTCCAAACTCTCAGGATCGATGCATACACACACCAGGACATGCAAAACGGTGTGCGCAAGTCGGTGGTAGGCCTAGGACGTCCGCTGTGGCAGTTGGAAGATGAGCCGTGAAATCCATCAGAAATGCCATACTAACCACTGCTTAGATTTTGCGGTGAAAAACAGAATGTTGCCGGATGCCCTCCAAACCCTCAGGATCTGTTAATACACACACCAGGACATGCAAAACGGTGTGCGCAAGTCGGTGGTAGGCCTAGGACGTCCGCTGTGGCACTTGGAAGATGAGCCGTGAAATCCATCAGAAATGCCATACTAACCACTGCTTAGATTTTGCGGTCAAAAACTGAATGTTGCCGGATGCCCTCCAAACTCTCAGGATCTGTTAATACACACACCAGGACATGCAAAACGGTGTGCGCAAGTCGGTGGTAGGCCTAGGACGTCCGCTGTGGCACTTGGAAGATGAGCCGTGAAATCCATCAGAAATGCCATACTAACCACTGCTTAGATTTTGCGGTCAAAAACTGAAAGTTGCCGGATGCCCTCCAAACTCTCAGGATCTGTTAATTCACACACCAGGACATGCAAAACGGTGTGCGCAAGTCGGTGGTAGGCCTAGGACGTCCGCTGTGGCAGTTGGAAGATGAGCCGTGAAATCCATCAGAAATGCCATACTAACCACTGCTTAGATTTTGCGGTCAAAACCTGAATGTTGCCGGATGCCCTCCAAGCTCTCAGGATCTGTTGATACACACACCAGGACATGCAAAACGGTGTGCGCAAGTCGGTGGTAGGCCTAGGACGTCCGCTGTGGCAGTTGGAAGATGAGCCGTGAAATCCATCAGAAATGCCATACTAACCACTGCTTAGATCTTGCGGTCAAAAACTGAATGTTGCCGAATGCCCTCCAAACTCTCAGGATCTGTTAATGCACACACCAGGACATGCAAAACGGTGTGCGCAAGTCGGTGGTAGGCCTAGGACGGCCACTGTGGCAGTTGGAAGATGAGCCGTGAAATCCATCAGAAATGCCATACTAACCACTGCTTAGATTTTGCGGTCAAAAACTGAATGTTGCCGGATGCCTCTCAGGATCTCAGGATCTGTTAATACACACACCAGGACATGCAAAACGGTGTCGGTGGTAGGCCTAGGACGGCCACTGTGGCAGTTGGAAGATGAGCCGTGAAATCCATCAGAAATGCCATACTAACCACTGCTTAGATTTTGCGGTCAAAAACTGAATGTTGCCGGATGCCCTCCAAACTCTCAGGATCTGTTAATACACACACCAGGACATGCAAAACGGTGTGCGCAAGTCGGTGGTAGGCCTAGGACGTCCGCTGTGGCAGTTGGAAGATGAGCCGTGAAATCCATCAGAAATGCCATACTAACCACTGCTTAGATTTTGCGGTCAAAAAGTGAATGCTGCCGGATGCCCTCCAAACTCTCAGGAAATGTTAATACACACACCAGGCCATGCTGTGGCAGTTGGAAGATGAGCCGTGAAATCCATCAGAAATGCCATACTAATCACTGCTTAGATTTTGCGGTTAAAAACTGAATGTTGCCGGATGCCCTACAAGCTCTCAGGATCTGTTAATACACACACCAGGACATGCAAAAAGGTGTGCGCAAGTCGGTGGTAGGCCTAGGACGTGCGCTGTGGCAGTTGGAAGATGAGCCGTGAAGTCCATCAGAAATGCCATACTAACCACTGCTTAGATTTTGCGGTCAAAAACTGAATGTTGCCGGATGCCCTCCAAACTCTCAGGATCTGTTAATACACACACCAGGACATGCAAAACGGTGTGCGCAAGTCGGTGGTAGGCCTAGGACGTGCGCTGTGGCAGTTGGAAGATGAGCCGTGAAGTCCATCAGAAATGCCATACTAACCACTGCTTAGATTTTGCGGTCAAAAACTGAATGTTGCCGGATGCCCTCCAAACTCTCAGGATATGTTAATACACATATCAGGATATGCAAAAGGGTGTGCGCAAGTCGGTGGTAGGCCTAGGACGTCCGCTATGGCAGTTGGAAGATGGGTCGTGAAATCCATCAGAAATGCCATACTAACCACTGCTTAGATTTTGCGGTCAAAAACTGAATGTTGCCGGATGTCCTCCAAACTCTCAGGATCTGTTAATACACACACCAGGCCATGCAAAACGGTGTGCGCAAGTCGGTGGTAGGCCTATTACGTCCGCTGTGGCAGTTGGATGATGGATCGTGAAATCCATCAGAAATGCCATACTAACCACTGCTTAGATTTTGCGGTCAAAAACTGAATGTTGCCGGATGCCCTCCAAACTCTCAGGATCTGTTAATACACACACCAGGACATGCAAAACGGTGTGCGCAAGTCGGTGGTAGGCCTAGGACGTGCGCTGTGGCAGTTGGAAGATGAGCCGTGAAGTCCATCAGAAATGCCATACTAACCACTGCTTAGATTTTGCGGTCAAAAACTGAATGTTGCCGGATGCCCTCCAAACTCTCAGGATATGTTAATACACATATCAGGATATGCAAAAGGGTGTGCGCAAGTCGGTGGTACGCCTAGGACGTCCGCTATGGCAGTTGGAAGATGGGTCGTGAAATCCATCAGAAATGCCATACTAACCACTGCTTAGATTTTGCGGTCAAAAACTGAATGTTGCCGGATGCCCTCCAAACTCTCAGGATCTGTTAACACACACACCAGGATATGCAAAACGGTGTGCGCAGGTCAGTGGTAGACCGAGGAAGTCCGCTGTGGCAGTTGGAAGATGATCCGTATAATCCCACAGAAATGACATACTAAACACTGCTTAGATTTTGCGGTCAAAAACTGAATGTTGCCGGATGCCCTCCAAACTCTCAGGATCTGTTAATACACACACCAGGACATGCAAAACGGTGTGCGCAAGTCGGTGGTAGGCCTAGGACGTGCGCTGTGGCAGTTGGAAGATGAGCCGTGAAGTCCATCAGAAATGCCATACTAACCACTGCTTAGATTTTGCGGTCAAAAACTGAATGTTGCCGGAAGCCCTCCAAACTCTCAGGATCTGTTAATACACACACCAGGACATGCAAAACGGTGTGGCGCAAGTCGGTGGTAGGCCTAGGACGTGCGCTGTGGCAGTTGGAAGATGAGCCGTGAAGTCCATCAGAAATGCCATACTAACCACTGCTTAGATTTTGCGGTCAAAAACTGAATGTTGCCGGATGCCCTCCAAACTCTCAGGATATGTTAATACACATATCAGGATATGCAAAAGGGTGTGCGCAAGTCGGTGGTAGGCCTAGGACGTCCGCTATGGCAGTTGGAAGATAGGTCGTGAAATCCATCAGAAATGCCATACTAACCACTGCTTAGATTTTGCGGTCAAAAACTGAATGTTGCCGGATGTCCTCCAAACTCTCAGGATCTGTTAAAACACACACCAGGCCATGCAAAAGGGTGTGCGCAAGTCGGTGGTAGGCCTAGGACGTCCGCTATGGCAGTTGGAAGATGGGTCGTGAAATCCATCAGAAATGCCATACTAACCACTGCTTAGATTTTGCGGTCAAAAACTGAATGTTGCCGGATGCCCTCCAAACTCTCAGGATCTGTTAACACACACACCAGGATATGCAAAACGGTGTGCGCAGGTCAGTGGTAGACCGAGGAAGTCCGCTGTGGCAGTTGGAAGATGATCCGTATAATCCCACAGAAATGACATACTAACCACTGCTTAGATTTTGCGGTCAAAAACTGAATGTTGCCGGATGCCCTCCAAACTCTCAGGATCTGTTAATACACACACCAGGACATGCAAAACGGTGTGCGCAAGTCGGTGGTAGGCCTAGGGACGTGCGCTGTGGCAGTTGGAAGATGAGCCGTGAAGTCCATCAGAAATGCCATACTAACCACTGCTTAGATTTTGCGGTCAAAAACTGAATGTTGCCGGATGCCCTCCAAACTCCCAGAATCTGTTAATACACACACCAGGACATGCAAAACGGTGTGCGCAAGTCGGTGGTAGGCCTAGGACGTGCGCTGTGGCAGTTGGAAGATGAGCCGTGAAGTCCATCAGAAATGCCATACTAACCACTGCTTAGATTTTGCGGTCAAAAACTGAATGTTGCCGGATGCCCTCCAAACTCTCAGATCTGTTAATACACACACCAGGACATGCAAAACGGTGTGCGCAAGTCGGTGGTAGGGCCTAGGACGTCCGCTGTGGCAGTTGGAAGAAGAGCCGTGAAATCCATCAGAAATGCCATACTAACCACTGCTTAGATTTTGCGGTCAAAAACTGAATGTTGCCGGATGCCCTCCAAACTCTCAGGATCTGTTAATACACACACCAGGACATGCAAAACGGTGTGCGCAAGTCGGTG